>CANSGD010001453.1:0-187010 GCA_947645195.1 Patellifolia procumbens
GGATATCTAATGTTACAAGGATTGGAAATAGGATTAACCCCCCCCCCCCCAATCACACAAAAATAAGACCTCGCCCCCCATCACACAAAAATAAGATATGGTGGGAGGTATTAGGAGGGGGATTAAATTTTGTAAGAAAATGATTCATTTACCCTTTATGAAAAGAAAGGGGTAGAAAGGTAAAGGTATCTATGTAAAAGTATCATTTATTCCCAACTTATTCTAACCTCAAACCAAACAAGGGATAAACACTATTTTATCCTTATCCCACCTACCAATTTTGAATCTCACTCCCACCCCTCTAATCTCAAACTCTCATTCCCACATACCAAACGCCCCGTAAATCTCCTACTTTGATTTCTCTTCCAGTTTTTATTTTGTGAAAATTGAGTTGCTTTGTCCCCCATTTTGATTCATCTTCGTCTTCCTTTTCATATTTGTTCTTTGAAGCCTTGGAAATTTGCTGCAATGAATTGAACACAGTTAGGTTACTTATCTTCTTGGGACCCCAAATCCCTCCTCTGTTTCAAAATAAGTGACACACTTTATATGTTCACGTTTTACCAATGCATTATTTTAAACATTAATATCTATAATTTTCAATAAGTAAAAATTATAAAAAGCTGATATTAAAAAGTACACAATGAAACGAATCTGACAAGATCCCACATAACTATGTTTTTTTTAAAATATAAATCATCAAATCTAATTAAGGTCTAAATTGTGAAATGTGTCACTTATTTTGAAACGGAGGAAGTATAACCCATAATCTAGTTGTTGCCCTTCATGGCTACTATACTTTAATCAACCAACCGAATCATGACACTAAAGCAGCCCTTCCTCTTGGCTCTTGCTAGAAATATTATTAATTAATAACTTACACATTTGCATTACCAAATGGAGGACAAAAACCTAATTGATACAAATGGTTTTAGAGCGATGAGAGCATAAAGATTAGAGAGCTCAAAGAAACGATTAGGAAAAGAGTGATTACAACCATGCTCGAATTAACGAACTATCACCAACTTGCATTGACCAACACCAAACAAGGCAATATTAATGCAATTAGCAACTAATATTAAACCCACTTTAAGTTCCAACCATCAAATTCAACGAAAAGATTGGAAGAATTAAAGATTTAGAACAAAAGATTTGAAAAACAACCAAGTACACAACATTAGTTTTAAAAATTGTTTACAACTCAAATAATCTCCAAATTCTGCTTGTGATACCTTATTACAAACTAGAATTATAAGGCTACAACATACCAAGATATGATGTCATTTGAATGTCATTTCCTAAAAACTAAAAACATTGCTATTTTTAGCAGCTCCTTACAAGATGGCTAAAAAGCATATTCGCTGAGCTAATTCAGGAAAAAGGGCCAATGGGAAATTAATCTACATAAACAAATGAAAATCTCCGAAGAAATTCACTACATTTGCAGGAGGACTTGCAGCAACCCAGAACTTATGAAAATCAGTCGTGCTACACGTTTTTCAACTGTAGTTTGGTTTTCCTTCCTCCTAAGCTCTCCATTCTCATAGGAACTTCCTTCCAAACCCATGTAGGCATCATATGCTGTTGTCTAGCATCCATGAGGTCAGTTTGGAGCATGAGGTGACTTGGAAACATCATATTAAAGCCCCTTAAATAAGGTTAAAAAAAGGTCCTTTTTTGCTGTTTGTACACGTCTTGCTGATGTGACTTCATTTATTGATCAAATATAACCAAAATTTTACAGTATTAATGTTTAAGAAGTACTTAGTCAACCAATGCAAGTTGAATTACTCAAAAATTCCATGTAAAGTGCCTGGAATTATCAAAAAGATTTTGCCGCGCCACATAATCAAATGTACAAAATTAGGACTAAAAAAACAACTACAAAACTATTACTATTACTTAATTGCCTAGTTTGATTAGCATTATTAGGATGACTATCGCTAATTAGACATATAAAAACCTTTTTTTATTCTTAAAACTAACCATAAAAAATTACTACCTCCATTCCATATGTATTGCAACTTTTGACATTTTGCACTATTCATACACTACCTTTTGACCTTCTTGTGTGATTTATACATAAAGATAAATATAGCCATGGGGATCTTGTTAGATTCGTCTCGGTATATGCTTAATTAATATCAACTTTTTATAATTTTTTATTAAATAAAATTAGAGATATTAGCTTTTAAAGTAGTGCGTTGGGAGGCGTAAAAACTCCTTATGTTGCAATACATATGGAACGGATGTAGTATTAAATAAACTTATAAAAAACTTTAGGTTGGTTAGGTTAGAGTTAGATGCATATGCATTATACTCCCCTTTCTTGAAAAAATTCGTCATCGAGTTTTGTTTAAGTTTGAAAAACCCAAAGACATTGAATGTCAAAGTTTAAAATTCAAACAGGTTGAATAGTGATCTTTGGAAATAAACTCTCCTTCTTTAGATTTTTCTCAAATTGACCACTCGCTTTGCTCCCATTGAGGGCGCTCAACACTGGAAATTGAGGTTAATGCTTGGAATTCAGCTAGCTAGGGTGGTTAATGGCAAAGAAACATAAGTTTAGGTAGTTTGTGCCATTTTTTAGAAGATATTTTTGTTCACAAAATGTTACTTATAAATGGTGGTTTATGATAAATGAGACGAAAAAATATTGCAATAACATACATGTTTATCCCTGAAGATATCTATTTTTTATACTTTATTCATATGCAACTAAAGATATCAATGGTCGATGATGTGCATTGACAAACGTGCACATTCAAAATGTCCCCATTTTAAAACGAAGACATCAAAGCTAGCGCTAATTATAATTATAATGTATTAATAATAATAATAATTATAATAATAATAATAATAGCATTGATAATATAATATCAATAAATATTATAATATTGGAGCAAAACTGTTAAAAAATTGATATCATGGAACATAAAATGTGAGACTCCTACATTGATAAAATGGGTGAGAAATGTTCACATAATAAAACTAATTGACTATTCCCCTTATTGTCTTGTGCTTTAGAAATGGAACCTCTTTGCGCTTATAAAGTACTCCTCCGTTTCAAAATACTCGCAACATTTCTTGCCTACATGCTATTCAATGTAATACTTTGAAACTTAATATCTCTAATTATTGATTAAGTAAAAATTATAAAAAGTTGATATCATAAAAATATGAATTAAAACGAATCAAATAAGACCCCACTTGACTATATTTTTTCTTATATACTTACGAGAAACACAAATTATTAAAAGAGGCGGTCTAATTTTAACATAAAACTAGACCAACCAAAGTCCACATTCTATTAATAAGTCCATTCTTACTCTAACCCAATACTTTTTCCAGACATTTAGCACACTCTACTTGTTCATTCTCTTCTCCTTTCCTATTTCAATTTTAGCCTCGAAATATAACAAGCGATTCAAAAAAAATATATGACTTACCGAATGAATTAATCTAGTCACTAGATAAATTTATGAACTAAATAGGTCACGAAATGAATTAAATAGGTCATAAAATGGATTAAACAGATCCCTATTTTCAGAGGACGGTTTGTTGATTTTCTCTTCTTATTACTGGGTCTATTGGGTCGTTGCCTAATTTTGTTTTTAAAAGTAGGTGTCTGTACGAGAAAATAGGTTTTAAAATTGATAGATGAATAGTGATTAGTATGCTAAGGTTG
Organism: Patellifolia procumbens; assembly: GCA_947645195.1. Lineage (NCBI taxonomy): Eukaryota > Viridiplantae > Streptophyta > Magnoliopsida > Caryophyllales > Amaranthaceae > Patellifolia > Patellifolia procumbens. The sequence continues at coordinate 3,689 of CANSGD010001453.1, forward strand.
CAAGTATTAAAAAACGGAGCAAATATACTCTTTCTTATGGGTCGACCCATGTCCATATCTAACAAAAGTTGAACTTAGTCAAACTGAAGAACCGAAAAGTAAGTCCAAAACGGAAATGGAATTCGTGGCTTACCATCAGGATTTGTGCCGGAAATATTTATAACAACTAATTTAGGGTTAAGACCTGAGAGAACATTAGACAACACATAGTTGTCCATGTATCATACAACAAATTTAAAAATTGAAATATGATCAAGAGAATTAGACTTAACATGGTTATGCATCTGCACAACAGCACAAGCTCCAAATAAGAATGCAATCCGAATCGAATTGGATCCGGCAAGAACAGATTAGAAGGGAAGACCTGAATTTTAATTTTAATTGGACCAAAACCCGAAAATTTTCAATTCCATTTAGACTTGTTTGCCAGAATTTGAGATATGAAATGTCAATTTTTGCAAGTTTTATTAGCTACCAAATCACCCATGCAACTGGGTTACTGGAGTCATGTATAATTGTATATGTGCTCATAGGCAATAAGAAAAATAACAAAACATAATAAAATAATGAGCAGAATAGGTGGTTGTTTTTTCTCAAAATGAATATAAAAGTCTTCTATTTTAAAATAAAGGGGTTTTCACGTTTAATCCGAATATATCAAGTTTGGATCAAACTTCGTGAGAAACTTGAAATCAAGGTTTTTTAGGCTGCAGATCGAAGTTGTATCAACTTGTCCAATGTGGTTTATTTCAGGTCCAAGTTCAGCGGTGGACCGAATTGTACACACCTACTTACGACTACGATTTCTCTATTTTATCCTCAGCTAATGGTTTAAGATTCTGATTCTCTCTCAGATCTTTCTTTCTACATTTCTAATATTTGCCTTTGATTTTAGGAAACAGATAGATGGCATGTTAACCCAGTTACAAACTCTCCACGAGAGTGTTCTATCCCCAATCCTAACAAGACCAAACGTGTAGGGACAATCTCAAAGCTTTTTGGTCTGGGTATCCTGTAGATGAGCCCATAATCCCAGGTGCTCATAGAGGAAAAATGCTAAGTACCATTCAACTAATCTGATGCGCATTTGAAAACAATTGTGGCCATAGCTACATTAGAATGGAGATGATACATACTTTCAAATGAAACAGCTCTAGTGTCACACCGAACAAACCTATTGACCCAAAACTTTCATACATAGTACAAGTGATTACAGAAATTGGGAGAGGGAAAGAGGTATCCGAAATCATTCTAGACTCGTCACTTAGGGCCATGAAATAAAAGAGGAGACAACATCGAAGGTGGAAGAGCATCATATACACAGACCATATAAGCACAACTGATTAGACTCTGTCCTGTTTTCCTTGTAAACAAGAAAATCTGATGTTATGTTTTCTCTGTAAACAAGAAAATCTGCTACTAATATGCATCACAAGATAAGTGAATGTCGAGAAATATCCTGAGGATTAAAATTTATCAAGGAAATCCAGAATATGCTTGTTCGTTTCTTCCGGCCTTTCTTGGTTGATGAAGTGAGCAGCTCCTTCCATTACAACTATATCATCCAACAATGGTACGTCTCTCTTCATCCCACCGTTGTGTATGTAATTCTTTGTGAATGGAAAACTGTAGGTTATGTCCAGTTCTCCCAAAATGAACTTTGTAGGTACTTTAACTTGCACCCTGGTCCATGGTGCCATGAGCTCCCATGTCCTACAGTAGAGGAAATACTGTAATTAGTGGATTAAAACATGGTTTATTACTTCAACATACTTGTCCAAAAGCCTTTTGGAGCTGAAAGCATAAATTCATGTTATTTGCATCATCATCTACAACATTTCAGTCCTACAAATGAAATAATGAATCCCCAATGATTCTGCATCCCAATTAGTGTGGCAATGCAATAAGTCAGCACAAACATCCTTAATTTAGAAAAACTGAACCCCATGAGACGTGGACTCTTTTTTTCTCTCCCCCACACACTCTTAAATTTCAATATCAATCAAAATGTTATTCTGTACCAGAAACCTATACTCCTCCTACTAACAATTACTATGATGCGTGCCGAAGGCTGACAAAAAAATAAGCTGAGGACGAAGAGAGTAGTATATGATAGACATTGGCAAAAACTTTACCTTCATTCACTATCCCTCTAATGGAACAAAAAGAAGTATGATTCTGGATTTCGTTTCCTTTATTTGTTTTTTTGGTGTGTGTGTGTGTGTGTGAGGAGGGGAGGGGGGGGGGGGGGGGTGGGGGAGGGGGGTCATAAAGAGTACAGAACACAAACAGATAGGACAAGCCTCGAACCCTAGTCTGTACAGCAATCCTTGGGACGTCATTTAGTCGTGATACATTGATTGAAAAATAAGCTACTCTGCTTCAAGGTGTTGCCAAAACATATTTGAGGAGTAGACCCAGTGACTACTACTCACATGAAACGATTAGTCATTACTTTAAAAAATTTTGTTTCTGCGTATTGGCTAACCATACCATATTTAAGCATTGAGAATTGGGCATTATACGATCTATGTCAATGACATATGAAAGCAAGATTTAACTCTCAAGAATATAAGGATAAACCTACAGATCCATGCATCGATAGTAATTTAAGGCACCAGTAAAGCCTGTCTGTTTGAACTTGTCAGCAAAGTAGTTTATGTCCTCCTCTGAAAGCCATGAAGGCAAAGTGATAGGTCTCTCTGCTGCCGCTGCTATTTTCCCTTTAGGAAAGCAAGGAGGCTCTGGATCACGAGATACCAGGAATTTCTTCATTAATTTTGCAGCGTCAACACTATTAAATTCTTCCTCAATCTCTCCAGGTTCCTGCAGTAGGGTAGCAGCAATCGAGTCAGTCAGAGATCCAACCCCCAAAGAAATAGATGTATCCAGGACAGCTCTGTGACAGCCCCCAGAAAGTAAGTTGTCAATGCAAAAACTGGCAATTTTAGGAAGATAAGTGCAAAGAAGATACAATATGACCATGTTCAAGTATTTTCTATCCAAACAACGGTGCAATAAGAGGCCACTGATAGAAGAGTTCATAAAGGATAAAATATTGCTAGGAGAAAATCTGATAAATGAATCGAGTAGAATCTAGTGCATGGGTCGAATTTATCATCACTCATCAGGAAGAAGAATAAGAGTTACATCGGATGATTACTTATTTTCCTATATTCACCCATCAAATTCTTGTTATGCATCAATAGAATTGTGGTTAGCAACACAAATTACCAATTACTATATCACAAACTTTTTTTTTGACATCATAAACTATATACTTGCATTACAAAAAACATACCTACTCAATGAATAATATAAGGAAATTACAGGACATTTCCTGACTAGCATAAAATAGGAGAAGAATGAACAACGAGGCTAATTAGTATTACTATTAGTATAGCTGAACGCATCATTTCCGTTGTGTATGGTGTAAAACAATTTCCACGAAAGTGTTTTCCTCTACTTTCAATTTTAGATTGTTTGGTTTGCAACGGATTGTATACCCATTTCTCTTTAGGAGTAAACTATCTCTTACAATGATGGAAAATCATTTTTTCCTTACGCGTCATGTACACTCTCTCACTACCTCCTTACTTTCCCTTTCATTTATTTCCGATCATTTTTCTACCATAGAATCAGAAGATAGAAAACTAATTTTGCTATTTTATTTTCCACTGTAAATTGTTTTCCATCAAAATAATTTTACATCGAAAATATTTTACATCCGACCAAACGAAAGTCTTAAAGTACAAAAACCATAAAGAAAGGCAACAATGGTCCAAATGAAGAAAAGGAGAGTGACCACCCCCATAAAAATCAATATTTTAGCCACTTTTGTTAATCCGTTATCTGACTATAGTGATTGGCAATTTGGCATTCCACATAAACTCAAAACCAAACCATCACTTAAATCAGAATTAAATGAACCAAAACAAGTCCACATCAAACCAAAATCATGAACAACACCCACCAAAATAACTAAACATTATTATCAAAACATAAAAAAAAAAGTACCTGAAATCGACAGATGTAGAAATCATCTCCGAAAAAGGAGCGATACCCATCAACAATTCTGCGATTAGGATTCCGAGGAGTGAAAGGAACACTCAGGTTAACCAAAGCTTTGATTCTATCAGGACGAAAAAGGGAGAAATGCCAAGCAATAATAGCACCCCAATCATGACCCACCAAAAAAACTTGGTCAACACCGATTGAATCAAGGAGAGATATAAGATCTCCGATTACATGAAATGATGTGTAACTTGTGGTAGAAGGGGGCACATCTGTGTCTCCATAACCACGAAGGTCAGGTGCAATTGCGCGGTAACCAGCGGATGAGACAGAAAGTAGCTGGTGACGCCAAGTGTACCATAGTTCAGGAAATCCATGAAGGAATAAGATTGTTCCTTTTATGGGTTCTCCTATTTCTGCTACGTGCATCTTTATCCCGTTTACTTCTATTTTTCTGTGCTCTATTTTCTCCATCGTTGTTTCTCTTTGTGTGGGGAAGTGGGGAAGTGGTGAATTGGTGATAAGCGTTGTTTAAATGATAGTGAGTAAGTAAGAAGACTGTATTGTCTTAAATTAAGGTTCAGTGGTTGTCTTCTCTTCGGGAGAGAAAGGGCAAGTCCTAAAGAAATGATGAAAAACGAGAAAGAAGCTCCTCAATGAGCGTTGAAATTTGATTTTTTGTGCCAATTTATGAGTCACGTGTAATCACGCCACTGTGCTGAGCTGGCCACTCCAACCCGCCTTGCATGTCCGCTTCGTCTTATCATCTAACTATTGATTTTTATATATTTTCTCCCTTTTTTTTATACCTGCATCATTGCGTGTGCACAATAACTAATGAGAGGAGAGAGAGAGGAGAGAGATAGAGAAAGCGAAAAAGAGGACTCATGTAATTGGAGAGAGGTAGAGAGAAAATATTTCCTAAAAGGAAATGATGCAAATAATATGTAACTTCCAAAATGAAAAATGATGCAAGTAAAAAAACGGAGGAAGTATAATCTAATAATAATAAATAATAATCTCTTTATTGGAGGATGTGAGTGGGGCAGGGATGGTGGAGACCCACCCCGCATTCGCCCTAATTAGGCGGAGATGGGGAAGGTTTCATGGATGATGGGACGGGAAAGGGGATAAAAAAATCCCCGTCATGAGTGATGTACTCGTCCACCCCGCTTTATCCTCGCCCCTAAGTACTTATTAATTGATTATTTAATAAAAACTATATAGAATATTTTTTAAATTTATTATATATATTTTTAGAAAAAATTAACATATACTTTAATAAACATGTGACGTATTTTAAGGCTGGTATGTCGAATGCTGGGGCGGTATGGTGGGTATGAGATGGGTGCGGAGACCCATGTGGGTGATGGGGTGAGGACAATTTTTATTGCGTACCGTCGAGGTGGGGATGGAAATGAAAATTTTCGCCACCATGGGTGGTGGGGCGGGAATGTAGATGAAAATTTTCCCGCTATGGGTGATGGGGCGGGGATGAGATTTTTAGGCGAGTATAGGCGTGGAGGAACCATCCTCCGCACCGCTCCATTGACATCCCTATCTTTACTATAAGAGAAGAGGGGAGGTGGACTCCAAAAATAAAAAGAAGAAAATATATTAAAAAAATCTAGGATATTAAAGTTGCTTTTATTCAAGGTAAGTTTTTAGTTTTTTTATTTTATTTTTAAATGTCGATATTTAGCCCATATTTTTTCAATTCTCCATAACCCTTATATGTAATTGTTTCGCACGCATAACGTGCATATAAAATCCATTATTGGACATTTGTCCATTATTGGAGTACTGTGACATGTGTCACTATGATAGAACTTTTACTAATTTAACGTTGCAAAAAAAGAGCTTTATGGAAATCGCAATAAACTAAATGCAATAGATGCTCTTGAAATTTAAGGCAAATAAACATCAAGAGATTACAATATGCATTTTAGATATCATGGTTACCAAAAAAACTGCAGAATCGTTATCATAATAAGATCAGACTACACTACCATATATGACAAATTAAGTAAAATTTCCATTATGCATCGATTCTAACATAGAATAAAATCAGCATTATTTGAATAAAGATATTAAGATATTGCAATCAACTAATTTAGTCAACAAATCAGCGAAATTATCAATTAAATTAGAAAGTTTAAATTTTGCTTACATATATGAAAAATAAAATAATATGAAGATTGGAATAATTCTGTTATACAAAATCAGGAAATTATACATATTACAAAAAATGAATCGTAGTTTCCATATCATCAGTTTTACTTGTAGGTAGCAAAATAAAAGAAAAAAAAACATATTGATAAGCATCCTGGAAATTTAAGCATCTTTCCAATATTCATATCATAATATCATAATCAAACTAGTATTTGGGCCTAGGCAATGCTTTGGGATTTATATGTATTATACTTTAGTACTTCAAGACAACTAAAATTTGGTGTAAAAATATGTTAGTAACAAGTCATAGATTAGTAGTTTATTCATAAATATAATTAAAATATTGTACCTTAATTATTGTTTTTCGTTGAAAACATATAATATCATTAATATCATTATTAGTATTGCAAAAAGTAACAACAAAAATGTAGTAGCACAATGGTTAGAGCAATTATCTTCCACACTCGAGGTTGTGGGTTCGAAACTTCTCATACACAATTTGTATTTTTTATGAGAGAAACGTTGATAGAATATTGTTGTAAAGAATGGAGAGTGCCACGTGGCGGATTGCATCCTATGCTTACGCTTTTTAATATATATATAAATAATAGTTTATGGATTATGCAGAAAATGATATCTTCAAAGTCAGATTGGATAGTTTAATCCAAGTATCCAATCAGATTGGATAGTTTAAAATAATTAATTTTCATTACATTTTTAACTAAATAAATATTTAAAATATTTTGATTAGAAAAAGAGTTGAACGTAAAATAAGATGGACATATACATTTTATTGTTTGAAGTGAATAATTACTAAATTATTTAGTGTAAATATATTTTATTAAATTCTAGTTAGAATAAAGTGATTTTATAGTTTAAGTTATTGCTTTTTGAACCGGTAACATAACGAACTTTTAGTCCGCCATTAGCTAATAGGAGTTGAATTTCTTGATCAATCTAGGGGCTTCTAGAGTACTGTATTTAGCTGAGTTTAGAGTTGTAACGTTAGAATGTCAAGATTGTAAGTCCTTCCATAGTCCCCCTTTTTAATCCCCATTATAACACTCTTAATTAAGCACCATTTAACCCCCTTAAATTACCTCGATTTTGATGTAAACTCCATCATGAAATTTATGTCAAAACTCTTGCTCTCCTCTTCCCCATTCCAACACCACTCATAAAAAGGGAAGTTTTTCTCCCTCTTTTGCTGAAAGACAAATCAATTTTTAAGAAGTATATTTCAAGCACAATTTCAATCTCTTGTAAAGATATTATTGGAGTATTATTCGAGGTGGTTTCAAGGAGTTTTATTTGGAGATTCTTGATCTAAGTTTCCACGGTTTTCGTAGCTTTGTTGGGATTCTTTTCTTCTCTATTTTTAGTCATCTTTATTGACAAAATTATCTATCGAGATCAAGGTAACTAGCATTATCCCTTAGACTAGTCTTCAAGTAGTTTAAATGTTAGGGTAAAATTAATTAGATTTCCGTAGTTATGCATGCTAGTATTTGTTTGATTTTTCTGATTTCACGTTCCGTAAAATGAGACACGTTCAAGTATTCATTTTCTTGAAATAATACTGCTATCGAAATGTTAATTTAGATCATATCGTATCCATTGTTTTACTATCTATGAATTTCATGTATTTACTAGTTATGAACTTTAATTTATTTGTTAAATGATAATGAACTTGTAATATGATTTTCATTATTTTTTTTACTTTAAGTTTCACCAAGTTAATCATGTATGTCGATCACGAATACATGCTCATTTTAAAAGGTTATGTATGTATGTCGGTTTGATAGTCTAGAAAGTTAAGAAACATGCTAAGTTAAATTTTCGTGAATGATCGAGGTTATGTATGATTTTGAGTTCTTAAGGTATTATGCTGTTTTTAATCACTTAGTATGTACTTTTGATGATTACGATATTAGAATCATGTTAGGACCCATTTATTTACATATACATGCTCTTTTTTAGGTTATGTGGCTGATGTACATTGTCATCAGGAACCTCCTCGATGGTCGCGACGTAGGCAGGTCGCGGATCACGAGCCAACTCTTGTTTTTGTGTTCTTTCTCTGTTTTTGCGTGTAATTGATAACATCATGTATATCTTGGTAACAGTTTTTTCCTATGACTTAGTGGGTTATGTTTAAATTATATATCTTATATGAATGGTTAAAGGTTTGGTTTATGCCTTAATTATTAGTAAATGTATATCTTATGGCTATTTATAAATAAATATTTGTACTTAGTTTTAACTTCACTTTCATCATGATATTCTCTAAGTTGGTTTGATTATAACTTTAAAAAATTTTCAAGTTGGATTTCGTCATTTATTTGAGTGTAAGGCCATTTGGGTCATCTGAATAATATTTTTCAATAAGATTTCGAGCATAAGGACATTCGGCATCTCATGTGCTTTAAGAGTAAATCAAATAATGTTTTCACTATTACTTATGATTTGATTGTGGGTTGGGATCCTTTGAGTGTAAGGTTATTGACGTCTCATTGGTATTAATAATGCTAACTACTTGTGTTGGGCGTTTTGAGTATAACATATTTATGTTTACCTGGGTCGATTGTTGTTGTTTAGTAATTCAGTTATGTAAGGTTGTTGGCATCAATCTGGAACTGGGAGTTTGGCGGTTCTTAGACACAGTCAGCTGCATGTTAACCCGAGGTTTGCATAACAAACATTATGAAGTAGGGTTGCAAGTTTTCACTAGCGTTTATCCTTAACTTTAATCGAAAATATAAATCAAACTCTATTTTATTTACTCCTATGCTATTGTGCTTATCATGAGTTTTTGTTACTTTGTTTGATATTTATTCACTTTCAAACTCATTAATATATTTTTATAATATTCCTCGTTAATTCTTATTTTCCCAATTTAATCATGTGAGTAATGTTGTTGTCTACCAAGTCATACTTTTGAATTCTCTCATTGTTTTTCTTACTTTTAAGCTTGTGATTGACTGTTTTTTTTGGAGAACTGCTAGTTGTTGTCCACAGATTGTGGAATTGTTGTAGATTATTTCAGATGTTGAATGATTGTCGGATTGTCACCTTATGGGTCGAGAATGTGAGCTTGGGCCAAAGGTCTTATCCCGGCATCTTGTAAATCCTAGATGAAATTAATGATGCCATTAGGAATATTGTGCATGTTGTAGTATTTCTATAATTAATTGTTGAACTATTACCATTTTGAATATTTGGGAAATGGAAGATGTTTTACCTTCGATATTTTGAGGATTTTAATTCACTATATAGTTGAGACTTGGAAGACTTTCCTTTGGATCTTTGTAGAATATATTAATCCTTTTAAAATTATTGTTTTATTAGTTATCCTTAGTGACATGTCCGTCTAAGGTGTTATTTCTGCTAACATCTTTAGGTTGTTAAAGGACGGGTTGTTACATAGTGTTCAGTGGAAATAATATCCTTGTTATGAAACTGTGAAGAAAGGGCTTGGAAAATGTTTCTCAATTTGAGATCTAGGTGAGACTCCGTACATTTTAGGCATCTAGATCTAGAGATAGGGAGATCTAAAAGATTGATTAGACTAAGTCAGGATACTTGTAATGATAAGATCCTACCCAAATGAAATATGAAAGACTATAAAAGATGATTTCATCCCATGTCACATGGTGTCACTCCTAGCAAAATCAGTGTCCTAGTAACCCTATTGAGCTTAAGAGAATGATTGAGACATTATCCATATGTAATAGTTTCTATCATGTATGGCATGATATGTAGTACTAGACTTGTTGTATCCTATGATTTGAGCATGACAAGAATGTATCAAGTTAATCCAGGGGAAGGGCAAGGGATAGCTGATAAGAACATTCTGGAGTACTGTAAGCCGACGAAAATTAAGTTCATGGTTCATATAGGAGATGATGAACTGAAGGTGATTTTTACATCGATGCCAACTTTCAAGCAAATAGAGGTGATTTTTACCCGACGAAGAATGGATAGCTGATATGTTTTCAATCTAAATTGAGGAGATGTGAGTTACAAGACTTCCAACTATGGATGACTTAGTATATTGTCGTTTTCGAGTTTTGCAAGGAAGCTGTATAGATCAGTTATTGTATTGTTGAATATGATGTGGTCCCTAGTGTTTCTTACCGTATAAAACTCTATTGTGATTATTGTGACAATAGTGGTGATATAGTCCTAGCAAAGGTACCAAGGTCCTGTTAAGGATCCAAGCATATTCTTAGAAAATGTCACCTAATCAAAATTATCTTTTAATATCTGAAATCTAATCAAGATCCAAATAGAACCATTTCAATCTCATATAGCCCAAAAATGCGTAGCAATGTCCAATCACGAGCATTGTACATGCCAAGTTTGTGCCACTTGTGTTTGTGGGGCATGATTCCTCACAGGGTAATTTGTGTCAGGCGCGTGTCTTCCACCTGCAACATCAATCGAACATGTTGACCTTCTTCAAGAATACATAGGGGTATTCTATACGTTTTAAAATCGTTTGATTTATTTTTATATTCGTTGTGCTTTTAATTTATTTTTTTAATTTTATTATAAAAGTGGCACGTAAGCCCCCTAGTCCAAGGAAGCGCAAAAAGGCCATCCTAAAACATGAGGAGGCCATCCCAAAAATCTAACCTTTGTTGGTTGGTTGATTAATCAAACATTTAATTGTTTCACTTACTTATCCTCAAATTCATCATTTCATAAGCTAAATGTTAAAAAAGGTTCATTTATCACTAATTCAGATAACTCTTGGATAACTGGATAAATTATTACTAAAAATCTTCTTAAGTCAATCTTATTTCTAATTTTGGCCTAAAAGTAGTCTTTTTGAGATATTAAAGACCCCGCCTTTAATTCATAGTTGTACTAAGATTGTTGTCATGCTTATTAGAACCAAACATAAACTTCTTAGGAAATTAATAATAGAGGTTCCCTAGGACTATTATAATGCATACATTATAAAAATACATGTTTCTATCGAAGAGTGTCGTACCTCTCTCCGGTGGTGGGTATAAGCGGGTCCGATTCCAACTCCGACAAAGAACCTGTAAATGAATCATGAGCCCGCGGGGTGTCTTGAGGGCGGGGGCCTCCGGTACTCAAGTCAATGCTCATTTTAAATAGAGAGAGTCTGGATATGGGGAGAGAAAAATGGTGGACTCAATGTGAGTGTTCAAGTATGAATGAATATAAATCCCTTTACCTTAGCCCTACTTAGGGTTTATATAATGAAATGAATTTGGACCATTTGCTACTTAGGCCTTGGACCTTGGGCCATCTAACCTTGCTTGGAAACTCATATTGGAGTTTTGTATGTCTAGAACATTTATACCAATATAATTTGCCCCTTAGTTCGAGTGCTAATCGGCCAGTGAACTTGAACTATATGGGCTTATTCACCTGGTTCCCCGTGGCATGATACATGTCTTCATGATGAACTCTTTAGATACCATAATGATTGGTTGAGCATCCCATCTGAGGTCCAACATTTCAGTCAGGGAGTTGCTTCAGTGAGCTAAGATGCATCATCCTTTGGTTGATGATTTGCTCATGTGATAAGAGATGAGGCTTCCCTTGCTTAGAAGCTTGATCGAATACTCTAAAGTAAATTATCCTCTAATGGAGGGTCTACTCATATTTTTCCATGTTGCTTCACCAATTTGAGGGTTTTCTCTAATGTACTTAGAATGTACCATCCTCTCGGGATTTGCTAGGAGAATGTGCATACCCTTTGTTTCGACTCTACTAGTGATGTATCACATTTATATATAGTTTTTACATGCATGTAGATTGCATTTAGAACTCTTTTTAGAGCATTTAGGTGCATAATGACATGAATTACATAAGTTGCGCTCTACTACTCCCTGTATGTGTGTTTCGATGATTTTCAGGTTATTTGATACAAATTGATCATGCTTATCAAGGATCTAGCCTATTAATCATTAAAGATGAAGGTAGCTTGCACAAGGATCACAATGCATCTGTTTGGGACAATTTTGAGTTGGAATGAATCAAAGAGTTAGTGAAAGAAGTGCCAAATCTGACACATGTTCACTATTTTAATCATAACTATTGATAAAAAATTGATAATCAAGAAATTCCAATTGGGTTGGAATCTATACTTCAAGTTCTTTCCAACGATAGGTCACACGCCCCAAAGGGAATTCTGGTTTGAGATATACGGTATTCGCAAGTTAATGCAGAACTGCAGTTTACCCACCCGATCGGGCGTGATTCGACCCGATCGGGCCTGAAGCACGGCCAGCTCATTTTCCGAATTATTTTAGCTTTAGGAGGTTAATATGAATAGTTTAACTTCCTTATTTGTTAGACATCATTTATTGTACTTTTATTTTCATTGGTCTTAGTTTAGTTTTTAGAGAGCTTTTCTTAGATTAAACACTTTAGATTAGTTCAAGGAGTGATTGAACCTCAGATTTATTTCAATAAAGGTTATTGCTTTCCGTCTATTGATACTTTTCTTTACCCTTAATCTCTTAAATTGCTTTTATCATTATTGCTCAAGGCCGGCTAGAGTCTTCAATGAAATAAAGGATGGGCAGAATACTCTATTAGAGATAAGGAACTACAAATGATAATGGCCAGAATCCTATGTTTGAGCTGAGGATCTACGAATGAGAATGGGCAGAATGCTTTGTCTGAGTCGAGGATCTGCAGATGAGAATGGGCACAATCCTCTATCTCGGCTGAACATCTGCTGATGATAGTGGGCATAGTTCTTTATCTAAGATGACAATCTACTTATGAGAATGGGCAGCATCCTTTGTCTAGGCTGAGGATCTACTGATGATAATGGGCAGAATCTGTCTGAGGTGAAGATTTGTAGATGAGAATGGGAAACATCCTCTGTCTAGGCTGAGTTTCTGCTGATGATAATGGGAAGAATACTCTGCTTGAGCTGAGGATCTGCAGATGAGAATGGGCAAAATCCTCTGTTTGAGCAAAAGATTTGCTGATGATAATGGGTAGGATCCTCTGTCTAAGTTGAGGATCTGCCGATAAGAATGGGCAGAATCCTCTCCCTCTATATGAGTTGAGGATCTACGGATGAGAATGGGCAGACTCCTCTATCTTAGCTGAGGATCGGCTTATGAGAATGGGCAGCGTCCTCTGTCTAAGCTGAGGATCTGCTAAAAATAATGAGCAAAATTCTCCATCTGAGCTAAGGATCTGTCGATGAAAATGGGCAGAAGCATCTCCTCTATATAAGCTGAGGATTAGCAGATGAGAATGGGCAAAATCCTCTATTTGACATGAAGATCTGACGATGTGCATGGGCATAATCATCTGTATGTAACATCCAGTCAGATACAATAAAGAAAAGAGTCAAATGTAAATGAAAATAAATACAACTAGTGGTAGCAGAAATGCCACAAAGATGGAGATGCTACTCTAAGGAGTAGAATTTAAATTATAAATAAACAATATTTCTCCAAAACAGTAATTAACTTTCGAATATCATAAATAAGTGAAAATGAGGTCCCATACCCTCATTCCAAGCCATAGTTCCAAAACATCAAGAAACCTCCAACATATCTCATAGTAAAGTAATCCAGATCCAAAAGATAATACTAAGATCGATGGTTCAAAACACACAACGAAACATGGGTAAAACTACTTAAGACCCACTAAGTAACTAGTCTTAATTCCTGACTCAAAGTGCTCGTCCACTATGACTAGCACAACCTCCTTGCTCACAAGGTCAAACCGCACAATCCCGATCAAAACTGCAACGATCTTAAACAACACCATCATCTGCATAATAAATCAACAACTTGTACAATCAGTGGGGAGTAACTAGCAGTTCTCCCAACAGGAAACAAATAATAAACTTAAAGAAATTAGAAGCAACGCTAAAGACATACATCATAAGAAAACACGCTCACAACGTGCAAACTTCATACATCAAGAGACAAGCAACCAACATTCATAATAAGAAAGCTCAACGCTAATAACCAAAATCAAACCATGAAACAAACACAATCAATCACAGCATCAAGATCAAACACAATAGACCATGCCGCCTGTGAGTAGAATCATTGGACCATGCTGCCCAAGGCCTACGTTGTATATTCGGGGACCATGCCGCCCTTCCGAATAGCAAAGCTCAACGGCTCATGCCACCCATGAGTGAACCATTGGACCATACCGCCCAAGTTAAGTTACAAATTCCTAGGACCATAGAGCCCTTAGGATAATCAAACCAAATTCCTAGGACCATGCCGTCCATAGGATCAATCAAACAGAAAGAAGTAATGTATACTCGACAAGGTATACAAAGCAACTCAAACAACCAACATACCTCTACACGCCAAGGTATACAAAGGAATCCAAACAACAACAAACATGGGTATACACGACAAGGTATATATGAAATCCAAATAACCAACATGGGTGTACGTGTCAAGGCACACAAGGGATTCAAACAACGTTCAAGGAGTATACACGGCAAGGTATACAAGTAATACAAAATCATAAGTCATCAAAAGGGTACATGTTAAGTTATATAACACAAAAACGTCATCTTAGTTTGGGTATGAAGTCAATTATGACTAAGTCACAATATTCCCGTACATAACTCTTGGCGAAGCGATACTAAGTGCAGTGTTTTATCCTCCCCGAGCATTTCGACGTTGACAACTCAAAGTATACACCCCAACACTCATCAAACCAAACGACAACAAAGCTACCCAATAAAGTTGGGCACATACCCTAATAAAATAACTCAAAACCAACCCAAACACACTTCAACATGCTTAATATACATGTATAAACCCAACAACCAACAAATAGACATGCTGTAAGCACATTAGGAAATTAACCAAAAATCACGAAGCAAAGGAGGGCAGTCCCTCGTTGTGAGGTGCGACAACAGTTGCGAGGTGTGACCTGGCAGTTGCAGGTCGCGAGCGGCTACTGCTCGTGGCTTGCGGGCTGTGCTCGTACGCCTACAATCGCCTCATACGCTCACCCAAAGTCACAAGCAACCCATGCTAACTCAAATCCACAACATCCATCACCCAAAAACATACTTAGCATGAGACTAAACATCTTATTTCAACAATTCCTCAATTTCCCTCACAAAACCCATAACCATGCTACATCAAAACCATCACGATAACCAACATCAAACTGACATCAACCAACTAGTGGAAACCAATAACATGATCATGACAACATGTTCAATACATGAAAAATACCACAAAACAACCTTCCTAATCATGATACTACGTTAAACTATAATAATACAATCACCTAAGTTTCACCTAACATGATTCTGAGTTCTCTAACGCGATTCTAACAACTTAAGTTCATAATCTATTCCCTATCGTGCTAGAATAATGCTAGTTACCTTATTCTTCGAGAGGAGTGTAGTAGAACGCTTCGATTGTAGTCTAAACACCTTGGGAATTATCACCACCTTCGTCTCCTACGAATACAACCACAATAAACTCAACGAGGGCTTGAAAACCGATGCAAAAATGGCTTGAAACAACTAGTAAAACTAATTTTTAGGTGAGAACTTGTGAGGGGAAGCAAGGAACTTTTCCTCTCTTTTTTTTCTTATGGTAGGCATGTGAATAGATGTGAGGGAGAGGGGTTCAAAGTGCTGATTATAATCTCAGCCAAAGAGAAAGTGAAGAGATGAGTTTAAAGGGTGGTGTTAATTGCCATAATGAGGGGGATTAATGAGAGTGAGTGAAGAGGTGTGACTCTTGATATTATTAACGTTACAAACAGAAGTATGGTTGTCCAAGACTCTTCATAAACCCATAGTAATTAGAATTTCGGACCCTTTAAAACCAAGCAACAAAATGTACGTAAACACTAGTACAATGTACGTTTCAAGAATGATATAAATAGTTCAAACTAAATATATATAAGCCAATACCTTTATAAATAGAAATTATAATTATTAACGTAATATAAATACGTACTCATCAATCCACTACATTATACATTATGCACGTAGACGAGCGCTACATAGCCCGTTTCAAATAATTGACGCAAGTATGAGAATTGCTCGTATACTACACAATGCTACATTTTATTTCCCATATAAAATATATATAGATATATAAATATTATCGAAATAAAAATCTAGACATAAAATATAAGTATTTATCGAGAATATATTAGCAAAATATAATTTAGCATCTAAAATAATAATAATTAACGCGCGCAATTTCAGAGAAATTCGGGGTCTTACAATCTCCCCTCCTTAAGAAAAGTTCCGTCCTCGAAACTTAAAATAACAAAGGAAATACCTGAGACAAATAGCTGGGGATACTTAAGCCTCATTGGCTCTTCCGCTCCCCAAGTGGCTTCCTCGTACTTTTGGCTTCTCCAAAGTACTTTAACCAAAGGCATCACCATTCTTTTCAAGGCACGATTTTGACGGTCCAAGATCTGGACTGGTCGCTCTTCAAAAGTCAGATTCGGTTCAATAGCGATCGATTCTATATGAATGACATGAGAAGGATCGCTGCAATATCTCCGCAACTGCGACACATGGAACACATTGTGCACCTTTGACAAATCAGGTGGCATAGCCAATCTATAAGCCACCTCCCCAATTCTCTCGAGGATTTCATAGGGACCTACATATTTAGGGCTTAAGTTGCCTTTCTGCCCAAATCTCATCACACCCTTCATTGGAGACACCTTCAACAGTACCTTATCCCCAACGGCGTAAGAAATAGGCTTCCGACGTAGGTTTGCATAAGACTTTTGCCTATCCTGAGCAGCCTTCATTCTAGCCTGGATAACCTTCACTTGCTCAACGACATCCTGAATCAAGTCTGGTCCCAACACCAAGGAGTCACTTATGTCGCTTCAATAAGTAGGACTATGACACTTTCGCCCATACAAGGCTTCGTAAGGAGCCATCAGGATACTAACATGGTAGCTGTTATTGTAAGAGAACTCTACCAAATTCAACGACTTCAACCACGACTCTTGAAATTCCAAAGCACAAGCACGGAGCATATCCTCCAAAGTCTGAATAGTCCTCTCACTTTGCCCATTAGTAGAGGCATGAAAAGTTGTACTCAACTTCAACTTAGTACCAAAAGCCTGTGGTAGAGCAACCCAAAAAATGAGACAAAATCTAGGATCACGGTCAGAGACTATATCCTTCGGGATACCATGTAATCGGATGATTTCATTAGCAAGCTTCAGCTAACTCTTCCATAGACCAAGTATTCTTCATCGGAATAAATCGAGCTACCTTAGTCAAACGGTCTACGATCATCCATACGACATTATTACCACTAGCAGCTCTCGGAAGACCCATAACAAAGTCCATCGAGATAGAATCGAACTTCCATGCGGAAATAGGCAATGGTTATAGTAATCCACCTGGCCTTTGATGCTCGAACTTGACCTTTTGAAAAACCAAACATCTAGCCACAAATTCAGCCACTTTTTTCTTCATACAAGGCCACCAGAAATTAGTCTTGAGGTCCTTGTAAAGCTTATCACCCCCAGGATGAACAGAATAGGGAGTACAATGAGCTTCTTCAAGAATCTTCTTCTTAAGCTCTAAGTCATTAGGCACACACCAACGACCCATAAATTTCAGACTTCCATCAGAATCAACTTTGAAATTCTCGGCTCGTCCCTGAGCTTTAGCTTCTCGGATCTTCTCTAGATTAGGATCGTTCCTTTGCTTCTCTCGCAATTCATGGAACAAAACAGGTTTAACACTCATAGCACAAAGAATTTCTACAGAACCTTGAGGTACAACCTCGATTTCGAGCTTTCGAAACTCATCACACAAATCCCTCGGCAAGGTTCTAGCCGCACTAAGAGAATGCTTCAACTTACGACTGAGAGCATCATCAATCACGTTAGCTTTACCCTCGTGATAATCAAGCTGTAGATCGTAATCTTTGGTCAATTCCAACCACCTTCTTTGTCTCAAATTCAAATCACGCTGAGTGAAGATATACTTAAGACTCTTGTGGTCGGTAAACACCTTACATGGGACTCCATACAAATAGTGTTGGCAAATTTTAAGGGCAAACACCACAGCAGCCAACTCTAGATCATGAGTAGGGTAATTCCTTTCATGCACCTTCAACTGTCTAGAGGCATAGGCCACAACCTTCCTCTGTTGCATAAGGACACAACCCAAACCGTGCTTTGATGCGTCACTATAAACTTCAAACTCAACCCCTTCAGTAGGAAAAGTCAGAACTGGAGCAGTAGTGAGGCATTTCTTCAACTCTTGGAATGCCTTTTCGCACTCTTCAGACCACAAAAATTCGCTCTCTTTTCTCATCAATTTGGTCAACAGCTGAGCTATCTTTGATAAATCCTTAACAAACCTCCGGTAGTAACCAGCAAGACCAAAGAAACTTCGGATCTCAAAAATATTCTTAGGACTTTCCCATTCCACAACGACTTTAATCTTGGAAATGTCCATCATAACACCATCTTTGTTGTTGACATGGCCTAAAAACGACACCTCCTTCAGCCAGAACTCACACTTGGAGAACTTTGCAAACCACTTCAGTAACACCCTGAATTTTCAAAACTTAATTAATTATATTATTAGCTTAAAACGAGTATTAATGTGAACTTTTACGATTTAATTATTTTTGAATTTGTTATCAAACATTTAAAAAAATTATAAAAGTGTTTATTATTATTTCAATGATTTATTATTATTATTATTATTATTATTATTATTATTATTATTATTATTATTATTATTATCATTATCATTATTATTTTATAAAAATGACAAAAATCATACAACCTACAAGAAATTAGTGGGCAACCGAGATACAATCTGGGCACCCACTCCTCTAGCTATAGCAAACCCTATCCTAGTGAAAATATGGGCAGCAGCACGTGCCCCTATTATCATCATTATTATTATTATTATTATTATTATTATTATTATTATTATTATTATTATTATTATGTCTTAAATTATTTCAAAAGATTTTGTTGTTCAACTAATTGGGCAAATAATAAAGTCAAGCCAAGTAAACTATATCCACCTAAAGCCCAAGTTCATAAACCCATTACCCATTACCTATTACCTATTACCTATTACCTATTACCTATTACCTATTACCTATTACCTATTAATTATCTAAACCGACAAACCCATTACCCATGCCCATTAATTAGCTAAACCCAACCCACTTTCATTACACCTCACACGCCCCTCCTTTCTCTATACTGGTTTCCTTCTTCATTGTTCACCCATGGGTTTTCACTCCAAAACAAGCTGCCTCCATGGTTTTCTTGACAAAACCAGCAACTGACCCCTGTTTTGGAGTTTCTTGAAGGCTCAACAATGGCTACAAATAGCCATGTTCAGTACCCCAAACACCACAAGCAACAAGCAACAAGCAACAAATCTTTTCTCTTCTTCTTCCCCCTTTCTCCTTCTCTAATTTTCTCCATAAGAACTAACACCTGAAGCTTCCTTCTTCTTCTCGTCATTCTTCCATGGCTACTGCCTTAAAACAACACCGTAGCACCACCCACAAACACCCCGTCTCCCTCTCGATCTCCCCTGTTTCCCCTCCCCACCTCCTTCCTTCTTTCTTTTTCCCCCACAGCTGCAGTGACGCAGCCCCCATTGGCTGCCGTCGTCTCTGACATTATTTCATACGACTAATTTGACGTTACTCTCTAATCATTATATATATATATGCCACCTTCTGTTGGGGGATAATAATCTCCCGTGGCGCGCCACCCTCTGTTGGAGTACTTTGTGTTCTCCGTGTCCTATGTTCTGTTATACTTGCCAAGTTACCAAGATACCAAAAGTAAATGAACAAAGAATAAAGGAAACTTATGAGGTCTCAAGCTATTAAGAATGTCTATGATGGAAATGTGTAATGTGTAAAGATGATAAGTATATTATGATGAAAGTATTAATTTTTAACGTATGATGATAAACCATGTGGATTGATGAATGGTATTAATCATATTCATGACTCGTTTATTCTTTAATTAATGCCTAATGTGATTATGTGATTTTTGATATCATGTGCTACCAGAGTTTATGTATAATAGTGAAAGTGCTTGTTAACATGATTACATGTATGATATGAACGTCATGAATATCTTTATGATTCTATATTTAACCACTTATGAATGGGTGTTGTTCGGGAATATGAGTTATAATTACAAGTTAAAAAATATTATAATGGAAAGTGAAAAGAGAATTGTCTTGCGGGCCTGGAGTTATGAACTGAACTGGTAAATGGGCAAGTTATAGGTGGAGCAAATGTTTATGATCTATGAATGGACCGAGATGGTCGAATGGTTAACGAATGACAACGAAAGTAATGTTCTATCCAAAGCCTATACTTGCCAATGATCTGGTATCATGTGAATGGTCCTTGCCAGTTAGACAGTTCAAAACTAAAGTAATCTGAA
Organism: Patellifolia procumbens; assembly: GCA_947645195.1. Lineage (NCBI taxonomy): Eukaryota > Viridiplantae > Streptophyta > Magnoliopsida > Caryophyllales > Amaranthaceae > Patellifolia > Patellifolia procumbens. Next base: position 24,311 of record CANSGD010001453.1, read on the forward strand.
AAGTATTTTCGAACAATTACCAGAACGATGTATGAAAAACGCTTTCAAACTAAAACCATTTTTACGGGCTGAAGTAAAGTTACGAGTTTTCCACTCATTTTGGAATGTTTTTCTATCTTTTCTTGTTTCTCTATTTTTCTTCTGAAAGAAGCCCAGGTTAAGAAAGAGAGCTCAGGATCAACCCATGGAAAGGAAGTTTTTGAGATGGATTTCATGCAGAACTATTTAAGTCTATTAGGAGCTTTTATGTAAGGTTATTGTGATGGTTTAGAAACATTGATCTATTTAAGGATATTGTATTAATAGTGGGCCATAACATACGGGTTTAAGAAAATACTTCCGCTATCAATTAAGATTATTTATGGTTACTGATGTTTAATTAAGGACCCCCAGGTTCGGGGAGTTACAACTTCTGTTTCCTCAAAATATTCAAGATCAACCTCAGATGCTTCTCATGCTCTGCTTCATTCTTAGAGTACACAAGGATATCATCAATGAAGACAACCACACACGTATTTAAGAACTCATGGAAAGAGCGGTTCATCTGGTTTATGAATACAGTAGGAGCATTTGTATGACTGATGTATCACATTTATATATAGTTTTTAGATGCATTTAGATTGCATTTAGAACTCCTTTTTGAGCATTTAGGTGCATAATGACATGAATTACATAAGTTGTGCTCTACTACTCCCTGCTTGTGTGTTTCGATGATTTTCAGGTTATTTTGATACAAAGTGATCACGAGTACCAAATATCTAGCCTATTAATCATTGAAGATGAAGGTAGCTTGCACAAGGATGACAATGCATCCGTTTGGGACAGTTTTGAGTTGGAATGAAGTAAAGAGTTAGTGAAAGAAGTGCCAAAACTGACACACTTTCCCTATTTTCATTATAACTTTTTATAGAATTTTTATAATCAAGAAATTCAAATTCAGTTGGATTCTAGACTTCTAGAGCTTTCCAATGATATGTCACACGCCCCAAACGGACTTCTGAATTAAGAGATACGGCCTTTGCAAGTTGACGCAAAATCGCAAGAAATGACCTCCACCCGATCGGGCAACCATTGCCCGATCCAATCGGGTTGAGCCTTATTCATGTTGCCGTTGCTTTATTCCAAAAAAAAGAAGAGATTTGAAGTTGGATCAATTTTGCACCAACCCGATGGCATAGGCCAACGGTTGCCCGATCGGGGCCGAAACCTTGACACCCGATCGGGTGGATTCGCCCGATCGCATCGGGTGAAGCCCATTTTATTTTGTGAAGGAAATTAACATGGCCCAAAAATTTGTACCAACACGATGCCATAGGGCAATGGTTGCCCGATCGGGTTGTACCAACCCGATGCCGTAGGGCAACCACCGCCCGATCGGTTACCGGGCTCGCGGAGCCGAAATTATATCTTTTTTATATCGTTTTTAATTAGATTTTGGGGCTATTATAAATAGTTTTCCCTCATTATTTTAGACACATCTTTTATTCTAGTTTATTTGTCATAGTTCTAAGCTTAGTTTTACTTAGTTTAAACACTTTAGATTAGATAAAATGTGATTGAACCTATTCGATTTCAATAAAAGTTCCTTCTTTCTGTCAATTGGTATTCTTTCTTACCCTAATCTCTTTTATTATTCTTAATTGCTTAGCTTAGTTATTTAATTATTCATGATGCAATTGTTAGGGTTTCATATTAGTTTTGTTGTTATTAATTCGATTATGAGTGGGTAGTTCTCTTTCTACGGTGTTAGATAGGAAAGCCATGTTTATACCATGATTGTGATTTAGATTTCTATCAATTTCTAGGGCGTGGTTAGGGCGATTGTGATGTGGTTTATTCTTTATTGAGTAATTAATGTCAGTGTACAATTTCATTGGTTGCTTGTGGTTAATAGTTGTTTGCACAGATCCGTCTTACGACTAGAGGCCTAGAACACGTCAGTAGTTCTGATTACGTTAGTGAACATGCGGCGTATGTTGAACTATGAGCGTTGAGTCTTAACCATAGCTCAACACATGCTCTAATCCCCGACTCTTGACTTAGGTTTTGATAGTAGTTGACCCTTTTTGATTGGTATAAGCATGGTGGACCGAGCTAATACCCTAGGTTTTTAGTCTATAGTCAATTCCTCGATTTAATCTGTCTTCCTTAGCTTAATCTTTAGTTCAGTTAATTCTTCTCTGATTTCATCTGAAGTAGCTGAATTGGTTGAATATTAATTTAGAAACTCTGTCTCCCTGTGGATTTGACCCTGCTTCCATTGACTACCATAGTTAGAGGACTGTAGGTTTATTTTTGATTAGGTGACACGACTAAACCCTATCAAATTTTGGCGCCGTTGCCGGGGAGACGACTAGTTTTCTAAGTTTTTGTTTGGTTATTTGGTCTACTTCTCTGTGCCTCATTGGAACTTCATTGTTCTAATTGAGGTATGTTTTTTTTTTTTATTTTGTTATTTTTTTTCTTTTTTTTTCTTATTTTTGTAAATTCTTTCTTTCTCTCTCTTACTCATGAGTTTATATGGAGTGGCCGACTTATAATTCGTATGGGGAAGGTTACCCTAATTTTCAAGGGCATTATGACAATAATAATGGATACTCCAATTATCAGGGGCCAGACTATAATAATGGGTATTCTAATTTGCAAGAGCAACATAATTTTGATAATGGGTATTACAATAGTTATGTGTCTGATGCATATTCTTATTGTCAATATCCAAATAATTTGTGCATGAATTCCCATGATATTAACCATTTCCCTAACGAGTCCTATGCAACTGATTATACTTATTCTGACCCACATGGAGTCCATAATTATTCACAATCTGAATCTTCAGAGAGTCTAGATCTACTTAAGCAGATGATTGGGTCTTGTGGTGAACGAATTGAAAAATCTAATCAAGACTTGATGTGTTACCTCGCACAACGAATTGAAAAATCTAATCAAGACTTGATGTGTTACCTCACACATGTCTCAAATTATGAAAAATCGCTTGCTATGCAACTTGATGGTCAACGGGCGATTTATGATGATAATGATTGTGATGATGATTGTGTCGAGAATGCCATATTAGAGGTGAATGATAAGACTCTGACTCCTGATATTGAAAAGCATGATCAGACTGAGGGGGAGTGTGGATGCAATGAATGTTTTGATAGAAGAGGAACTCTTGGTTGAGAGCCCTTGTGTTGACGAGCCCATTATTGAGGATAGGGAAATTGTAAGTAAAACCGTCAAGGTTGAGCCTATTATTCCCTGTCCCTATATTCCATCTTCACATGGACTTGATCTTGTCCCTTCTCTCCCTATTCGCCATGCCCCATATTTTCTCACAGTTGCGGTTGCTCCTATTCTCTCCTTGAGATCCTCACAGCCTACGCCACCAAAGGGAAGTTGTTCATTGACCTTATTTTCTCCCTTTTATTTTGATTTTACTTATCTTCACAAATCATTTATTTTCTCTGATATTATTTATGTGAAGATAGATGCGCTTGTCATCAAGCCATATCTAGTGCTCAATGACATGTTTGCAGGTGCATTTGATAAGTTACTCAAGGCATTATACTCTTCCAATGATGATAGGATAAGATCGTGTATGGACATGTTAGGGTACTATTCCTACAACCCTGTTCCTCTTCTGACTGATGGTTGAGGTAATATGGTCGTGCGGGACCTTTATAAACCAGCGCTGTGCGAGAGGCAACTCGTATATTTCTTTCCCTTTTTCCTTTTCTTTTTATTTATTTTTTTTCTTCTTTTTGTGAGCGAGAGTGAGGGTACTAACATTGTTTTTCCTCTTAGCATAGTCCTTGTCACCTTTTGGCATTAAGGACACTGCCAAGTTCAGCTTGGGGGAGGAATTCTGTTGGTATTCTCTATCTCTTTTACTGCTTTCTAGGATAGATTTACTGCTTTCGAAAAATTCTGAAAAAATCAAAAAAATATGGTTCCATGACTGGTTTAGTTGCCTCCCTGTTCCCCTTGTTGTGCTCTATTTGAAAATGATTTGACTTTGTTTTCTGGATAGCTGGGCATTTGTGATCTTGAGGCTATGATTTGATGTTTGATTGCTATGATTTCGAGCGAATTTTGATTATATTAGACTACATTGTGCTGCATACCTGAATTGGTTAGACTGTGAGGCCTCTTTGTAGCCTATTAGATTCATACTATTATCCAGTCTATTTTTGTGTGTTAGTTCCTCTTTAGTGGATTGATCTTGACTTTGACTTCGTACTTGTCTGATATTCAATGACTTGTAGCATTTGCTGTGATAGAGGCGTTCTTTTGTCTTATTCTTGAGCTTCAGAGTGAAATTTTGATATACTTTTATCCTCCTTAACCCCGCTGAGCCTAATGACTTGTTTCATGTTACTTAAACCCCTATTATGAGCCCAAGGCCTTCACTTGATTCTATTCCAAGCCTAGCTTGGGGGAGATTTTGTATGGGTTGAGTTTGAGATTTGTATCTTGGTTTAGTTTGGTTGTTGAGGAAGTTAAAAGTGTATCTGTTGTGGCTTGAGGGTGAGAAAAAGGAAAAGAAAAAGCAAAATTAGAGTTGCGTGAATGAAGTTCAGAAAAATGAAAGAAAAATGAAATAAAAATTCAAAAGAGTTCAAAGTCCTTCATTCATGTACGTTCTTAAAGAAAAATTCGCTTCATTGCTTGAAAATTGGGTTTGTTATGAGTTTTTCATCGATTTATGAGAGTTGGGTTATTTTTCATGGTTATATGGTGTTGTTGGGAGTTGTGAAGGCCACCTTAGGCCTTGTTTGAATGATTTATGCTCCCCCTTTCTTGGTTTTTCCACCACATTACCCAAAAGTATCCCCTACCTCTTACCTAAGCCCCATTACAACCCTATAAAGTCCTCTTGAGCTCGTGTTTGCAGTGTTCATTTGATTGATTTCGAGTCAGTTTGTCAAAGTCAGAGAGTATTTCTGCTGATTGAGTCGACTTGACTAGGATGAGCGTCATTGAACCTTCTTAAACACATGAGAGTGTGAGTGGGAAGGGTATTTATGGTCGGGTTGGTGAGTGTTCGGGCATATTCTTTGCCTGCCACAAAATAGAGAGGAGTGACACCCTTGTGAAAGCCTTTTCAGGACTTGTATGCCTTGTGGATGCTTGCATTTGATAAATTGCTTGGATGATTGGTGGTTGGATGGATGTGATTAGCCAAACTTGAATTATGCCTACTTGAACGATTCTTAGTCTTGAAAACGTTTTGAGCTTTGATTGATTTATATCTATAGGGTGAGACAATTTATTCCGTATTCATGTTTTATTTGCTTGAGGACAAACAAAGGTTTAGCTTGGGGGAGTTTGATGTATCACATTTATATATAGTTTTTAGATGCATTTAGATTGCATTTAGAACTCCTTTTTGAGCATTTAGGTGCATAATGACATGAATTACATAAGTTGTGCTCTACTACTCCCTGCTTGTGTGTTTCGATGATTTTCAGGTTATTTTGATACAAAGTGATCACGAGTACCAAATATCTAGCCTATTAATCATTAAAGATGAAGTTAGCTTGCACAAGGATCACAATGCATCCGTTTGGGACAATTTTGAGTTGGAATGAAGTAAAGAGTTAGTGAAAGAAGTGACAAAACTGACACACTTTCACTATATTCATTATAACTTTTGATAGAAAATTTATAATCAATAAATTCCAATTCGGTTGGATTCTAGACTTCAAGATCTTTCCAATGATATGTCACACGCCCCAAACGGACTTCTGATTTAAGAGATATGGCCTTTGCAAGTTGACGCAAAATCGCCAGAAATGACCTCCACCCGATCGGGCAACCATTGCCCGATCCAATCGGGTTGAGCCTTCTTCATGTTACCGTTGCTTTATTCCAAAAAAAAAGAGATTTGAAGTTGGATCAATTTTGCACCAACCCGATGGCATAGGGCAACGGTTCGCCCGATCGCATAGGGCAACGGTTCGCCCGATCGCATCGGGTGAAGCCCATTTTATTTTTGAAGGAAATTAACATGGCCGAAAAATTTGTACCAACCCGATGCCATAGGGCAATGGTTGCCCGATCGGGTTGTACCAACCCGATGCCATAGGGCAACCACCGCCCGATCGGTTACAGGGCTCGTGGAGCCGAAATTCTATCTTTTTTATATTGTTTTTAATTAGATTTTGGGGCTATTATAAATAGTTTTCCCTCATTATTTTAGACACATCTTTTATTCTAGTTTATTTCTCATAGTTCTTAGCTTAGTTTTACTTAGTTTAAACACTTTAGATTAGATTAAAGGTGATTGAACCTATTCGATTTCAATAAAAGTTCCTGCTATCTGTCAATTGGTATTCTTTCTTACCCTAATCTCTTTTATTATTCTTAATTGCTTGGCTTAGTTATTTAATTTTTCATGATGCAATTGTTAGGGTTTCATATTAGTTTTGTTGTTGTTAATTCGATTATGAGTGAGTAGTTCTTTTTCTAGGGTGTTAGATAGGAAAGCCATGTTTATACCATGATTGTGATTTAGATTTCTATCAATTTCTAGGGCTTGATTAGGGGGATTGTGATGTGGTTTGTTCTTTATTGAGTAATTAATGTCAGTGTACAATTTCATTGGTTGCTTGTGGTTAATAGTTGTTTGCACAGATCCGTCTTACGACTAGAGGCCTAGGACACGTCAGTAGTTCTGATTACGTTAGTGAACATGCGGCGTATGTTGAACTATGAGCGTTGAGTCTTAACCATAGCTCAACACATGCTCTAATCCCGACTCTTGACTTAGGTTTTGATAGTAGTTGACCCTTTTTGATTGGTATAAGCATAGTGGACCGACCTAATACCCTAGGTTTTTAGTCCATAGTCAATTCCTCGATTTAATCTGTCTTCCTTAGCTTAATCTTTAGTTCAGTTAATTCTTCTCTGATTTCATCTGAAGTAGCTGAATTGGTTGAATATTAATTTAGAAACTCTGTCTCCCTATGGATTCGACCCCACTTCCATTGACTACCATAGTTAGAGGACTGTAGGTTATTTTTGATTAGGTGACACGACTAAACCCTATCAAATTTTGGCGTCGTTGCCTTGGAGACGGCTAGTTTTCTAAGTTTTTGTTTGGTTATTTGGTCTACTTCTATGTGCCTCATTGGAACTTCATTGTTCTAATTGAGGTATGTTTTTTTTATTTTGTTATTTTTTTCTTATTTTTTCTTAATTTTGTAAATTCTTTCTTTCTCTCTCTCTTACTCATGAGTTTATATGGAGTGGCCGGCTTATAATTCGTATGGGGAAGGTTACCCTAATTTTCAAGGGCATTATGACAATAATAATGGATACTCCAATTATCAGGGGCCAGACTATAATAATGGGTACTCTAATTTGCAAGAGCAACATACTTTTGATAATGGGTATTACAATAGTTATGTGTCTGATGCATATTCTTATTTTCAATATCCAAATAATTTGTGCATGAATTCCCATGATATTAACCATTTCCCTAACGAGTCCTATGCAACTGATTATACTTATTCTGACAGGGCAATTAGTTGCCGTAAAGAGATTCTCCATATCCGTTAACCAATCTTCCAGAGCCACTGGATTGGCTGCACCATCATAAGTAGGTGGCCTATGACTGTCAAATCGGTCAAAAGAAGACTGCCCAACAGTGGGAGCAGTAGCTCTGTTAGCTAAGGATATGAATGCGTTTTCAAGGTTTTGAAGGCGACGAGAAGCGGCTTCCTTTCTAGAAGCCATTTGTTGTCGTGGAGGCATTCTACAAAACAGAAGCTTTAAATTGGTCGACTAAATTCACATAATTAAGCATTTGATCGACAAATAATATAAACAAATATGGTTCCCATGGTTTTCTTTCCTACCCAAGTAACTCTCAATAAGCACTAAACTTGAAGCCTAAGACACTACTAATCCTAGTTAAAAGTCTACATATTTCTCGTGAAATAAGTAGCAATTCAAAGATAGTTTTTGGAACGTTTGGCTCTAATACCAACTGTAACATCCCGTCCGATAAAATAAAGAAAAGATTTAAATGTAAATGAAAATAAATGCAACTAGTGGTATCGGAAATACCACAAAGACGGAGATGCTACTCTAAGGAGTAGAATTTAAACTATAAATAAACAATAATCTTCCAAAATAGTAATTAACTTCCGAATATCATAAATAAGTGGAAATGAGGTCCCATACCCTTATTCCAAGCCATAGTTCCAAAACATCAAGAAACCTCCACAGATCTCATAGTGTTGGTTTCACTATTTTAATGATGACAAATAATGTATTTTTATGATAGACTATTATTGGTTTACTTAGAGTTGGAAATAGTTTTTAGACTTAATGTTTTCGTAGGCTTTTAGTGCTTTTAACCAATGTTAATTTGTTTGTTAAAGACTTAGGAATAATTAAATTTAACTTATCGAGAATTGGTTATGAGTTAGACTAATTAAGTTATTAAATTTAATTATCCTATGTACTTGATCTATATATCACTCGGTTTCTTATCAATGGTTTGCTTTGAGATAATCCTAATATCGTGGAACTTTAATTTGAATAAAATTAATGGCCATGATATTAGTTGTGTTAGTTTGTTAGCATTGTGCATATTTTGTTCATATGAATAATCATCCATCAACAAACGAGGAAACAAGATAAGCTCAACAATCCTAGAATCTAGGAGGATCTGACGAGCGACAATCTGTTCCTAGATCTACAAAAACTCAATCAATATTCTATTACTCGCCTTCATAACAAACTGCATGAAGATAAGGCTAAACTAGGGTTTGCAGATCTTATTAGAGATCTTCTAGCGCACAAATGTTATCTTGAAGAAGCGGATACTGGGCTAATCTTATGAACCCATAATCGTTTCTATGAAGAAGAAAAAGGGCTGAGAATCCTCTATATATATGAAGAGAAAACCTAATAAGAAATTGAAGAACTTTGCTTCTCTACACGCATATTATATCTTAAGTTCATTCGGTTTTTATTTTCAATAGCTTAAACCATTGTATTTATTTTCGAGTGATTAGGGAGAAAAGAAATTTTAGAGTTTAAAGTTTCTGTAATCAAGAGTGAAAGAGAGAAAGTGAAAGAGAAGACTTCGAGTGAAGTTAAGTGAGAAAGTCACGAGTTCAGGGGGAACAAGGTGACTAGGGACAGGGTCAAGTTCCTAGAGGAACTGTGAGAGAAGAGTTTACAATAGGTTGTAATTTCTATTATATAAAAAAGTACAGGGTTTCTTCCTAGAGAATTAAGAAAGTAAACCTTGTTAAAAATCTCTGTATGTTCCTAGTTGTTGCTTTGTTTCGTTATTTAGCTTTTAATTATTTATATTCTGCAAAAAGTTTTAAAATCCCCTTAACTACAATTCACCCCCCTCTTGTAGTTAATCTAGTGTTCATACTAGGCTAACAATTGGTATCAGAGCCTGTTTCTTCAAAATTAGTTAACACTGAGAATGTAGTTCCTAATAGATATGAACACAATGGGAGATAAGCTAGACGAAGGTTACTCAACCCAACGTCCACCCATGTTTATTAAGGCTGAAAATTATCAAGTTTGGAGAGTCATTGAAATAGGTGATTTTGAAGTTACTGAGAGGAATGACAAAGGCGAGCTAGTTCCTAAACCACTCGCAAAATATGACAAAGACGACTTCTACAAGATGGAGATGAACAACATGGCCAAGAAAATTCTTCATTGTGGTCTTGGTCCTCATGGGCATAATAGAGTCATGGGATGCAAGACTGCCAAGCAGATATGGGAACTTCTTCAAGTTACACATAAAGGAACAAGCGAAGTCAAAAGATCAAAGATAGGCATGCTCACGCACAGATATGAGTTATTTCAAATGAAAACTAAAGAGCTAGTTCATGATATGCTCACCAGATTCTCAAACATCATCAATGAACTTGACTCTCTAGGAAAGTCTATCACTCCAGAGGAACAGGTACGAAAGGTTCTAAGGAGTCTTCCACAAGATGACAAATGGATGGCCAAGGTGACAGCTCTGCAAGAAACAAGGACTTCACCAAGTTTAATATTGAACAACTTGCTAGATCCTTGATGACCCATGAGCTACACCTAGGAACTCATGAATCTGATCCTAGTAGACATAAGGCCCTGGCCCTCAAGACTGAGGAACAAGATGAATCAGGAACTGATGATGATGACGAAGCGTCATTGATCGTAAAGAGATTCAAGAAGTTCTTCAATAAGAACTATAAAGGGAAGAATGCAAGAAAACCATCAAAGCTGAGCTGTCATAAATGTGGAAGCACTGATCATTTTATAAAGGAGTGTCCTCTTCGGGAGAACGAGAAGGGAAAAGGAAAATATAAGGGCAAGGAACAACAAAGGCCCTTCTCAAAGACAGAATTGAGGAAAGCTATGGTAGCCGCCAGGGGAGAGTTAGACTCTGACGAGGAGCAGGAACAGCCTGAAGAAGAATCAATAAATATCTGACTCATGGCAAAGACAGATGATGAAATTGACTTGCCAAGTAATAAGGTATGGTTTAATGTTATTGAAGAATATTTATTTGGACTTAAAAAGAACCAACTTATTAAACTAGTTTTGGAAACCTTAGAAAACTACAAGGCAATTTCCATAAGAGAAGAAGAATTGGAAAAGGCCTTGGTAGTTTCCAAAGAATATTCAAAATGGATTAGAAAGTTGAACTCAGAAATTGAGGAAAGGTTCTTTGAACTTTTAGATAAAAACCGATGTTTTCAAGAAGCATCTGAAAAGGTTAAAAATGATAATTACTTCTTAAACATGGAATTGGTAGAATTGAAACTAGTTGTTTTTGAAGGAGCTAGTTCCTCCACAAGTACCAGTACAGATTTAAAAAAATTGAAATCTGAGCATAACCCTGTTTTAAATGAAAATCTGGTACTTAAAGGAAAACTGGAATATTCGAGGAATAAACTTCCTGATTCTGTTAGATGGATACAAAAGTATCAAAATGAAGGAAGAAATTGACTAGGTTTCAATCATAAAAAGAAAAACAAAAAGAAGAATTTTGCGAATCTGCCAAGCCATAAATTACGCTCTTACTGTGGGAACAGTGGGCACTTAGTATCTAACTGTTCCTCGAGAGAGGAACATATTGAAATGAACACTCGCTTAGTAAAGCAAGAGTGGAAAATTAAGAGGAACTCAAGTTCGACAGAGGAACCCAAGTCTGACTGGGTTCCTACCAGTAACTAGTTATTGTGGATGTAGACTAAAGTGAGGGGGAACAACTTGTGGTACCTCGATAGCGGTTGTCCTAAGCATATGATAGGAGACAAAAAAAAATTCTCTCACTTTCAGTCTATGAAGGAGGAACTGTGACCTTTGGAGATAACCTTATAGGTAATATTATAGCTATATGTAAGGTAGGGAAATCTCTGTCACATTGCATAGATAATGTATTTTTAGTCAAGGGTTTGAAACATAATTTACTTAGTATTTCTCAATTTTGTGACAAAGGGAACATTGTGAACTTTCCTAATGAATGTTGTGTAGTGAGTGACGCCAATACGGGAACAAAGATACTAGCAGGAACAAGGAAAGGAAATACTTATGTTGTTAACCTGAACCTAGTTCCTAGGAACAATCTGACTTGTTTGAGTGTACAAGAAGACGATCAATTCCTTTGGCATAAAAGGTGTGGTCAGGCAAGCATTACACTACTTCATTAGCTCATTGGTAAGGACTTAGTAGTTGGTCTTCAAACAATTAAAATACCCAATCATGGAGTTTGTGAAGCATGTGTAAAAGCGAAGCAAGTCAGATCCTCTTTCAAATCAAAGAAAATGATAAGTACACAAAGTCCACTTGAATTGATACACATGGATCTGTGTGGTCCTGTACGTGTCCAAAGCAGATCAGGCAAGAGATATGCATTGGTTATTGTTGATGATTTTTCTAGATACACTTGGGTGATTTTTCTTCATAGCAAAGATGAAACATTTGTTGAATTCGTAAGTTTTGCTAATAAAATTCAAAGGGTCGGTGGTTTTAAATTGAAACACTTGAGATCTGACCATGGTACGGAGTTTGAAAACTCCAAGTTTGATGATTTTTGCAGGAATGAAGGTTTAGATCACAACTTCTCTGCTCCTAAGAAACCACGACAAAATGGTTTGGTTGAACGGAAAAACAGGCTTGGAGGACATGGCTAGGACAGTGCTTATAGCTATCAGCCTTCTAAAGAATTTCTGGCCAGAAGCAATAAATACAGCTTGCTACATTATCAACAGTCATGCTTAGACCGATCATCTTGAAAACTCCCTATATGAGCTTCTCAAAGGAAGAAGACCTAACATCTCTTACTTTCGAGTCTTTGGATGTAAATGTTTTGTGCACAACAATGGTAAAGAGAGTCAAGGAAAATTTTATGCTAGAAGTGATAAATCGGTTTTTATAGGATATGATTTAAATAGTAAATCATATAAAGTCTATAACAAAAGAACAATGTGTGTTGAGGAAAGTGTCCTTGTTATCTTCGATGAAACTAACACTCTGCAGGAACAATGTTGTGATGATAAATTTGAAATTGGATTGACTCGTCCTGAAGAGTCATTCAATCTTGATGAGGAACTAACATTTGCAGATACTAATAAAAAGCATATTCCTGAAGAAGAAATTATTGTTCCTGATCCTAATCCTCAGGAGGAACAAACGAATGAAGGAACACAGGTAGAAGAATTGCATCAAGAGAATGAAACAACTACTGAACCTCAAATTGAAGAAACAGGAACAAGGAGGTTCGAACAAAAACCTTGGAAGACTCATAAATCTCACCCTTTGGAATTAATGATTAGTGACATTGAAAAGGGAACTCAGACAAGGGACTAGCTCAAGCATTTCTGTGCATTCCAAGCTTTTCTGTCGATGGCAGAACCTCGAGATCATAATGAAGCACTGCTAGAATCGGACTGGATTAATGCCATGCAAGAGGAACTAAATGAGTTACAGAGGAACAAGGTCTGGCATCTTAAGATCAAGCCTAAACGCCAAAAAGTAATTAGGCTGAAATGGGTTTTCAGGAACAAGTTAGATGAACATGGCATAGTTTTCAGGAACAAAGCCAGACTTGTAGCGAAAGGATATAATGAGCAAGAGGGTATTGGTTTCGATGAAACCTTTGCTCCTGTTGCTAGGATAGAGGATATAAGAATTTTGATTGCATTTGTTGCATCTATGGGGTTTAGGTTGTACCACATGGACGTCAAATGTGCTTTCCTAAATGGATATCTAATGGAAGACGTCTATGTGGAACAACCTCCGGGATTTGAAAATCCTGATCTTCCAAACCAAGTCTATAAGCTAGATAAAGCTCTTTATGGGCTGAAACAAGCACCTAGATCTTGGTATGAAAGACTCTCTAAATTCTTGCTTTCACATGAGTTCATTAGAGGTAAAGTTGATAGGACCCTGTTCCTTGGATCTAAAGGAACAGATATTCTAGTAGTACAGATTTATGTTGATGATATTATTTTGGGTGCTGCTAATGATTCTTTGTGCAAGGAATTTGCTGATCTAATGAGTAGTGAATTTGAAATGAGCATGATGGGAGAGTTGAATTTCTTTCTTGGATTTCAAATCAAGTAAACTGAAAGAGGAACAATGATCCATCAACAAAATATGTGAAGTAACTACTAAAGAAGTATGGACTGGAACAAGCAAAGACTAACCACACTCTTATAGGAACAGGAACAAGGTTGGACGAGGACCCAAGTGGTAAAATAGTAGATCAGAAGCTATATGGAGGTGTCATTGGATCTCTTCTTTATTTAACTGCTAGTAGGCCTGACATCTCTGTTAGTGTTGGGTTATGTGCTAGATTCCAATCAAATCTGAAGGGATCTCACTTGACAGCAGTCAAGAGGATTCTTAGGTATTTGAAAGGTATTGATGATCTTTTGTTTATTCTACCCTCGAAGTGACACCGTTGACCTAGATAGTTACTCTGATGCTGACTATGCTGGGGACTTCGTAAATTGAAAGAGTACCTCTGGAATTGCTCAGTTCCTAGGAACAAGCTTAGATTCTTGGAGTTCAAAGAAACATAACATTGTTGCCTTGTCAACACCAGAGGCTGAGTATGTTGCAGCTGCTTGTTGTTCCCAGGTCCTATGGATTAAGCAATAGGTATGTGATTTTGGTATTAAGTACAAATCTGTTCCTATTTTCTGTGACAATACAAGTGCTATTTGTATTTCCAAGGATCCAATGCATCATTCCAGGGTCAAACATATTCACATTAGGCATCATTTCTTGAAGGACAATGTTGAAAAAGGATTAGTCAAAGTTGAGTTATGTCCTACTGAAAATCAAATAGCTGACATCTTGACCAAACCACTCTCTAGCGACAGGTTTGAAAAGATTCGTTTGGAACTATTAATGATCATAATTGTTTGAAAGTGCCTATGACATTGACCCCTATGTAACATTCATTTCTAAGTGTATCTGCAATCCTCATGAATTTCTTTATTCATACACCTTTAGTCAATGATAAGGACTCCCAATTGTCTAAATAATATTATCCTTATTGTCCATACTAGTACATTGAGTAAATAAACATGGTACTTGTATAACTTAGCATGAAATATATCAGTTACACGAGTTCAAAAATTCTTATTTTCTTTCCATCATTTTTTTTCTCTTTTCCTTTTATTTTTTATTTTTGCTTTTGACTTCTCCACTTTCCATTCTCACCATATTCATTCATACATTTCAATGGTTCAAACAAAATTAAATGCTACTCATTAAAGGTTGAATGATTAATTGTCTAAGGGAAACCATTCATTTAATTGCCACTCTTCTCACACGCCTAATTCTTTAAATTAAAAATCCATCTTTCTTCCCATCACATCACTCATTCGACTATTTTCAAAACCATCAAACCAAAAAAAACCCATTCCCCTTCTCTTCAAATTCTCTCTCCACAAACCCTAATTCCATGGCTCCAAAAAGAAAAGGTTCGGAAACCTTAACCCTCTCCGAAGAAATGCCATCTCCTCTGGTAGAGTATAAGGGAAGTGGAAATGAAATAGAGCACTCGGCCCACGAATCTTCGACTTCCAAAGCACAATCCACCGAAAAAGAAACCTCTTCCAAGAAAGTGGAAGAAACTCAAGAGGAAGAAAAAGAAACTGAAAAACCAATCAACATTCCCATCAAGAGAGGTAAGAAGTCTAAATTCTCTAAATTCTTAATTAGATTTTGTGTTGACATGGGCTGGTGTAAGAAAGAAAAGTGGACTGAGTTTCTGGGCCTTGTGATTTTTCAAAAATGGAGTGAGGTTGTTTGTGTTGATGAGGGTCAGTTGAGGAAGAAATGTCTGAATTCTATAGTAAGTTTGAAAATGCTGACGGTCTTTGCATGAGTGTTGTAGGGGGAAAATTGGTGAAATTTAATTGAGAAAAATCTGAGTGATTGGTTTGGGGTACCTACTGAAGGGTACCAAGAATATGTTAAGGGGAAAGCGAAATTGAATGTAGAGGGAGCTAGCAACAGTAAAATCTTGAAATTTTTCGGAGGCAATCCCACTGATCTTTCAATGGACCAAAAAGACTTAAAGCCCTTTCACAAATTTCTTTTTCACTTTGTCTGGCGGTTCCTGGTTCCTCGTGCCTCCAAGCGGACCCAAGCTAATCTTCTTGATATTTCACTCATTTACTACCTTGCCACAAAGAATCCCGTAAACTTTCCAACCTTATTCATATCTCACCTCACCCACTACATTACAAACAAGAATCGCATTGGATATGGAAATTTAATTTCCATTATTTTAAAGAAATGCAAAGTCAAACTTCCTTCTCACCCTTCTTTTGAACTTGAACCTGAAAACTACTTGACAAAAGACACACTCTCTAGATTAAGTCTGAGAGTCAGAAGGGGAAAGCTGGAATTTCATGTGGAGGAGGTAGTAGTGAAGGTTGAGAAAGAAATTGAGGAATCTGGGAAAAGAAAGAGAGAAGAGGAACTAGGAACTAGGAACTAGGAACTAGGATCAAGCAATCAGTCCGCAAGAGTCAGAGACTAGCAGAACCTAGGAGGAACCAAGACAGTGGGGTGATGATAGATTTAGATGAGGATCCAGTTCTTCAAGCAGTAGGATCTCAGGCTGTTGACTTCCCATTACTGTCTAATGCTGGTCTCCGTGCACTATTCAAGGAGATGAAGGACTCTATTGATGTTCTGGGAACAAGGGTGCAGGCGTTGGAAGCCCAAATTGCTCATTAGGATGTGCAACATGATCAACTCATCAAAGCCATCAATCAAGGAGCCTCCAACATATGAGCCAAGATCGATTCTATTGCTGCCTCTTTTCCCATCCATGAACTCCCCTAATCCCTATCCCAACCCCCCTTAAGATAATTAAATTTCAGTTTTTTTGGGTTGTATAATATGTTGAACAATTGCATTATTTTATCTTTGCCTCTTCATGTACCCTACTGTGACACAAGAACCTATGCATTACTTTTCACTCTTTTGATCCTCCATATCTCTTCTATATCTCTTTTGTTGAACTCTGTACCTGTTTTTGTGCTTTGTGAATGCTTGTTCCTGACGTATATACTCTTGGAATGTTAAGATGGCTAATATTATGAGTACAACATGTTTGAGCTACTGAACTGACTTTAGACTGTTGACTCTACTAGTGCTGCAGATGCTTATACTTAGTTTTGATAATGATAAAAGGGGGAAGATATTGGCATAAATCAATAATTAGTTTCTGGCCTGACTTAGTTCCTGTAACTTATCTGATCTCACTCAGTCTCTGGTCTTAGTATTAGTTGACTGTTCCTAGTCATAGTTGAGACCTCAGAAACTTAGAATAATTCTTAGCTTTTAACCAAATTATTTGCCATCATCAAAAAGGGGGAATATTGTTGTTTTCACTATTTTGATGATGACAAATAATGTATTTTTTGTATAGACTTTTATTGGTTTACTTAGGGTTTATTTCATAGTTTTTAGACTTAATGTTTTCGTAGGCTTTTACTGCTTTTAATCAATGTTAATTTGTCTGTCAAATACTTAGGAATAATTAAATTTAACTTATGAAGAAATGGTTGTGAGTTTAACCTAGTTAAGTTATTAAATTTTATTATCCTATGTACTTGATCTATATATCACTCAGTTTCTTATCAATGGTTTGCTTTGAGATAATCCTAATGTCGTGGAACTTTACTTTGAATAAAATTACTTCCCATGAAATTAGTTGTGTTAGTTTGTTAGCATTGTGCATATTTTGTTCATATGGATAATAATCATGCATCAACAAATGAAGAAACAAGATAAGCTCAACAATCCTATAATCTAGGAGGATCTGACGAGCTGCAATCTATTCCTAGATCTACGGAACCTCAACAATCTTCTATTGCTCGGCTTCACAACAAACTGCATGAAGATAAGGCTAAACTATGGTTTGCAGATCTTGTTAGAGATCTTCTTGCGCACAAATGTTATCTTGAAGAAGCGGATTCTGGGCTGATCTTATGAACCCATAATCGTTTCTATGAAGAAGAAAAAGGGTTTAGAATCCTATATATATGAAGAGAAAACCTAATCAGAAATTGAAGAACTTTGCTGCTCTACATGCATATTATATCTTAAGTTCATTCGGTTTTTATTTTCAATAGCTTTAACCATTGCATTTATTTTCGAGTGATTGGGAAATTTGAGAGTTTAAAGTTTCCGTAATCAAGAGTGAAAGAGAGAAAGAGAAAGAGAAGACTTCGAGTGAAGTTAAGTGAGAAAGGCACGAGTTCAGGGGGAACAAGGTGACTGGGGACAGTGTCAAGTTCCTAGAGGAACTGAGAGAGAAGATTTTACAATAGGTTGTAATTTCTATTATATAGAAAAAGGGCAAGGTTTCTTCCTAGAGAATTAAGGAAGTAAACCTTGTTAAAAATCTTTGAGTGTTCCTAGTTGTTTTTTTTGGAAAGAAGGTGCAAGTTTTATTAAGAAAACAAAACCATTACAGCTTTACAGAGGATAACAATGTGCAACCCCTCAGTAAAGCTACTAAGCATCCAGTAAAGCTTTAACTAAAGTACTACTAGGATCACAAACAGAATAAAGCCTAGCACCAACTACAAATTTGATAACTGATACAATTTGAGAGACATATCTACACTTATTGGTGAAGATTCTAGCATTCCTCTCCATCCATATTGAGTAGATGGTGTAGCAGAAAGCACATCTCCTCCATTTGCTGAACCATTTCTTGCCCTTACAATGGTGCTTGAACCACCTTAACTCATGATTGATAGCTCAAGTTCTAGGAGGTAATCTGAGCCACTGAAGGATGCTATGCCAAATAGACTTAGAAAAACTGCATTTAAAGAAGAGGTGACCAGAGCTTTCTGCATCAACAAGACAAAGAGAGCAATGGTTAGCCAAAGAAAGCCCTCTTTTCTGAATATTATCAACAGTGGGGAGAGAATTCTGGACAACAAAGCTACTAATGATAGTATGCTTAGGCATACAACAACTGTCCCAAAGTGTTGTGTGCCAAGAAACTGATTGAGAAGGACTTCTGAAGATATCATAAAGCTTGGAAGTTGTGAGGGTGCAGGAGCAAAGGAAAGACTGAGCTTGTGTGATGCCACCCATTTTTGAAATGAACTCATCCCTCAATTTAAGCAAACTGTTCCAATTAGAAGAACACTTGGACTTTGCAGAAACTTGCCAAATGTTGTGATTTATCAAGATGTAGCTCCTTATCCATTTAGCCCACATACATGAGTTGGATTGAGTTAGTTTGATGAGCCATTTGAGGTACAAAGCTTTATTCCAACTGAGAACCTCCTTAATATTAAGGCCACCTTCAATCTTAGGAGAGCAAATTCTAGCCCAGCTAATGTATGAAATCTTCTTATGATCATAGTCAATATTCCAAAAGAAATCTTTGCAAAGCTTGTTAATGTTTTTTGTAACACCAACAGGAAGCATGAGTGCTGAACCCCAAAAGGTGATGAGACCAATAATCATAGAGTTGATGATTTGATATTTACCAGCATAGGAGAAAAAGGAGCTTTTCCATCTTAGCAAGACACCTCTAATCTTATCAAGAAGAGGGTAAAACATACCCATGGCTTGTTTGGATGAATTAAGAGGTACACCCAAATACCTAAAAGGAAACTGTCCAAGAGTGAAGCCAGTGCATTAGACAATATGATCACTAGAATCTTGAGAGACACCACAAATATAGAGACTAGTTTTCATAGGATTAGCAGTAAGGCCAGAGCAGCCTTCAAACTGCTTAAGAGCATCAAAGACACAGTTGATGGAGTTTAAATCACCTCTACAAAAGATCAAGAGATCATCAGCAAAGAGAAGGTGAGTAAGCTTAAGCCTGTGGAATTTTGGGTGAAAAGAAAAGGTGTTTAGCTCCCCAATCTTTCTATGCTTCCTAGAAAGAACCTCCATACAAAGAACAAACAGATAAGGGGAGAGAGGATCACCTTGTCTCAGACCTCTTTTCCCAGAAAAATAACCAACACTGAAGCCATTAATGTTGAGAGAGTACTTAGAAGTGGTGAGACATATCATAATCCAGCCAATGAATTTTTCAGGAAATCCAAAAATCCTTAGACACTCAGCAAGAAACTGCCATAAAACTGAATCAAAAGCCTTTTGAATATCTACCTTTATAATAGCTATAGGAGAAATAGATTTTCTTTCATATTTCCTGATGAGCTCCTGGGAAAGCAAAATGTTATCAAAGATACTTCTCCCAGTGATGAAAGCTGATTGTTCCTCTCCAACTATCTTAGAAAGAATTTTCTGCATTCTAGCACCTAGCATTTTGCTGACAGTTTTATAAAAGGTAGTGCAACAGGCAATAGGCCTGACGTCTTTAACAGAATTACGGCAGCTCTTTTTAGGGATTAAGGAAATGAGAGTAGCATTAGCTTGATTAAGATAATTGCCTTTAAGAAAGACATCCAAGACTGATCACTAAAATTAGCTCCAATAATGCTCCAAGCCTTCTTGAAAAACCAGAATCCCCTTAATTACAATTCACCCCCTCCCCCTCTAGTAGTTAATCTAGTGTTTATACTAGGGTAACACATAGTAAAGTAATCCAAATCCAAAAGACAATACTAAGATCCATGGTTCAAAACACACAACAAAACATAGGTAAAACTACTTAAGACCTACTAAGTAACTAGTCTTAATTTCTGACTCAAAGTGCTCGTCCACCATGACTAGCACAACCTCCTTGCTCACAAGGTCAAACCGCACAATCCCGGTCCAAACTACAACGATCCTAAAAAGCACCATCATCTGCATAATAAATCAACAACTTTCACAACCAGTGGGGAGTAACTATCAGTTCTCCCAGCCCAAAACAGGAAACAAATAATAAACTAAAAGAAATTAGAAGCAACGCTAAAGACATACATCACAAGAAAACATGCTCACAACGTGCAACCTTCATACAACAAGAAACAAGCAACCAACATGCATAATAAGAAAGCTCGACGCTAATAACAAAAATAAAACCATGAAACAAACACAATCAATCACACCATCAAGATCAAACTCAAAAGACCATGCCGCCTGTGAGTAGACTCATTGGACCATACCGCCCAAGGCCTACATTGCATATTCGGGGACCATGCTGCCCTTCCGAATAGCAAAGCTCAACGGATCATGCCACCCGTGAGTGAACCATTGGACCATACCACCCAAGGTTAAGTAAAAAATTCCTAGGACCATACCGCGTTTAGGATAATCAAACCAAATTCCTAGACTATGTCGTCCATAGGATCAATCAAACAAAAAGAAGTAATGTATACACGACAAGGTATACCAAGCAACTCAAACAACTAACATACGTATACACGCCAAGGTATACAAAGGAATCCAAACAACAACAAACATGGGTATACGCGACAGGGGAATACATGAAATCCAAATAACCAACATGAGTGTACGCGTCCAGGCACACAAGGGATTCAAACAACGTTCAAGGCGTATACACGGCAAGGTATACAAGTAATACAAATCATAAGTCATCAAAAGGGTACATGTTAAGGTATATAACACAAAAACGTCATCTTAGTTTGGGTACGAAGTCAATTATGACTAATTCACAATATTCTCCGTACATAACTCTTGGCAAAGAAATGCTAAGGGCAGTTTTATCCTCCCCCGAGCATTTCGATGTCGACAACTCAAAGTATACACCCCAACACTCATCAAACCAAACGACAACAAAGCTATCCAACAAAGTAGGGCACATACCCTTAATAAAATAACTCAAAATCAACCTAACCACACTTCAACATGCTTAACATACATGTATAAACTCAACAACCAACAAATAAACTTGCTGTTAGCACATTAGGAAATTAACCAAAAATCACGAAGCAAAGGAGGGCTAGTCCCTCGTTGCGAGGTGCGGCAACAGTCGCGAGGTAAAAATGTAGATATAAAATATATTTACCGATAACAATATCACCTACGCTACTATGCTATGTAACAACCCGAAAATTCTCTCTTAATAAAACATATATTTTCCCAACTAAAACAAAGAATTATCAAGGTATTGTCGCCCGTGTGATAACGTATCGGCTTACTCAGAATTTTGCAGCGAAAACATTAATAAAACTTTAATCAATACTTAAACCATAATAGCCGTCAAATATTTATCCAAACTTCAAACGTACTTTAAAACCAACTTTAAGAACTTAAAATAAATAATCCATAAAGTAACTTAACGAAAGTAATATAAATATACGAAGCAACGTAAGTGAGAAAACGATGTCTCATCAATATCTCCCATTTCCCAAATGAGTATGTGTGATGCATCACCTTCAAACCTGTAGGCAAATACTCACTTGAAGACTTATCGCCAATTAAGGGTCATCATAGGTTCAATAAGCACAGCCATGATCGACATACAGAAAAGCACGTAATCAGCAAAGCTGAGTACATAAATAGCAATATAAAACATAAAACCTAACATGCATGATACTACTAAGCAATAAAATATGATCCATAATAATACTCTCAAACTTCAACTTATAAAACAAGACATGACTTTACAATATATACAACATGATAATTCATTTAATAAATTGAATAGTCAATGGATCGAGTTGTCCAACCAATTCTAGTCTTCAATACAGAAGACGTATAATAGGCGCGACTCCGTAATCCCCTGACCAACGATATCGAAGAACCTTTTAAAATAAACAGGGCTGTGGTGTGGCAGTGCGTGTGCAGCACACGCGGCTGGGCTGCGTGATGGCGCTCAACAGACGAACGAGTGATAACAGGAGTGAGTGTGGTGTGCGGTGCTGTCGCTGCAGCAGCAAGGCGAGGCGAAGAGGAAGAGAAAGGGGCCGAGTGGTGTGCGGGGGTGGCTCACCGGCAAACACGAATGAGGAATGCGGATGGTGGCCGGACGGCACACAAAACGAGGGAGAGAGAGGCGGACGAGTGAGAGGATAAGAAAAAGAGACAAAATAAAAGTGTGCAAATTGGGGTTTTGGTGGGTATTTATTGGTTTGCCTAGAAACCTATGACAATTAGGTTTAGGCTTTGAGTTAGGCTTGGGTTGATCATCAAGTTTAAGTAAACGCTTTGGACTCCTCAAACCAACATTAAAATCCATTTAAACATATCCGAAAACCTTTAATAAAATATTTCATACTTAAAAGTTCAAACCAATAAATATTAACGATTATTTAAAACGTTTAAACAATCCTTTGACTTTCAAAATAGTCAACACTTAAATAATATAATGAAATAAATATAAAAATAATTATAAATATACTTTAAATATATTTTTAAAATTCATAAAATACAGGGAATTACATGATAATATTCCAAACTAGAGTTAGTTAAATTTGTTAACTAATGCCAGCTAAGCAAACGTGGTTAGGAGTTTGTTAGCTCTACTTCTCCTCTAGCTCTAGCTTTGTAATGAATAGAGATTGTAACGCTCTCTAGCTCATTCATTGCATATAAAATTTTGTTTACCGAGCTTCTCTCCCTCTCTTATTTTCTCAGCAAAATATTGAACTCCTACAATGAAGTTGAGCTTTACTTTTTGACAGTTGATCATAGCTTTTTGTAGCCACTTATAGGATGACCATAGACTTCAGCATGACTTAAATTACCGACTATAGTTGTTTTTTTGAATTTTGTGTCAAATGTGAAGACTTTAGTATTATTGTGCGATGGTTCCACTACCTCACTTTAAAATTTTTTACATTGGCAACTACAAAAAAGCAACAAAAATTTACAAAAAATACTGTGAGATTAACAAATACAATATTAGTTCAAACACGACAATGATCAAAAATTAAAGCATCGTCGTATTCAAGAAGTATATATTGAAAATAAAAGAAAGTCTAATTTGCAAAACTAATAAGAATTTGGATATCATTCCAAAAACGTAAACTTTAGCCTAAAACGTTATCATCTGTGTGGCTGAAAAATCCGCTAAAGAATCGACAACCAAGATGACGTGGAAGACTTAACAAAACTGGGCACATAATGGGTGTAGGAAGGTGATGAATGAGGGAGATATTAAGAAAGGAGGCGAGCATGACATAGAAAGTATGGAAAATTTAATCCAGATAGGATAATTTTAAAAAAGCCCAATGGACGAGATAAGTAAATTGCCTTAGTGAGAGTTAGGATGAGCAAAAACTCGACTCAAAAAGAGCAATTATTGTAGGCTACTTGGAGGCTTGTTTCAACCTTTAAATGAAAGTTTTTATTCATACTAAGCTCAACAAATTTAGATGCAACAAACTTCAAAGATATCAAGCTTGGCTTGGTCTAGTGGTAAAGGTTTGATCTCATGACTTGAAGGTCATGGGATGAAATCCCACTAGGGGCATTTGGGGGTGGGGATCCCCTTACCATTCCCCCCTGCTCTCAAATGTCGGGCCCTGCAAACACCCAAAGTTACCAGAGTCCTCAGAAGTATGAATTCCCTTTATCTTGGTACATAATGACGTATCTTCTTTATGACCAAAATATGAAGGTGAAGATATTGTTGTATGGATATTGGTATATAAATTTATTTCGATGTGTTTATCAAAATATATAACTTTATTTGATGTCTTTATCAAGCTATGTAACCTCATACGAGTGTATTA
Organism: Patellifolia procumbens; assembly: GCA_947645195.1. Classification (NCBI taxonomy): domain Eukaryota; kingdom Viridiplantae; phylum Streptophyta; class Magnoliopsida; order Caryophyllales; family Amaranthaceae; genus Patellifolia; species Patellifolia procumbens. The sequence continues at coordinate 48,439 of CANSGD010001453.1, forward strand.
AACAACATTTGAATATATAATTTTTCATATTGTTTTTCCTAAAAAATCATAAAATAAAAAAGTAAGAAGAATGAAATGGATTGAAGGCAATATGTATAATCTTTAGAGTCTACTACTAGTGAACCCTTCGAAAGGGCTTGGATGGCTAATATCTACAACAAAAATTATATCATGTTTCTCACATATAGGCTTCCTAAACTACATTCAGAATGATATGTGATCCTAAGAAGGGACTGGGTACTGGGTAGTTATGCATAAGAATTATCTTTCAATATTTTCAAACAAAATAATAATAGCTAAAAATAAAATTTACTTCCTTCTAATGATTGCTGGAAACAACCAAGGATAATGTAGAAACATATCCTTAGCTTATTATGGCAAAGCCTTGAATGGAGACCCTGATATTTCTCTTTACCATCACTTTGGATTTCAATTTTACAAGAAACACCAATTTTGTTCACAAACAAAAGAAACCAGTAAAGAAACAACCAACCAAAATTGCATTAGGCTTACAATATAGCTAGTTAACACAAAATATCTTCAAAACATTCAATCAATATCATAACATTAAACAACATGGAGCGTGCCCTGTTGATGTTATTGCCTCTTACACTCAGCGTCATCTTACAACCATATGTAGCCGAGGGCCTTCACATTCGAGGCCTTCCTATCCTGAACCAAAACACCAGAGGTAAAGCATCAAATCCCCTCATCGAAAAGGCATGTGCAAAATCACAACTTAAAGCATCATGCATCCAAAGCCTTAAATCACAACCTGGGAGTGCCACCGCGGATTTAAAGACCCTAGCATTCATGTCTCTTAACACAACTAAGGCTGTAGGATCTAATATTGCTGCTTGGGTTGCTGACAAACTTGAGGACCAAGAGTCGATGGGTCCTGGCATGGAGCAGGCCTTAACCGACTGCAATGATCAATACACCGATGCATTGGCGCAACTCGAGGACTCATTAGTGGCCTTGTTCTCTAAAGCTTATAAAGATGTCAACACTTGGATGACAACTGCCATGGGCAACGCAAATACTTGTGAGGAAGGCCTGAAGCAGGGGAATGCAGTAGGTGTGATGGGTGACAAGAACAAGGTGTTTTCCCAACATTGTTCTAATGCATTGGCTATCGTAAATGTCTTGGCCCAACAACACTAAATAATATGCAATGTTTTATATGTAGGTGTGGGTGATGTTGTCTTTTCTCTTCCTTTATAACAAAATTCTGGTTTAATTTTATTATTTTCTTATTTTTTTCATTTGATTATTCATTGTAATTTTTCTCTCACATTAAAAGAAAATGTCTATATCCTTTCTTATGACAACAATTTTTTTTACATTGGAAGATCCCACCAATATCCTATCTCAAGCGCAAGTTGGTGGAAATCTGGTTAAGGTGAGGATTCATTGTAGGTTGAAAAGCCCAAAATATAGCACTAGACTATATCCAGAATTTCAAAATATATTAACTCGCCAGTAAACTTTTAAATTCGGTGGTTGTTTTCCTCTAGCTCAAGATTTACTTCAAATTTATGCCTTAAAATATATTATTTCTTGATTTCTTGTATTTAAAGATTTTTTTATTATTATTATTATTATTATTATTATTATTATAAAAATCATACAACCTACAAGAAATTAGTGGGCAACTGAGAAACAATCTGGTCACCCACTCCTCTAGCTATAGCAAACCCTATCCTAGTGAAAATATGGGCAGCAACACGTGCCCCTATGTCCGGTGTCATCGAGAAGTTCTGGACCCGCTTCAGCAACGCAATAGCCACCTTATCCAATTCCCCAAGAGAAGAAAAGGAAAAGGGAAGGAAGCCATATCCAATTGCGCAACAACGAGCTTCATACTTGACCCGCTTCCGATGAGCCGCATCAGCAACAACACGTCCATGAACAAAGTCAGACAACTCAGAAAGGGTCAAGGGAGAGGACCCTGTCAAGTCGACACACACATCACGACCTCGATCCCAAGAATAAAGAAGCACATCTGCTGGCCTAAGGGCGCCGTCGTTCCCCCCAAACAAGTCAATGTCAACCTCCTTTCTTGCCGAAATCCCAGACCGATAGCAAATATCAACAAGAGTATCCCGAACAACATTATGCCGATGTTTAATACCGACAATACCCGCACACGACACAACATGATCACCCAAAACATCTCCAACAAAAACCCGGGAGCAAGCAGAGAACGACAACGGAGTAGAAAACAAAGGAACACCCAACCGATAACACAATACACTCCGATAAGTCTTAGGGTTCATAGTCTGACCCAACCCTGAAATAGGAACTGCCCGAAGCCAATCTGAGGTGTGATCCCCCTGCTGTGACTGCCACAAAGCTAACTGTCGAGAAGATAAGGAAAATGTAGATTCTGCAGATGCAGTAATCTTTGTGAAGTATATATCTGCCAATTTCTTCATATGTTTAGCGGCAGCGACTACACTAGGATTACTTAAAATGTCAGACTCCACAGTTCTATTAAAAAGACTCAACGCATCCTCAAAGGCACGTCCACAACCAACAATACCTGCAGGACGTAGAAGCTTATCCTGTAAACCAGCAGACTGCAAACGAGACGCGAGAAAAGCATAATGGTCGAACATCACTCGCGCAATAAACACCAAGTCCTCCGAAGGCAAAGGGTAGGGTAGCAAGACGCCACTGGTAATCGCCAAAACCAGGCCCCGAAGCAGTAACAATACGCTCCAGAGAAGACCGAAGAGTCCCATCGAAAGAACAATAAGCCTCATCAAAGACATAAGGAGGACAAGTACGCAAGGCAAAATAGAGTTTTGAAATGCCCGTACACGCCCTAAGTAGCAACAACTCACACTGCGGATCATCAAGCTTAGCAACCTTATCCATAAGCGTAATGGTCTTGGACACTCTCTGCATCACAAGCTCCCCACCGAAAACAGAGTCGGAACTAGCGGGACCACCAAGCAATTTTACACCATGCAAAGGCCGTGCAATATCAGGGAGAAAGACACCAACAAGCCTACTACGAGGGTCTTCGACTGGCCAAAAAACTTTAGTTTTTCCCACATTGAGATGTAGCCCTGAACTAGGCCCATCCTCCATAATCAACTCCAAAATCTTCCCCACCACCAAGGTATCACCAATAATGGTGCCATCATCCAAATACCACGCCTGAAGACTGACATCAAAAGAGTCTTTGATTTTACACACCAAGGGATGTAAAACCAAAGCAAAAAGCAAGGGACCAAGGGGATCACCCTGTTGCACCCCCTGAGATGACCATAAGGTATCCTCTCCATAATACAATGTGGCTGGATGAGAGTAGCAGAATTCAACCCAACGCGAAATGCCCGGACAGCGAAGACGAACTTCACGTAACATGATCTCACAATCAACTAAGTTGAAAGCATTTTGAAAATCCACCAACAACATAGAAAGACCGACATCATTTCCGCGATCCTCAATCAACCAGTTAACAGCATGAAGTACTGCCTCACCACCTGAAGGAACCCCAACACCAAACTGAAGACCATCAAAGTAACCACCCAAAGATGGCCCTACAAAAACAGCTCCAACCTTCGAAACCAGACGCCGCCAAATAGTACCAACGGTTATAGGACGAAAACCACCCCCTTGCTTGACAAGAGGAGTGAGAGGAGAACTGGCAATGTACTCGCCCAAGACCCCAGGACATTTCCCAGCTAGAAAGAGATTAACCACCTGCGAAATAGAGTCAACTAACTCATACGAAAAAGCCACCGCTGCCCCACTCAAACAATCCATAAGGTGTTGAGCCCGAAAACCGTCTCAACCACAAGACGTACCACGCGAAAAATTCGAAATCCGATCCAAAACAACAGCAGAAGAAGCAATGAGATGATGGTGGTCTATAGGTATATCCGGTAAGGAAGGAGCCGGCGAAGAGGGGTGTTTGGACTGTAAATCCGCAAGAGTGGCCTCGGAATAAGGAGCAATGCCGGAAGAAGAAAGAACCCGGACCGCAGCTGTATAATGACCATCACAAATCTTCCGCTTACACTGCTAGATATTACGTTCATCCAAATCAAGGTCCTGCTCATCAGCCTCTGACAAAGTAGGATAATCCTCAGCCAAAGTTTCTCTAACAAGTTGCAAACTACCACCTTGCGTACCCTAAGAAGAAATAGAACGGGAAATACTCTCTTCCTCAAGCGCTGGCGCTTAATAGCAGACTTACACTCAAGATTACTCCGCGGACGAAAAGTTTTAAGAGTGCAAAGAGGCAACACCAACAAAGAGACCCAACAGGAAATGTCATCAGGTTTAGAAATAACCTTATCAAGAGCACCTTTCAGAACCCGAGATAACCCCAAACGACACTTGGGAGGAATAGACTTCACAGTGCGAAACCCCTTGGAGAACAAACGATCAAGAAGAGCCGCATCAAAACCACAAGAAAGAGCATGCAACGAGCCATCATCATGTCCAAGCTGCACAGGTAAAGAAGGAACTTGTGACTTGGAATGTCATAGAGCAGAAACCGAACAATACCATCACCCTCATCAGGAGGCGACACAAAATCTGCACCCCGGCCATGACGACACCTAGTAAGAAGAGTATGGGTTTTGAAACAAACCCCACATAACCAAATCCCCATACGAGCAAAAGTAACCTCTGCTGCGGTAAAACAGACAAAGTAGTAGAAAGAGCAAGTCGTGTAGTATCACGCGCACCAGAACAACAATGACGATCACGAAGGTGTGTGATTAGTGAAGTCTTAGTGAGTCCATTCCCACCACCATTCAGGCACCCACTAAGACCAACAAAAGGACAATGAAACCGCACAACAGCGGCCATCACAGAAAAATGTAACCGTATCACAACACAAAGATCACCAAAAATAAATCCCCAAAAAACAACCCAAAATCACTAATCAAACAAAACCAATGAAGACGACCCAAACACCAAACATGGCTGATGATCAAAACCACCCCACCCAAAAACAAATTCCCAAAAATCAACCCAAAACACCAAACACCAAACACGGCTGATGACACCCACAAGAAACCAAACACCAAACAAAAAGAGCAAAAAACACTATTCCATTGATGAAGTGCAATACCTAATCATGGCTGATGATCAAAACCACGCCACCCAAACACGTTCAACCCCTGAACACGTACAAACTGCCGCTGAGGATGAAGAAGACGATCAAGATGAACATGAAGCAACGCTGTAGTCCCCCAGAGAAGACGACCAAAAGTACCAAACCACGAAACGCCGCTGCACCCACGCTGGAACCAAAGTAGTGTGAAACAGAAACGGACATTGCCGGAAAACGCTGCACCCAGATGCTGCCGGAAACTGCAGGAAATGCTGCACTGCCGGAGACGTGATAGAAGCCCCGACCCCCAACCCCAAACCTAATCGCCCTAATTATTATTATTATCATGTAAATTTATCAACTAATGTGCATTACTAAATTAATTTCATAGAAAGTTGCATATATAAGCATACATATTGATGCTTAAATACATTATTTATTGATTATAGGATTTTTCGTAGAAAGGTTTTTATTCGTATAAAAATATTGTGAAAAATATGTTTTTTTTAATACACAAGAATCGGTATGTATGAATTTCATAACATTATTTACAATCTATCTACCCCAAACTAGAGACAAAACATCAAGGATGGAATCCCCTCAAAAGGGGTATGAGTACACTGTAGGCACCAAGTCCAAACAAAAACAGCAATCTACACACGTTCCAACCGACTTTTTGTTACATGTATAATGTACAAGTGATCGGAAAATAACCAGTCAAAGGCATGTAAACTACGCCTTGTTGTTTGTTTAATTTCTCCCCCTTTAGGATCACCGGGTTGCACGAAATAAACAATGAGATACAATAAAGTAAACAATCCACTTCTTTGATCTAAAAAATTTTATAAGCAAGAACTTTGTTAATCTTCACCTTACTACCACTTCATTTCTCTCTACGTGAACTACGCCTTCATTTCACTACTACTACATCTCTCAAATTTCTTTATTCCATTCTTCAGTCTTTACTTTATGTGACTCCAACATCTTATTTGAAGTGCCTTTTGTGTCAGAGTGGTGTGTTAATTGTAAGGAATGAATAGCTAAATACATTTAGGCATCATTATTGAATTATCGTTTTAAAGTCAATGGTTCCAACACGTTATATTTAATACCTATATTGCCTTGAAAACACGTTATATTTTCAACAAGGAAAAAGACCATGATCACACTTCAATTCTTACATTTCTTTGATCGAGTATTTTTCGACCAGATACTTGAGAGTAGGGGTGTTAAAAAACGAAACCCCTTAAGCCGCTAACCCGCTACGAAAAAGGTTAGTCTTTAAGTTTACTTATTATAAATGGGTTGATACTCAACCCTCGAAAATAGATTTTAAATGGGCCAGGTCATGGACTGCAAATTTGAAACAAGCGGGTAGCCGATGCACCGATTTTTCAAAAAAAAAGAAGTATTATGTATTGGGTTTTATTTAGATTCCTATCAAATAATCAAGGAAAAATTGACTAGAATAATCCAAACTTTGGCCGTTCCGCCAAGAAAAATCCCAAATATGGGTTATTCATGTAAAATCCCAACTATTGGGGAGGTCCGCCACAAATGTACTGTGACTTGATGGAAACCTATTTAACCGGTAAACATGCCACGTGTTATACTTTCATTGGCTAATTTATTATTATTTTTGCACCTTTTTTAATCCTAATAACCAAACCCCACTCCTCTGATCTCCATCTTCACTGCCGGCCAAGGCCACCCCTTTCTTAATTGTTCTTCGTGTCCCTCTGCTCAACCAACCCGCAACCACCCACAGCCACCCCACAACTAACCCATGGCCACCCTTCACTCTTCAACTCCGGTCACCGTAACTACAAAACAACTAACCATCCCCTTCCTCTTGTCTCTGTCCCCTTCGTTTTCCGCCTATTTCTCAACAGCCACCACCATAGCCACCAACAAAATTCTTCGTCAACTTGAGCCAACTCCCCGCCGTTTTCTTTCCTCCTCCTACCCTCCTCACCCCGAGCTTTCTATACTTCCTTTATCATCACCAAAAACCATGGAGCCCTAAACTCTTTTTTTCCTTTAGTTCGTGGTAAGCGATGAAAAAAAGTAGGGGGTGGGTGAATTTTGAGTTTTGTGGGGGTTGTTGGGTGATTTTGGGTAGTGGTTTGTCGAGAAAGGAGCTTGTGGAGATAGTTTTTTGGGGGTTGTTGGGTGATTTTGGGTAGTTTTTTTCCTTTCGTTATACAGGAATAACTCATAGTAGGGATTATTCTTGGCGGATCAGGCATAGTTTGGATTATTCTGGTCAATTTTTCCAATAGTAAATGCAATGATAATTTTGTGTTCTTTTTTGTGACTAATAATTAGTTTTACAATGCAAGTAAAATCAATTCATAAATGAGATGGAATGCCAGAGCATGAAACTGATACTGCTCTGAGCGTACACTTTATGTATTGACTCTTCATATTTACATGGTAGATTAGTATGGGTAAATTATGATCTGAGTCGGCTCGGGCATCTGTAAAGAAGGTAACTTATGATCGTAAAATGCCAAATCAATTAATCAAAATTAACCCAAGGCAAATCCAAATGTGAATTTAAAGGTTTAAGAACTCATCAATCGCTTCAACCTTTTCCTAAGGAAGAACTCGTCACAAATCATATAAAGAAATAAAATATAAACATTAACAACTAAATCATGAAATTAAACACTAATCTATGATAAACAAGTAAATAAAGTGAAATTAATATGAAGCTAAGTAAAGAAACCAATAAAAATATGAGAGGGAGTAAAAAATTCTCATTGATATTTTAAGCAATCTCCAAATCTTCAAGTTTCCTTCTTAGATTCTTAAATATCCAAACTTTTTAACAATTTTTTACACACTTCTATCTCTAAACAAATGAGAGTCTCTCTCTCTGAAAACCCTAAGTAAAGTTTAAAATCACTAATGGAGGCTAACCCTCTAAAAGTCCCACTCAAAAGTTTTGGGGTTCGTCCATTTAAAGGGTTAAAAAAAACTTTCATTAAACGGATCCAAAAAAACACAAAACAGGAACTCTCAGAGAATGTCTGGAGCGCCCGCTCCACTCAAAAGCGGAGTGCCCGCTCTGATTGAACAGACAACTCAACTTCGAACGATCATATCTCTCTCGTTTTTCATCAACATTGGGCTTATAACCAGTCGTCGGAAAGCTATCAAGAAAAGCTTTAATCTCCAACTAGAATCAAATTAAAATGGTGAGTGATCTGGGAGATATGCCCATTTGAAGTTGAACCTTGTGCATAAACACCTCCAAAATGCGTTATTTTATTCCAATTAACTCTTCTATGCTTGGTAGGCGTGATGCAAACCTTCACGGTCAATTCTAAAACATCAAATACACATGAATCATAGTACAGCCTATAAAAATAATCAAAATAACTAATATTCACCAGGATCGTTTCATACAATTAAGGGGCATGTGCAAAAAAAAATTGGGACCCTCAAGATTGGTAATAATTTTCTAAATATAGAATTATTTATCTCAATTTCTGATAAAGTTATGTTTCAAACATTATTTTTTCATTATACATCAAACTTTTTTATGATAAATGATATTCTATAAAATAATTTCAAACTATGCAAGTACAATGGTTTCACAATCTATACTATATACGAACTTTAATAAATTACATCAAACTTTACAAACATCAAACTTTAATAAATTACTACTACGGAAATAGAAGTCGTGGCCACTAATTCATAACATTGAAATACTTGATTTTGTTTAGTAATTATTGATTTTTTTAGAAGAATTACTGGTCAAATTTGAGATAATTTATTTCAGAGTTATTCTGAATTTCCATCAAATATTTACAAATGTGAAACCGGGTATTACCTAATTATTCTATATTGTGCCTACCGAAAACCAGAGTGCGAAAAGAAAACAAGCTAAACTTACAAGAGAATATAATTTATTTGGGCCTAGGAGGGGTTAAGAGTAATGGAATACAAGAGTTTTAAGGAATATAATTAAATAAATAAATAAAGTAACAAAATTGCTACAACACATTATTAATTAGCATATGAAACTATGGGGGTAGTGGGAAAAAATGCAGAATTATATATAGAGGCGTTACAAGTTTAGAAGTAAAAAAGCATGGACTACCTCGAACCTGCGACCACTATAGCTAAGGGCTGTTCTGCGGCATGGCATTAGCCACTGAACCCCAAGCAAAACAATGTTACTCACTTATCACAAAGCAAATATATACGGCCCTGTGCAATTGTTCCTTTTGCTCACCCAAATGGCCGGGTCTGATATTTACAAATGATCTATAATATACTCAATTATTCTAAAATAAGCTAGAAAATGCAAAAAGAGAAGGATAAAAGACTCTAATCAAGGGAAAAAAAGGGTTTAGATTGGTATAAAAATCATTTATCAAGTACCTAGGGTCGAGTCGCGGACCGTAATAGCGGCTACTCGCGAAAAGCGATTATCCGAAAATCGGGTACCCGTCTACGAACACCCCTACTTTTGAGTTAGGAGGAAGATAAGGGAATTCTATCCCCAAATTTCCCTAAGTGTTTGATTTTTTTAACACTGAATTCATATGTTCAAAGTCAAACCTTTACTTTTAGGACAAACTGTTTGATAGGTCGAATTATTCTTATGTTGAAAATGGTTGATAAAGAAATACAAATTTTTTGCTTACTCCTGAATAAACAAGAAAATAGAGTTAACCAATAGCATGTCATTTTATGAGGACAAACAATATTTTCGATTATTATTGGAAAACTACTTATATCTCAATAATATTTTTGTGAATTTTCAATGCATTAATTAATATTATTATTAGAAATCGCTTATCTCAAGATGCAAAATGAAAATAAATCAATTAATGAATAATTAATGTATAGATATTCCTAAACTTTAGATACAGGTAAACAATATTGATGATTATTGGAGCAACCCACTAGAATAAGGTACTCCAGTTTGAGGCAACCATTCATCACCAAAAACAAAAGTAGACACGGTAAAATTAATTGCGTCAACTGCATTCATAGAATGGTAACCACCCCAACTCACTCTATTAGTTACATTTGAACCTAGACCAGTGTTATTATATTCACCATAATATAAAGTGTCCAACGCAAAATTTCCATCCCATTCTCTCCAACCGGCTGGATCAACTACATCATCTATAAATGATTGCATAAAAATTGTTCTCGAGTATTGCTTCCACGGCCTCCCTAAATACGTTTTTATTATGCGATTATTATTAGCAAGGTCATCAGCAGCACGTACAATGCAGTTTTCAATCGAAATGCCGGTGTTTTGGTTCGGATCGGTTCTTCCTTGAGCAGTTATTGCATTGAACTGATTATCCATAGGCAGACGAGGATACAAATTGCAGTTCTGGAACACCACGTTTGCATTACCAAAAATGAAATCTACGGTACCATAAATATCACATTCTCTATAGAATTGTCGTAAGGAATGCACATATAACGTGTCTTGGTACCCTTCAAAACTACAACTACAGAAGGCAGATAAGTCGGCACCGCTTCTTAGAGCAACTGCTTGATGCTTTATTGCACCGGCAGTGTTACGTATGGTTATATTCATTGCGACAAATCCCGTTCCAGTCACAGCTGCAAAACGATAGTGTTTCATTTATATGTGTCATAAACAATAGCAAAAACTCACGATAGAGATTTGTAAGAAAAAAATAATACTAGTAGCTAGTAATACTTACCAAAAGTAGCAGACTGGAAAGTAGTATAATTATCGGCAACACTACGGTTTCCCGTGATAATTGTCTGATTAATACCATCTCCAATCATCATAATATACCTCTTCTTCTTATCAATCGAAACATATTCTTCATAAACTCCAGCACTAATATAAATTAAGAAATACCCATCACTTGCTTCCATTTTATCAGGTGCAGCAGCAACAGCGTCATTTATACTAGTAAAATTCCCACTCCCATCTTGACTTACTGTAACAACATCATTTATAAGCACCTCATCATCGTCGTCAGAACCACCAAGAAGCCTCTCATGACGAAGGCCAACACTAGCCTTGAACACGGCCCTTGACTTATCTGTCATCTTTAAACCAGGGAGGCCACCACCATTACGGAAGAAAGCTGAGTGCCGCCTCCCATGAACGCGGCCGCGGCTGAGCTTGTTAGGCCTGTTTTTTCTAGGAATCCAAGCTTTGGTAAATAAAGAAAGAGATATAGAGTAGAGTTTAGTGTTGCTTGATAAAGGAGAAGTAATGCCACGGTCAATAGACCAAGCTGATTCAGCAGACTTGATCCCGTCAAGACAAGTTTGCTGATTGGTAAGGATGCCGCTGAGGAATGTTTGAACATCCTCAGCGGTCATAAGTGGTAGAGTTTTGTTTTGTTTCGTGTTCACGGTGGCGAAGGAGGTGGTTAAGAAGTCCATATTGAGTTCAGCTAGGAACTTGCAGTCTTGTAGGGCGGCGACCGCGGAGGCTGTGAGGCGAAGTTTGTTGCTGTTGTGGATGTACTTGCTGACAAGCTTAAGGAATTTTGAGGCTTGTGAAATGGAGCGTGTGAATGAGAAGCGGCTGTATTCGTAGACATTGGCGGTTTTGTTATGGGATTGAAGGATATTATTGCAGTAGCTAGGGTATTGTGTGGACTGACAGAATGTAGATGCTGGGATCGGGGTGTTGGCGTTGTTTGGATATAGTGGTGGTCGTGGCGGCGACGATGATGAAAGTGTTGTGTTTGCAAAGAGGTGGAGGATGATGGTAAGATAGAGAGTCAGGAGGAGTAACAGGTGGTTGAATGACATTGTTTTAGGGAGGGAGCTGAGGAGTGTTTTGGTTGAGTGGCAAAACTAATTAAGGGTTGATCTCTATTATATAATTAGGGGAAAGGTGAAAAGTCAAAGTAGTCATCGTGGTAATTGCCTAATTGGTACTCCTAGTGCCGTATTAATGGTAGAGTAGTTGGTGTTAAGATTATGGTTTTTGACGTCAAATGATATTTAATCAAATGCATGCACAGTTCCACTGCAAAAGAATTTGGTAGCTGATTATGGAAGTTAAAATTCCGATATCTTTAATGTATCTAGATCTTCTAGGAACTTACCTTTACTCGAAAGAAATTGTCTTAGGGCCTCACTCAGATCGCCTACCACTTTCAGTTCGTGGAGAACCCCGCCTCTAGCATGCCCCGGCCCAGCCGAGGTTCACCTTGACTATCGCCACATAGCTAAGTGGCTCACATTCCATTCAACAAGTCGTTATTGGATTGCTCGTCGATAGGAGGGAGTCTATTCTGCTTCGCGATCTATCTAACACCCGCCTAGTGTCGGGTGCCTGCTCCTACTTATTGCCCATGCGATGAAAATGAGGGTCAGCCACGGCAGGCCCTCGCTCATCCCGTGCAGCAACAACTTCCTCAATTCTATCCTCAACAACCACCCAACTAGGGAGGCTTCTTCCTCTTCTACCCCTATCCATCCTATGATGGCGGTCCTAGGCCGTCTTGAGCAGGGACAACATGCCTTGATTTGTCAAATGGGCCTTCTTGAGCTAACCAATCCGCTATTCAGGCCAACATGCCTTAATTTGTCAGATGGGCCTTCTTGACCTAACCAATCCACTATTCAGGGCCACCTCACCTCTCTAAACATATGCTCACTGTCGTGGAGTCTATCACGAGGTTGGCTATGCACCAAGTGTTTTCCAACTACTATATGCGGGGATTGATGTCCCATGATGTTGTCCATCCTCTTGGTTTACCCCTCCCTTGCCTAAGACTCACGACTTCAGTGGTTCCCCTAGTAGTATGGGAACCCATCAGGGAACATTTACATTGTTATGATGCATGTAACTCTATTGTCGGTGTTGCAGGTGACGGTGGCGTTGATAATGATGATGAGTAGGAGGTGGAGAAGGATGATGAGGACGACGAGGAGGATTCTAATTGAGTTTCGCATTGTTATATAGGTTATTCCTTTCCCTCGCTGCAATAAGGCTATTGCCGAGTTCAACTTGGGGGAGAAATTCTGAGAGTACTATTCTCTCTGTCACTTGCTTTATTGCTTTCCAGTGTAGATTAGATCTATTGCTTTCATAGGTTAGATTTTCTGGTTTCAGAAATGAAAAAAAGGAAAAAAAAAATATCAGCTGATTTAATCATGTTGACCTGTGTGATTGTCTCCCTGTGCCCCATTGATATTTTTGAACTGTTTTAGATTTTTCATAGTTTGGCATGAAGCTCCATTGGTCTTAATTTGATTTTTAAGATGTACTTTTACCCTTGTTTGCGTGATTCTTGTGACACTTGCACTGAATGTAGAACTAAGTTAATTAGAATGTGAGTTTGAAACATTGGATGCCTAGTTTCATTCAGTCTTCCCTGTAATTGTGTGATAGTTCCTCAGTATAACATAGATCTTGGTGTTGGTTCCATACTCTTTGAATTTTGGCATGCATGCAAATAAATATGCTTGCGGCGTTCTTTTTTATTGTTTAAGCACCAAAATCTACATTGACTACATTATGCAACCTTTATCCCTACTTAGTCTTTTTTGCATTTTATGCATATTAGCTACATTACAAGCCCTATCCTTACTTGATTCTTGTCCCAAGCCTAGTTTGGAAAAACATTTGTAGTGATTTAGGTTGGTTTTTGATGTGGCCACATTAGGCTCAATTATAGAGTGTTGGACAGTCCATTTCGATGGGGTTTAAGCCTTAATTAAGAAGGTGGATTTCCTACATTTAATCCTTAATGTGGAGAAGAAGGGCTTAGGATAGTTCTGATATAGTAAAGGAGATTTAGGGACTTATGTTGGTTTTGCATTATAATGATCGGTTACAGGTGGAATTCTTACAATTGTTCGTGATCCAAACACTGAGGAGGCCAACAAAGAGTTCATAGTGTTGAAGTAGTTAGTCAAGGCATCCGAAACAACCCTTGGAGTATTAGAGACAACATGTGCACGCCCCGAACTTCATAGTGTCCAAGCTCGTGCAAAGGAAAGAAGACAGAAGGTTTGGGCACCTCGCGCACCTCGTGCGCTGTTGATTCACCCAGAGGCCACAAAATTGAAGGTAGAAAGTCTGCGCGACTCGTACGTTTCCCAGCGCGCCTTGCGCATCCTTGGTTCACCTATAGAGCTGAAGGCAGACTTTGCGCGCGCCACACGCCTCGTGATGCGCGCCTCGTGCATTTCGGGACTTGTGCACGTAAAGGCGATTTTCGTTTTGTTAATGAGTTTTCTACTTAGTTTTGGTTATAGTTTTCATGAGGGAGAACCTGTAACACCCCCAAATTCCTCCCTATTTTCACAAATAATTTTCTACGTAAACCAGAGGTACCGGAGGTGTTACTGCCACGGTGATACGTATACGGCTAATAAAACAAAATACTAAATAAGTCTACTAACCTTTGAAAATAAAACAGCGGAAGTCTTAACTTAAAATTAATCAAAGACAAACTGGAAACCCTTTAAGGCCCCTTATTAAAATCCTTAGAAATCCAAACTCCTAACTTGATATTTAAAACAGTCCCAAAACATGACTAATGTTCTTTGAGTGAAAATCAAATGAAATCAATGTTGCTTAACATAATAGTGAAAAACAACTTGCTGAAAGATCCCTTCCCAATGATGCTCATCACGAATACCTGAAAAGAAATTCTGCTCGCCATGCAACATAAGGTTGAAACGGGTCGTTGCAGGTCCATAATACAATGGACGACACACAAGAGAATAAACGTCAGCTACGGGCTGACTACATACACACTAACAAAGTTTAAAGCATAACAAAACATCCTAGCATGATACTAACAAGGTAAAACATAGCATGACTTAACAACTCGACTCTTGACTCATCAGACAGACGATTAAATTACTTTATTATTGAATTGGCATTGAACGGGCACCGTCATCCACCAGGATTCGTACGGGCTACTACTATTTAAAAGTGAGAAGAGCGTCCCTAGGATCGTCCTCAAATCGAATAACCTTGAAAGTGATAAGAGCGTCCCTAGGACCGACCTCAAATCAAATAACCTTGCCTAGCTACAACGTCAGTATGATCATACCTCTAAGTAAGAGTCTCACTTGGATCAACTTACTCAGAAAGTCTAGCTAACCTTATCCATCTCGACGAATTACTAAAACTATAGGTCATCTACATCGTCATGTAGAAGCCTGTGAAGAAATGTACAACACTGCGGTTGTCATTCCCCCCATTGTTCAATACTCATAGGGGATCCATCCTACGAGTTTTAATGCCATTCTTTCTTTCACTTTAAGTGCTTTAGTATTTTATGAAAGTATAGACATGTACAAGAATGACATAAATACACACATGACACAAGAACAACTCATATAACCATATACATTCTCTTTTAACTTAAATCACGTTAGGTGATCAAATAGCATTCCTTTGATTAATTCCTCGACTTAACATGAAGTTACCTCGAACTTCTCAATTGCACTTACTACACTTGACTCGCTTAATAAGACTGAAATCGCTGGATTACAAAGAAAGCATGCTTAAGGGCAAATTGCCATAAATAAACATGTAAGACCTCGCTTAACATGATACTTGTCTTTCCAATTAAACTTACTAAGCAACATGCTATTATAATACTTTCATACTTAACTCCTACGGTTCAAGTAACATACAAGTCACTTAAAACATGATTTATCATCATATAGACCAAACAATTGAGTCCTCTAATCATGACACTAAGTTTTTCATGCTTTACAACAATCTACGAAAATATAGGCTAACATGATTCCTAATCTAGAATCTTGCTAACGTGTACGTACCTCTGAAGCGTGAATTCCACACAACTACGTACTAAAACTCTTTTTCTACCAATTGGGTACCTAAAATATATATTGAGTCATAATCAATACTCAATTCACATCAAGTTATTAATTTAGAATTCTAAAAAAACAAAACTAATTCTAAACCTTACTATAAACTAGTTTTCAAATTCATTAAATAATAAAACTCTTTTAATAAAAAAAACTATACTACACCTTTATTACATAATCACAAATGATGAACCTTTTGAATAATAAAACAAAACATAAGCTTTATACTTTTCATAAAATATGGATTACATGATTATGAAAAGTTTTGAGATCTAAAACTTAATAAAATCTCAATTCCAATTCTGTAAATATGATTTCAAACAACATAATAATAATAATTGTGAAATTGAAAATCCATTCTAAAGCTTTCTTTATGAATTCCAAAACAAATAAAAGATAGAACTTTATAGATGAAACGGAGCAGCACACGCAGCCTCACTACAGCCACTCGACGGCAATCGTCGTGGCTTGGCTGATGGCGCACGAACGGCAGCCCACGCAGCCTCGTTGCGGCCACTCGACGGCAATCGTCGTGGCTTGGCTGATGGCTTGCGAACGGCATCCACACTCGCATCTCGGCGGCAGCCCTCAAAATTTACGAAAAGGGGGAGAAGGAGGGCTCGTCGGCCAACTCAGGCGAAAAACCACCGCCTGCCGGTGAGTACACGGCGTCCCAAATAGAGTAGTAGTACAGCAGCGAAAACATAGCAAGATGGTCGTGAGAGAAAAATAAAGGTACCTAAAACCGAGCAAAGGAAGAACAAGGCTCGCGGAGTCGGAACCACCAAGTTTTGGTGCGCCGTTCGAGTTTGGAGGTGAACTAGCGAAGGTGAGAGGTGCGCCGTTCTCTGTTGTTGCTGCGTGGTGTGAAAGGGAAGAAGAAGTTTACAGGCTTTGCTTTCTTTTTTTTATTTTTGTTTTAATTAAAATAGGGTTATAAATCATTAACCTAGTCAAACTTAGCTTATTTAAAGTCAAACAAGCTCCAAAAACTCATTAAATCCTGATTTTCATAAACTCTTTAAGAAAATATTAAAACTCTAATATTTTAAACTCTAAATATATTATAAAACTTAATAGTTAATTCTAAATATTTATAAAACTTAATAGTTTATGAAATATATTTACTAAAATAATCATAACTATAAAGTATAAAACTTAATCAAACTTAAAAGATTATAATATTAAATGGTAAAAATACGGAGTATTACAGGCTACCCCCTTAAAACAAGTTTCGTCCTCGAAACTTTGAATAAAGCCTGAATTATAAAAATTAACCAACACTTTAAAAGATTAAAATATTAAATAGTAAGGAAAAATACGAAGTATTACAGGCTACCCCTTAAAACAAGTTTCGTCCTCGAAACTTAGAATAAAGCCTGAATTATAAAACTTAACCAACACTTTAAAAGATTAAAATATTAAATAGTAAGGAAAAATATGAAGTATTACAGGCTACCCCCCTTAAAACAAGTTTCTTCCTCGAAACTTAGAATAAAGCTTGAACGCATCCACTTTTACAAGAGAAACTATTACTTATTTAGTAGGCAATGCAACATTATAAGGGAAACAAAAGCATGCAAGAATGAGGGCGTGAGGTTTCTCTCGCCTATCTACCTCCCTTAAAAGGAGTGACGTCCCGACACTCAACTAAATAAAGTCTGAAACAACTTTGGATACTTCTTTTTCATCTCCTCTTCAGCCTCCCAGGTTGCCTCCTCAGGTACTTGGTTAGACCAAAGCACATCCTTATTCCTTGTACCTCGAATTCTTTTGATCCAAAATCTTGACTGGTCTCTCTCCATATGAAAAAGTCTCATCTAATTTAATCGTTTCAGGTTGAAGCACATATGAAACATCTGGAACTCCACGCTTAAGCTTTAACATCGTGCACACGCTCTAACTCATTTGGTAGTGCTAATTTATATGCCACTTTCCCAATTCTCTTGACAATTTCATAAGGGCCTATAAATTTCGGACTCAACCTTCCTTTCTCTTCTCCTCGGCGTTCTCATCTAGCTCCCTCTGTTTGATCCCATATAAGTATGCGGTCTTCCCAAATTCGGTCTCGAGCGAGGTAGAGGTTCCCCCCCTCCCCCCAAACATACTTGAAGGTCCAAGGTCAACCCTAACTCGAAACGCTGAGTCTTAACCTCAGGTGCAAAACGCATATGTTCCTTAAACTTCGTATGATACTCCTCAACAGAGATTTTTTCCTTGCCTCAGGTCGAGGAACTCTTCAGTCCTAAGCTTCTTCATATAGGGTGGGTAAAATTTGTTTCTCAGGGTAGTCTTACAGTTTTCCCACCCAATTTAGGTTGCCTAGTGAAAGTGTATACCGCATTGTCTATCTTAAAATCTGGAGGACATTTTACGGCGTTAAATATATAGTTTATCGAACTCTCTCAGCCAGTTCTCCAATCGAAGTGGATCCCCCCTCCCTATTAAGGTGGGTGGTTTGCTCTAGGCGACCTTTTTAAACATTTCCCCTGCTGGGTCTGCATTGATTCGACGATTTGCACTAAGTTAGTAGTGGCTTAGGCAAGGTCTCGAACAATTGCCTCGAGTTGAGACAGGTTACCATCATTACGTTGGTTTCCCCTTCTAGCCACCAATTACGACCTAGAAAGTAAGGAAGGTACTTAGGATAAGGGAAGCTCTAAGGTTTGACATATATTAGTTTTTCAATTGACACCCCCTATTCATGTAATCATCACACAGTAGCCACATGCTACAACCATGTCTATTGGTTGTCCACACTTCCTTTCCTTCTTGTGATCAAGGAGGTTAATTAATCATTCACTTATTAGTGTGAAGAATCAGAAACAAGTATAATACATATCACATAATAAGGAAGTAAATCATATAGTACTTTATTTAAACTAATACTAAAGTTCTTAACAATAAGACAATTGGCAAGACCAGCAAACAATTAAGTAGACCTTCTAATGGTGTTCATGTAATGAATCACCTTATTAACTTAGTCACCCTAATCCATAACTATCGAAGTCTCTTGGGCTCGCTGCCCACTTATTTTCCTAAGTACTCACAACTAAAAACAATTTAAATAATAGTAATAATAATCAAACTAAATCAATTGCTAAAATAAATAATGTCTAATGAGCTATATTATCGCTTGCATCATTAACCTCCACATAGTCATCCCCTTCAAAATCTGGGTCTTCTTCAAGGTCTTCCTCGGAGTATTCTTCCTCGAAGTGTGCTTCGGGGTCTTCCCCACTTTCACCCTCATCACTTTCCATGGCCTCTTCACTTGGGTCTTCATCATCCTCTATTTCCACTATCATAGGATAAACTTGGCTAACTTCGGCCTCAGTCTTAGCTACCAAATCTCCCTATCATTCTCCTCATTGTCGGAGATGTACACTACAGGCTTGATTAAATTTCATCATCAACATCCTCTGGTTGAATCTCATCTTCAAAGGTTGGGACCTGAGGCTCTGGCATTTGTTGTGGGTGAGGTGCAGGGCTAGATACGTAAGTAGATGATGAAGGTGTTTCTTCCATAAACTGGTTGTCAATCCTATGCTTATTCTCCTCATATTTGATGTCGGTTAGGAAGTAGTGCATGCTAAACAGTACTCGCCCCTTATATCCATGGGCCTCCATCTTCACATTCCCATTACCATATGTAATGTTAAAATATTTATCGTGTATCCTCAAGTAGGGTTCTTCCATAGGGAGGTATTGTAAATGGAACTTAATCATACCACTTAGTGTATTCAGGGATTGATCTCCCTTCTTGATCCTGTAATATGCAGCTGTCCACACCTTATGGTGCCACATGTCTATGTCCTCGTTAGGTTGTTTGTAAAGGTTGTTAAGATTAAAAAGAAATCCATCGGAAGACATCCTGTAATAACAAAGACAAACGTAGAAGGAAGATAAAGTTTAAACCTTGTGTGCAAGAAAAGGAAAATAAATAAATAGATACGTAGTAATGATTTTGACACAAAAATTTAAATGTAATTCATAGAATCATCATTCATACTCATTATTGACTGAATGAGCAGATTGTTAGTTTTCCATATTTTCAAAGAAGGAAGGACAGTAAGATCATTTATATGCTAGTTAACAAGGAAATGTTAAAGTATTACATTCTTTTCTTAAACATTTTTAAAGACAATACTTTATATCCAATTTTGAATAAACCCCTAAACGTTTCAAAGTATAGTAAATCTCAATTCCTTTGAATTAAACATAAATTCTGGAAATCAGTAATAAAACGTTATAAAATTGTCTTGAAGTCATTTTCGAATTGATTAACAACTTTGAATATAAGTGGGGAACTGTAATCATCCCACAAGTTTACAATTTTAATCATTTTGCAACTTGATATAATACATGAGTTCGAAATCGAGGTCCGAGTAGAATAATTACGCTCATAACATTAATCCTACCTTAAACCTCAATGTAAGCATTTCTCATAGGCTCTATAGCCTCCTTAATTGTTTCCAACTTTCTCGATTTCCATAAACACGTCAAATTGTCCCACTAAGGTGTTCCTCATACTCTCAGTGTCTATAATAATACCCTATTGTATAAGCAGTAACTAAGAGTACTTACACTAAAGGTTACACATATGGTACCAAGTATCTACTTATGCACATAAACGCACTTTTACATCAAAATTCACAAGCAATCATTTCATAAGCAGCAATCAATAAACTAATCTATATGCTCTTCCCTTTAATACCCCAGAAGAAAGAAAAATTTAGTTTGTCAAAATGGATTTAAAAATGAGTTGAATTTCAAGCCAAGATTTAGTCCAAAATAAAATTTAAGTCAAACCTAAAGCTCATGATACCACTTTGTAACACCCCCAAATTCCTCCCTATTTTCACAAATAATTTTCTACGTAAACCAAAGGTATCTGGAGGTGTTACCGCCACGGTGATACGTATACGGCTAATAAAACAAAATACTAAATAAGTCTACTAACCTTTGAAAATAAAACAGCGGAAGTCTTAACTTAAAATTAATCAAAGACAAACTGGAAACCCTTTAAGGCCCCTTATTAAAATCCTTAGAAATCCAAACTCCTAACTTGATATTTAAAACAGTCCCAAAACATGACTAATGTTCTTTGAGTGAAAATCAAATGAAATCAATGTTGCTTAACATAATAGTGAAAAACAACTTGCTGAAAGATCCCTTCCCAATGATGCTCATCACGAATACCTGAAAAGAAATTCTGCTCGCCATGCAACATAAGGTTGAAACGGGTCGTTGCAGGTCCATAATACAATGGACGACACACAAGAGAATAAACGTCAGCTACGGGCTGACTACATACACACTAACAAAGTTTAAAGCATAACAAAACATCCTAGCATGATACTAACAAGGTAAAACATAGCATGACTTAACAACTCGACTCTTGACTCATCAGACAGACGATTAAATTACTTTATTATTGAATTGGCATTGAACGGGCACCGTCATCCACCAGGATTCGTACGGGCTACTACTATTTAAAAGTGAGAAGAGCGTCCCTAGGATCGTCCTCAAATCGAATAACCTTGAAAGTGATAAGAGCGTCCCTAGGACCGACCTCAAATCAAATAACCTTGCCTAGCTACAACGTCAGTATGATCATACCTCTAAGTAAGAGTCTCACTTGGATCAACTTACTCAGAAAGTCTAGCTAACCTTATCCATCTCGACGAATTACTAAAACTATAGGTCATCTACATCGTCATGTAGAAGCCTGTGAAGAAATGTACAACACTGCGGTTGTCATTCCCCCCATTGTTCAATACTCATAGGGGATCCATCCTACGAGTTTTAATGCCATTCTTTCTTTCACTTTAAGTGCTTTAGTATTTTATGAAAGTATAGACATGTACAAGAATGACATAAATACACACATGACACAAGAACAACTCATATAACCATATACATTCTCTTTTAACTTAAATCACGTTAGGTGATCAAATAGCATTCCTTTGATTAATTCCTCGACTTAACATGAAGTTACCTCGAACTTCTCAATTGCACTTACTACACTTGACTCGCTTAATAAGACTGAAATCGCTGGATTACAAAGAAAGCATGCTTAAGGGCAAATTGCCATAAATAAACATGTAAGACCTCGCTTAACATGATACTTGTCTTTCCAATTAAACTTACTAAGCAACATGCTATTATAATACTTTCATACTTAACTCCTATGGATCACGTAACATGCAAGTCACTTAAAACATGATTTATCGTTATATAGACCAAACAATTGATTCCTCTAATCATGACACTAAGTTTTTCATGCTTTACAACAATCTACGAAAATATAGGCTAACATGATTCCTAATCTAGAATCTTGCTAACGTGTACGTACCTCTGAAGCGTGAATTCCACACAACTACGTACTAAAGCTCCTTTTCTACCAATTGGGTA
This sequence comes from Patellifolia procumbens, assembly GCA_947645195.1. Taxonomy (NCBI): domain Eukaryota; kingdom Viridiplantae; phylum Streptophyta; class Magnoliopsida; order Caryophyllales; family Amaranthaceae; genus Patellifolia; species Patellifolia procumbens. The sequence continues at coordinate 70,772 of CANSGD010001453.1, forward strand.
CCTAAAACATATATTGAGTCATAATCAATACTCAATTCACATCAAGTTATTAATTTAGAATTCTAAAAAAAACAAAACTAATTCTAAACCTTACTATAAACTAGTTTTCAAATTCTTTAAATAATAAAACTCCTTTAATAAAAAAAAACTATACTACACCTTAATTTGGTAGCTGATTATGGAAGTTAAAATTCCGATATCTTTAATGTATCTAGATCTTCTAGGAACTTACCTTTAGTCGAAAGAAATTGTCTTAGGGCCTCACTCAGATCTCCTACCACTTTCAGTTCATGGAGAACCCCGCCTCTAGCATGCCCCGGCCCAGCCGAGGTTCACCTTGACTATCGCCACACAGCTAAGTGGCTCACATTCCATTCAACAAGTCGTTATTGGATTGCTCGTCGATAGGAGGGAGTCTATTCTGCTTCGCGATCTATCTAACACCCGCCTGGTGTCGGGTGCCTGCTCCTACTTATTGCCCATGCGATGAAAATGAGGGTCAGCCACGGCAGGCCCTCGCTCATCCCGTGCAGCAAGAACTTCCTCAATTCTATCCTCAACAACCACCCAACTAGGGAGGCTTCTTTCTCTTCTACCCCTATCGATCCTATGATGGTGGTCCTAGGCCGTCTTGAGCAGGGACAACATGCCTTGATTTGTCAAATGGGCCTTCTTTAGCTAACCAATCCGCTATTCAGGGCCAACATGCCTTGATTAGTCAGATGGGCCTTCTTGACCTAACCAATCCACTATTCAGGGCCACCTCACCTCTCTAAACATATACGGCTCACTGCCGTGGAGTCTATCACGAGGTTGGCTATGCACCAAGTGTATTCCAACTACTATATGCGGGGATTGATGTCCCCTGATGTTGTCCATCCCTCTTGGTTTACCCCTCCCTTGCCTAAGACTCACGACTTCAGTTATTAATCGTCGTGGCTTGGCTGATGGCACGAGAACGGCAGCCCACGCAGCCTCGCTGCGGCCACTCGACGGCAATCGTCGTGGCTTGGCTGATGGCTTGCGAACGGCATCCACACGCGCAGCTCGGCGGCAACCCTCAAAATTTACGAAAAGGGGGAGAAGGAGGGCTCGTCGGCCAACTCAGGCGGCGAACCACCGCCTGCCGGTGAGTACACGGCGGCCTAAACAGAGTAGTAGTACAGCAGCAAAAACAGAGCAAGATGGTCGTGAGAGAAAAATAAAGGTACCTAAAACCGAGAAAAGGAAGAACAAGGCTCGCCGGAGTCAGAACCACCAAGTTTTAGTGCGCCGTTCGAGTTTGGAGGTGAACTAGCGAAGGTGAGAGGTGCGCCGTTCTCTGTTGTTGCTGCGTGGTGTGAAAGGGAAGAAGAAGCCAGGGCCTTTTATAGGCTTTGCTTTCTTTTTTTATTTTTGTTTTAATTAAAATAGGGTTATAAATCATTAACCTAGTCAAACTCAGCTTATTTAAAGTCAAAGAAGCTCCAAAAACTCATTAAATCCTGATTTTCATAAACTCTTTAAGAAAATATTAAAACTCTAATATTTTAAACTCTAAATATATTATTAAATATATTATAAAACTTAATAGTTTATGAAATATATTTACTAAAATAATCATAACTATAAAGTATAAAACTTAATCAAACTTAAAAGATTATAATATTAAATGGTAAAAATACGGAGTATTGCAGGACCCTAATTAGAGAGAGAATAAAGAAAAGTCTTATTATTCCTTTATTCCCCTTTGTTGTTGGATTCAACCTTTGATGATTTGTGTATTGAGACTGTGTCGTTCGTTGCTTAATCCGTTTCTCAAGAACAGTTATTTGACGAACTTCAATTCGTTATTGTGAGGTTTCTTCTTATTTCCATCCTCTTGAATGTAACTCTTGATTTCTTGTTTATTATATGATTGTTGTTTAGATTGTTAGGAGATCTACTAGTTTGTGTAATCAATTTATCTATTGCTAGGGTGCATGATTAATTGCTGATTCTTTTACTCTTCGCCTATGAGTAGCAACTTAAGGTTTGATATAGAACCAGATTATTCTTATCAATCACTAGGGAAATCTTAGTTTCTAAATTGAATAATTTGTCTAGCAAGTTGTTGTTTGGTTCATAGATTCCTATGGTTTTGATGTTCTATAGAGTTGAATTCCATTGCTGATTCAATTGAATTATCCTATAGTTCAGATTATTTAATCCGCAGTTTTGGATTGTTTAATTGTTATCTTATGGGAAGGGAATTTAGTTTCCAATATGTGAATAGTAAAGAGAGAAATGTTTATAAGAAAGACCAGTGATCAATATTAGGATTGAAGTGACAATAACTGGGCTCAAGATCTTTTTTTATTGATTTCTTCAATCCTTTTTAATATTGTTTACTCTTAGTTTATTAAATCACCATTTAAATTTAAACCCCTGATGTATCACATTTATATATAGTTTTTAGATGCATTTAGATTGTATTTAGAACTCCTTTTTGAGCATTTAGGTGCATAATGACATGAATTACATAAGTTGTGCTCTACTACTCCCCGTTTGTGTGTTTCGATGATTTTCAGGATATTTTGATACAAAGTGATCATGAGTACCAAGGATGTAGCCTATTAATCATTGAAGATGAAGTTAGCTTGCACAAGGATCACAATGCATCCGTTTGGGACAATTTTGAGTTGGAATGAAGCAAAGAATTAGTGAAAGAAGTGCCAAAACTGACACACCTTCACTATTTTCATTATAACTTTTGATGGAAATTGATAATCAATAAATTCCAATTGGGTTGGATTCTAGACTTCAAGAGCTTTCCAATGACAGGTCACACGCCCCAATCGGACTTCTATTTTGAGAGATACGGCCTTCGCAAGTTGATGCAGAATTGCAGTTTAGCCACCCGATCGGGCGGGAATTGACCCGGTCGGGCCTGGAGCACGGACAACTCTTTTTCCCGAAATTCTATCTTTTTCTATTCATTTTTTAATTAGATTTTGGGGCTATTATAAATAGCTATTCCTCATATTTTTAGAGACATCTTTTTCTCTAGTTTTATTTTCCATAGTTCTTAGCTTAGCTTTAATTTAGTTTAAACACTTTAGATTAGATTAAAGGTGATTGAACCTCGGATTCGATTTCAATAAAAGTTCTTGCTTTCTGTCAATTGGTATTATTCTCTACTCTTAATCTCTTTTATTATTCTTGATTGCTTAGTTTAATTATTTATTCGTTCATGATGCAATTATTAGGGTTTCATATTAGATTGTTTATTGTTGATTCAATTATGAGTGAGTAGTTTAATTTCTTGGGATTTAGAGAGGGAAGCCATGTTTATACCATGATTGTTTGAATTATTATTAGTTTCTAGGGTTTGATGAGATAGGTTGTGGTGTGATTTGTTCTTATTGAGTAATTAACGTTATTGCGCAGTTTCTTTGATTACTTGAGGTTAATAATCGTTTGCACAGATCTGTCTTACTTTTAGAGGCCTAGTACACACCAGTAATTCTGATTATGTTTGTGAACATGCTGCATATGTTGAATTATGGACGTTGAGACTTAACCATAGCTTGACACTGTTCTAATCTATCGATTCTCGACCTAGGTTCTGATAGTTGTTGATCCTTTGATTGGTATAAGCATGGTGGACCGAACTAATTCCCTAGACCTTTATTTCATAGAGTAAAATTCCATTTTATATTGTTTTCTAGTAGTTAATTATTAGTTCAGCTGTTTCTATCTGATCTTGTCTGAAGTAGCTTTTTAGCTGAATATTAACTTAGAACTCCGTCTCTCTGTGGATTCGACCCTACTTCCCTTTACTACCATTGTTAGAGGATTGTAGGAATTATCTTTGAATAGGTGATACGACTTTAGCCTATCAACCCCCCCTTTCAATTTCATGTGAACATACTTTAGTACCCAAGTCTCTGTGGATTCAATCCTACTTACCACATATATTAGTTTGTATTGAAAAGAAGGTTTAATAAATATTATCCTTGGTAGCATGTGCGACCACGCTCCACCAGTTTTGTTGAGATTTGATTAGTTGTATTTATGTTCTTAGATCTTGTGAGATAAAAAACCTCTTGGTTACGAAAAAATCAAAAATTTATTGAAAAGGAAAAAAATGGGCAAAGAAATTCATTGGAAAAATAAATAATTATTGAAAATAATGTGATTAAAAAGAAAAGAATGAGAAGATGTGGTGCTTGAGTTGGGAAATAAAGAAAATATGTTGTGATGGTTTTTTTGGATGATGTTTCTTAGAGCCACAATTATCACACATCTCCCCAAACAAATACCAAGATTCAATTCCTAACATAACACCAGAACCAAGAAGGATGGTTAAGACCAAAAGGTGCTCAAATAATCAAGGCACGTCTCTATATTGAAATTTGATTACAAAAGATCCTTTCAACAATGTAAGAGTAGGTGCTCGGCCTTTCATGGGGCTCGTTAGCCCTTATATTGAAATTTGATTACAAAAGATCCTTTCATGGCCCTTAAATTGACCGACCATCCTACTACTCATCATCCATACTTAGACAAAAATTGACTAAGTACAAAAATCCTTTCAAATAAGCTAAGAGTTTGTGCTCGGCTTTTCATGAGGCTCATTAGCCCTTGGATTGTTTGACCACCCTACCAATCATCATCCATAATTAGAAACAATCGGCTAAGAACAAAAACCCTTTCAACAATGTAAGAGTAGGTGCTCGGCCTATCTTGCGGCTCATTAGCCTATGGATTGACCAATCCCCCTACTAATCATCATTGACGCTTAGACAAAAATTGGCTATGTACAAAAACCCTTTCAGTTATGTAAGAGTAGATGCTCATCCTTCCATGGGGCTCATTAGCCCTTGGATTAACCAACAACCCTGTAAACCATAATTCGTACTTGGACAAAAAATGGCTAAGACGAAAACTATTTCATTAAGGTAAGAGTAGGTGCTCAGCATTCCATGGGGCTCATTAGCCCTTGGATTGACCGTCATGACCGACCATCCTATTAATTATCATTTAAACTTAGACAAAAATTGGTTAAGCACAAAAACCCTTTCAACAAGGCAAGAGTAGGTGATCGGCCTTCTATGGGGCTCTCTAGTCCTTGGATTGACCGACCACCCTACTAATCACCATTTATATTTAGACAAAAATTTGCTAAGTACAAAAACCCTTTCAACAAGGTAAGAGTATGTCCTCAGCCTTAATTGATCAACCAACCTACTAATCGTCATTAATACTTAGACAAAAGTTGGCTAAGTACAAAAACTATTTCAAAAACGTGAGAGTAGGTGTCCATCCTATCATGAGACCCATTAACCATTGGATGACCGACCATTGCACCCTACTAATCATCAATGATACTTATCCAAATATTGGCAAAGTACAAGAACCCTTTCAATAAGGTATAACATGTACATAGTCGACCCATTCAGTAATCTACCAAAGGAGTTGGTCTATTTATGCCCACCTATATATGATGTACATGGTCGGCCGACCTATTCAATAGTTATCAAGGCGGTCGACCTATTGATGGCCACTTACATAAGACGTACATGGTCGGTCTATACCTATACCCATCATACCCACACAAGGTAGGTCAAGAGGGTTAAAGAAAAGGTGGTCGGTCACTAACATCAGATGCCTATACATACAAAGGGCGCTTGGTCGGCCTATCCATGAACCTACCATGTTAACACATGGTCGATCTCATATACAAAATAAAAGGTGGTTGATCTCTATACACCTAATCCACCTTCATAATTTGTCGGTCGATACATGATCAGGCGAATTATGAGGGGTTATCAAACATCACAAAACTTGGGTCCATCAAAGTAGTCTATTGGATCAATGGCCTGATCCGTCAACTATGGGGGTCATCTCCATCTTGCGCCCTTACTATGGGGCTAATGGTTTAGGCCTACCTAGTGGTGAACCTAATTATCTATTAAAAGACAAAAATGCCCTCTGTGCACAGTAATCCATATGTTGAGGTTATAGTCCTTGGGATCCCACATCACCCGACTCTCATCTTAGGGATTCGCTACTATAAAATCTACAACATTCAAATCAGTAAAGGGTAACCAACTTCTACTATCTCACTGAAGTCTCTTACATCAACATTACATTAATATTCCCTTCACAACTCCAGTCGCTTGACTTAAGCATAGGACGGGCTTCTCCTAGAAAACTCCTCGTTAGTTCTTTCTCTGTTTTGCATGCATCATCAACATCCCACGTGACAGGCCAGATAGCACAAGGTCTACCTAAAATCATCATCCATTCTCTTTTAAATTTCTTAGTATAAACATTTTCTATGTCGAAAACTTTACCCCAATACTCGACAACAAGTAGGGGTAACATAAGCATGTTCTTGAGTTGGCTCATACTGGTGGTGAGAGTCGAACTGATGGATCGACCTTGGTCAATGAAACCCTGCGAGGCAACCAACCAGATGAGAGAGCTCACCTAGAATCCAGCCTAGCTCGATTCGCAAAAGCCATCCACCAATTTTTACCCAATTTATTATTATTATATTATAAATACAAATATAAATAAGTACTTCCTCCGCTTTTTAATATTCGCATCATTGAGAGGTTTTATGCTTCCCAATGCAAAATTTAAACGTTAAATATCTTTTGTTATACATAAGAAAAAGTTAAACAAATTGAATATTAATAATCAACACATCGAGACGAATCTAACAAGATCCCACATGACTATAATTTTCCTTACATATAAGTCACAACTTTGATTATAAGAGACATGTGTGAATAGTGTCACAATGAAAAATGATGCGAGTATACAAAAACGGAGAAGGTATAAAACATGTTAGATTTGTCTCGATGAATAGTTTCTACTTGGTATTTTTCAATAATTTTTAGTAATATATAATGAAATATGTTAGTGGTCAATATTGTATATTAACAACAGAATAAATTCTAATATAGCAAATAAAAAGAGACAAAACAAAAAAATGTGCAAGTGGTGTTTTATTGAACGAAGGAGAACTGTAGGAATGGCAATGGATCGGACTCGGATCGGACTTATCAAACTCCAAGTCAGCCCCATTTTAATCGGACTATGATTTTTACACTCCTATTAGGATTCGAATTAAATTACCATATTAAATAACCAAAACACATCTTTAATATAAAAATTTTAATGTTTTACTTAATTTCTTATAATGTAAATCTATTATTTCTATTAAAATGTACTTTCAATCTATTAGTTGACGAGGTAACAAGTAATAATCGGACTCTAGTCGGATTCGGATCGGATCTTATCTAAGGTCCAACTCCTATCGGATTTCATTCGGGCTTTTATGTTTTCGGATTTGGATCGGACTTTTGCCTTCGGATCGAGTCGGATACGGGTCGAAGTCGGACTGAATTGCCATCCCTAAGGAGAAGTTATCATGAATTAGAGTTGAAGCAACCCGTTCTATTTATCTAACTATACTTTGTTTTGGTCCCTATGTATCATATAATAAAGGTCCAATGGGCCCTGAAGCTCCCTTAATTCAACACCGTCAGAAGGTAGTTGACTACGAGTAGCAAAAAGACTCATTTTACCAATCCAAAACCCAGTTGTCCAGAATAACATTATGACACCAAATGATTCATAACTTTTAATTTACTAGCTAGAGTTGTATGATGTACAACCATTAGTCCACAAGTTACCAGAGTGAGGGATAACAGATAACGCAACTGATTAGAATACTATTTTGTAATTTACTTTCAGCTCATATTCGTGCCTACTTATACACAAATCAAATGAAAAATTCTAGACGTTATAGAACTGCCCTTTGATTCATTACATTGTGAACCATTCTTGCACATATTTTCCAAAAACAGTCTTCCATTATGTGACCATGTGTGGGATGATTGAGCTATTGATTCTTGACATTTTCGTTTAGTTTAGCTATAGTAACACCACAATAGTCCTCCTCACTACTTTAAAGAGAAAAGTTTGCTAAATCTTTCCTTGTATTTTTCTTATAAAAAATTAAAAAAGTAGTCCTAACTCCTAAATATAGTGTCATATCAACATATTGCAGTCTTTGTACTATAATTAGATCAGTTTTAAAATTTGAACACAGTTTCTTTCTCAAAAATCTTTCTACTTTGCGTTTTCGTCGAGTCCTCAAACTTTTTCCTACTTTTGCTTTATTCATAATTATACTTTCTACTCTTATGCAACATTACGATTTTACTTTATTCCATTCTCTATCACAACTACATTATTAATATTAATTTAATAGAAAAACAACCTTGAAGATCATTAGGATGTTGTAACTAAAACAAAATATGTATTTTTTGAATTTTAGATTTCCCTACATAAGGTTTACCGAGTTAAAAGTTAGTTTACACTCTCTTATGATGACCTTACATAAAAAATAATGTTGTGTTCGATCATTTAAAGTTTACTTTTATACATAAAAGAAAATACACTATTTCTAATAGTATCTTTCTTTGGTTGATTTCTAAATATATAACAATACATTATCATATAAAGGAGCTAAATAAAAGGGTTGACTACTTTCCCCCTTCTCGTCTTGTTGAAAAATAATTTTCTTTCAATTAAGCATAGATTGCGATTATATTTTGTTCTCAATTTATCAAAACTGAACTTGTTAGACTTGATATTGAGATTTCACCTTATAGATTATTTACATCTTATTGGACAATATTCCTGATTTAATTGCTATACTTAAAATTCATTTTAAGGGCCGTTCTATTTAACTGAAAATATCTGGATTGAACTGAACTAAATTGACTAAATGCAGCTGAACTGAACTGAAATGAATTGAAGTTAATTTTAACTAATAATAAATAATAATTAAACAATGATAAATTATTTATAATTATGAATAATAAGTAATTATTACAATGATAAGTAATAATAATTAATGAATAATGATGATAATATTATAGTTGTTATTAATTGATAATTGTAATTGAATAAGCAATAGTACTAATATATAAATGATTAATGAAAATAATAATGAGTTATTAATACTATTATTAATAATATATTAGCTGTTGATAATAATTATATAATGATAATAATGACAAAGAAGTACTATTATCATAATACAAATTAATAATATAAATAATTAGCAGTATAGTAATAATAATAATAGTAATAATTTGGACAGACCGCACAACATTGTCAACCAACCTGTTTTGGCGCGGTTAGGTTGGTTGATGGGCTCAAAAAATGTGGGTTGGTTTGTTATTTTGAAAAAACCATGATTTGCAATATAAATTTAGAATATTTATGAACAGCACCACAACCGCCATTCGATTAAAGAAAATAACAATTTCTAATTAAAATACTCGAATAAATCGAAACCGCACTACACCAAACCGTTTTATGTAATTAGGTTTGGGTATCGGTTCGAAGAAATCTGTAACAGCCCGAGTTTTAAACACATTTGATTTGCTTAAGATACAGCGGAAGACATAATTTAGAAACCTAAACTGTTACCATCACGTCAATCAAATAGAGTACGTGGAATCCAAGATCTTATTTTAAACCAAACTTTAAAACAACAATTCTTGTAAAGATGTTATTCTTAAAAAAATGTTATTATAAGAACGAAAAACAAATGAATATAAAATTTTACAAAAATTTCGGCAGAGTTTCGAAGTAAAATGAGCAACAAGGTCATCAACAAAAAACCTGAATCAATAAAATAAACAACCAGCTTGTGTTTATAACAAGCGCCATAAAAAAAATGTCTCTTGAGTCATCTCATGATGCTCAAGCACGACGTAAAACCAACATAACAAAAACTAAATAAATCACGATAACATCTGAGATAGTAGTGTCCAAGTTCCAAATTTATATTACAATTACCAACACAAATATCTTAGACTTGATAAATACATAATTGGAACAAAAACACAATGTACAAAATTATCTCCACAAGAGTTGATTCGATACTTGAAAGAACATAGCTTGTACCTTAAGAACCTGCACCAATTATCCTCTTATCCTCTGCTCCCCACCTGGAACAGGTTCGAGAACAATATCAGCACGAAAACGCTGAGTACTACACAGATGCTCGTGTAAACTCATTTTTTTAGGTGGGAGTTTATTAAGGAAAAGATAGCTTTCTTATTGATACTTTCAACACAACAATATAAGTACAAAACCATAATATAATTGCCATTAGAACATCTAATAGATTAAAAACGTACATTGAAGTTGTGCTAAAATCTCTCAAACTTTCAATATCAATACACCATTTATTTTCTCAAACCATGAGTTAGAAACTCAATTTATATATCGTATAGCATTTTAAGTACTTTACTAAGTACCAAGACATTCTTAGGTTTAATTCAAAAACCACGGTAGTTACTCTCTTAAAACCCATACGGTATCCGTTGGGATGTTCAAGGAGAGCCGTCGCTCACCGATATTCTGTACCGGTACAACTAAATTATATTGACAGTTCTTAGGTTCATAAGCTATGAACAACTACCCTTAAAACCAAATATTAATTTGCAATTAATTCAATTGCACATTTCCATAATTTGTCTCGCCAAACATTCTTTTAAACATTATGATTTTCGAAAACATTTGGAAATTAGTACAAGAACTTTCTCCCTTAGGAGTACAATAACCACATTTGAATATAGTTCATACACTTTGACATCAATTGTCTTATTTCAATTATCAAGATACGATAAATACATTATTAAATTCAAGGAGAAAGACTCCATATTTGAATACATTCACTTGTGCATCTTCACACAGTATTTATAAAATATAGACAACTTTCAAATCCTGTAATTTAGACATGAGCATCACAACATGGATCGGTCATTCTTGACCATATGGATTTTAGGAGAGTTCATCGTATAAAAGCGTCGTAGACTTATTTTAGCTATTAAATAAAGAATTCATTTGTCTTATGCAAAACTAAGATACCCTTCCAAATCCAGTAGTATGTAATGAAGTCAAAACATTTAACACTTTATAAGAAATGAAAAGAATTGTCCAATAACGAAAGCTTAAGAGAGACTTTTCAAATGCTTCGAATAAGTTTTAACTTCCATTTCAAAACCTTTTCTATAAGAGAAGAAATAACATTTATAGAGATTTTACTCCATGGTAACATTACAATGTACTTAAAGCAAACGAGGAATATCATTTCAAATAATTAATTAAAATGAGCTCCACTCAAATTCTATATTTAGAAGTATGCTTCCACCAATAAAGAGCAAGAGTAAATGAGTTATAACTCGAAAGGAGTCGAGTAGTAAATCAAAATAGAGGACTAAGTGTAAAATGGTATTTTTGAAAATTTAACCCTCCAAGAACAAATGGAACAAGATTTGAACTCATAAGATAAGACTTAAAATCTCACTAATCTAAGCATAGCAATTTTGAAATGAAAGGTAGGTTAGATAACGAACTAGATAAAATCACTTGGGAAATAATAAGAAAGAAAGAGGAATAACAATAAAGCTCGTAAGTTAGAAAGAAAGAAAGAGGAATAACAATATCAAGATACAAATGAAATCTTATCAACGAGGTTTTCTTTTATCAAGGTAAATAACTTACTAACCTTTTATGATTTAATTAGCAAAACAACGTAAAGTACTTAGCTTTGGTTGCTGAACCGAATATAAATATCCAAACCCAAAGTGAATTAATACGAGTTTCTTTAAAACTAAGTAAAATAAGTATTTCAACACAATTATGGTGACTTAGATCTCAAATACTTTATCCAAAGAAATTTTAAAACATAAAACTTCTATCCCACAATTATTTGGGAAAACTACTAATTTATAGCTAAACGAAATTACTATATAGCTCATAAAAACCATACCAAGGTTGAAATACTATTTAACACATTACTTTAACTAAAATAATTTATTTCGAGCGTTAAAATTCAACGTCATTGTCAATACTAAATGTCACTTGCCACCGAAATACCTCATTTCAATCATTAAAACCCAAAATACTATAACCAAATCATTAAAAGTAACTATGTAAGCTTATAAGATACTTAAAACAATAGTTAAACCATTCGTGAAAGCCTTTTGTTCAACCATAAACTATACATCGATTCTTTTAACACAATAGTGTAACTTCTCCCAAAAATTCATCCATACGAGTGCATAAACTCAATGTCAGTTCATTCATAATCTGAAACACATTTTCGAGAGTATATATTATCATAGTCAATTTAAACTCAAAGATACTACACAAAATCCATAAACATGAAATTCATTCACAAACTAATCATATGTAAATTGTAAGCAAGGCTAAGGGAGGTCCTATGTAGTACCTTATTTGGCTTCAATATTAGCTCTTAATCCTTCCCAAATGTTATACCTTCACCAATTTTTCTTAATTCCTCACATGCACGAAGATTAGTCAAAATTAGGGTCCTTAAATTAGTCACCCAAATCAGAAATTAACTTAGGGCTTTTGATACTTACATTTAACTCACCCAATTTCCAACTAAGTTCCCGGGAAAACCGCCCCGAAGCTTGCCAGAAACGGCCTTAAAAGTCTTGCGGACTGCTGTCCTTTGGCGCCCCTTTGCGTGTCGGAGCCGCGGTCAGGGTCGCCGGTCACGCAACCTTGCCGGAGCCACCGACCCGGCGCCTCCTTCTTGCCTTCCTTCTCTCCTCCTTCTTTTCTTTCTTTCCTCTCTTTCTTTCCTTCCTTCCTTTCTCTTTCTTTCTTTCTCCTTTCCCCCTCTGCGTATGGACTCCCTGACTCCTTTTAATCTCTTTTTTCTTATTTTTTGTTTCATTTCTTTTTCCTCCTTAATTTACCATTTATCTTTTATCTTTACTTTTTCTTTAAACCAACTCTTTTTACTCTTTATATCATTTTCTATAGGAAAAATTGCCTAAAACAATGAAACATTTTGGCGATTCGTAAATAATAATGCAACCTTTTGATTATTCTGGAATAATGCAACCTTAATACCATTTATTTTAAACAGGACAAAACCGTTTATGACTTATAGAATAGGTAAAATGGACACTTGTCGCATAATAATTGGCTCTCATAAACAATTTTAAAATTAAAATAAAAACAAAATAACAAAAAAATATTTAAATCAAACCACCCCTTCCCCGTCAACCCTCTCCTCCCACCCACATCCCACCACTTCACCACCAAACCGCCGCCAACTTCACCACCCCACCCCATTTTCGCCGGCGAGACTTATCTGAACACCAAAGAGAAGACTAGGTGGCGCAGCAACGAGGAAAAGAGGGAAAGCGAAGGCGGGGGGAGGGGATTTTGTCGGTGGCGCAACCAAAAAGAGGAAAGGGAAGCGAAGGCGGGGGAGGGGGTTTCGTCGGGGAAGCGAAGGCGGGGGAGGGGGTTTCGTCGGGGAAGCGAAGGCGGGGGGAGAGGGGGGTTCGTCCGGTGGTGTGGAGGTGGGGAGGTGGGTGTGGCGTTTTAGAGAGGGGGTTCGTTCGGCGTGAGGAAGTGGGGAAGGTGGGGCTGGGGTAGGGGTGGGTGGGCACGGTGCAGATTTTTTGGGGGAGGTTGGGGCTGGGGGTGGGGTGGGGCTGGGGTGGGGTGGGGTTGGGGCTGGGGGTGGGGTTGGGGGAGGGGAGGTTGGGGGTGGGTTTATTTTTATTTTTATTTTCATATTAATATATTAATTAAAATTTAAAGTTTTTTAATAAAAAATTACCAATAGTTCAGGTTACCGGTAATTTGTCTTGTTTAAAATAAATGGGGTATTAAGGTTGCATTATTCCAGAATAATCGAAAGGTTCCATTATTATTTGCGAATCGACAAAAGGTTGCATTATTCTAGGCAACTTTTCCTTTTCTATATTCATTTTTCCCTTCTTCTTTAACTTCTTTCCATTCCTTTGTCCATTAAATACCCATCCAGTTAGTATTAAGAATGGTATATCCCAAAAGTACAACATCTTGCCAACACACTCATGATTTTATAAATTATTAAATTAATAATTGGGCTCAAATAAACTATTAAATCTTAGGCTAACCCCAAATATTTAACAACTTACACGCTCACTTTGAAGTTATAGCCTATTAAATCTTAGTTGCCTCCAGCTGATTTATTCTATTCTCCAGTTCTTGTTCTCGCTTTGATGACAATTCTGTAGCCATTTATCAATTTCCTTGAATACAGAACAACATATTGATTAATGACCTAAATAACATAGTTTGACCCTGCTTGGTCTTACTAATCTTAAGCCACTTACATAAATGGTATCTCATCTTAGGAGTGAATAACATAGCGATAGAGATTCATCCACTAACTAATACTCACAAGTAGTTCAAATAGCCAAGAGAATATCTCTATCATAATAACATATATAACAATATCACAAATTTTTCGAGTTGAAAACCATAACTTTGCAACAACTTTGATCCTTCCTAATCTCCGAAATAGCTTAATCTATAATACATGCTTGTACCATTTCATAATGACATCAATAAGCCGTTCCTTGTACCCTTTTGTATATGCATAAACCTTAGTATTGCCATCTTGCTCCTATAACAATGAAGCTTCTCAGGTTTCTCGATAGTAAATTTCCTATTACTCATAACTTAGAAAGTTGCCCCAATATCCACCTAACACATCATTCACATTTCTTATCCAATACATTCTTCCTAACTCAATGATTCCTCAAACCTTAATCAGCTATCTCGAGTACCAACTTGGTATTAATTAGAACATATTACATAAAGGATTCGATGCAAAATAAATTACAAGTTAATAACTATTTCCACGACCTTCATTAGACTTTTGATCCAATTCTAGAAATCCCAAAGGTTTCTCTTTACCGCTTGTTCCACTATATCCCTCTTTCTCTTTTTATCGAAACAAAATCGATTTCAAAATACCAACTACTATTACATTTATGATTAACTTGGATTAGATCCTCAATCTCACTTCATTCACATCTCTTCTAATGTCTTCTATTCTTGCAATTTAATTTTGTCTTTTCATAGCACTCTAATGGATAGTTTGATTCACTCCAATAAACATTCATTTCACTTAACACCGTGAAATAATTCATTCCATTAAATATTCATTTCATTTAACACCTCTAAAGAATTAAACAAACACATCACTCTAAGTCAATACAACTAACTTCCACTACTCCAAAGCATAACCTATTACCTTATTTCTCCATTGACATATGTTCCAAATATTCATAACAAATTCCTTATCCATATATCGATGAAGCATTACCTAGATCAACTTGGAATTTACCACAAACTTGAAGCAACTTGTTACACACCACAAGATCAAACATCAACTCATAAAACCTATTTTACTTAGTTCATTTCCTTAATATTGTTGACTCCAAGTGATAAATTTCAAGTTTCCATACACCTTGGCATCCCAGAAATATAACATGTTCTTTCCTTATTCTATTGCTTTGAATAAATCCCTATATGACTTTACCATAAAGACAAGAACTTATGTCAATCGATAATATAATTGAGATTTAGCATACTAAAACTCTTACGCATATGTCTATATTCTACCACTTATATTCACCATCCCATAATCGTAATAATATCCCATATACCTCATATGAACATACATATAGAGATTTATATACCTTACTATAAACACAAGTGCATGAATCATGCACTACACTTATAGATTTGGTATTCCCTTTTTGATTCACTTTATCACTATCTTGGACACTAATATCTCAGCTTCGGCTCTGATACCACTTGTAACAGCCCGAGTTTTTAACACACTTGATTTGCTTAAGATGCAGCGGAAAACATAATTTAGAAACCTAAACTGTTACCATCACGTCATCCAATGGAGTACGTGGAATCCAAGATCTTATTTAAAACCAAACTTTAAAACAACAATTCTTGTAAAGATGTTATTCTTAAAAAAAATGTTATTATAAGAGCGAAAAACAAATGAATATAAAATTTTGCAGAAATTTCGGCAGAGTTTCGTTGTAAAATGAGCAACAAGGTCATCGACCAAAAACCTGAATCAATAAAATAAACAGCCAGCTTGTGTTCATAACAAGCGCCATAAAAAACTGTCTCTTGAGTCATCTCATGATCAATGATACCAGGAACGCGGAACGCCGGCATGAACTTCGATCTGAATCGTTCGTCCCGGATCGGGAAACGAACGCGAATTGGGACGCTGTGAAACGCGAACCGAATCGCCGGCACTAGCGTACCGGAATTGTTGTTCATAACAAGCTAAAACCACTTTGAATTGAACCAATTTAAGAATTAGGGTTTTTTTGTTACAACCATTGATACGAAATTGAGGCAATCTTGTACATTTATAGTACTTAAAAACTTAGGGCTTTTACTTACTTGAATGATTCGAGTATATTGGTGTGTTTGATTCTGATTTTTTGTAATGTTTCAACTTTTCCAGATATTGAATGTTGAAGAAATGAAGAGCAGTTGCAATGGAGGTGAGGGTCGTTGTTGAGAGTTTGAAGATAGAAGATAGAAGATAGAAGATACTAGAGGGGAGTGGGGGCACGTGGGTTTTTCAGTTTTTTTTAATTATTTTTTTTTTATTCTTTAACATAGAAATACTAAGAGTTTCTTAGATTAAAGTGCATGTCTAGTTGTCTACCAATTGGTCATTAACGGTTAGTAATGGATAACCATTGGAAAAGATAAACATTGTGTGCCATTTAATTTAATGAGAATTTTTGATAGGTTTTTTATCCTATTTTTTTATACAATATTTTACCAACCTTTTGTCATTATTGTCTTGAAAAAATTAATAATAAATTAATAATGAGTTATTTATGCAGCATATTAGAAACAAATTTGATGATATTTAACAACTTAGGTAGGGTTTCGTGTTTTCAATATTATAAAAATAATGATAATAACGATAGTAGTAGTAATAATAACGATAGTAGTAATAATAATAATATTGATAATTTGATACAGAGCACGATTTTATTTTATTTTAAATAAGAGGATAAGAATTGTGATTAATAATTTTTCACAAAAAAATACATTTATATTATAAACCAATTCTTTGTCAATTTCGCTGTTTAATACTCGTAATAGTTTGACCTTTACATTTACCGAGACACGACTCTGACCTTAATTATATGTATACATCAAAACTGATCACGGAAAGTTGATTAGAAAATACACACATTTAGACTAATCCAACAATATTCAACTTAGTAAGATATATTATTTTAAATAGATAAATAAAGTAGCCAAAGTTAATGTGTGAATCGTGTATAATTTAATAAGGTATAATTAAAGATCAATAATGGCGTATGATCATAAATTAAGCCATCATAATGTACGCTAAACTACATATGATTCGGTAAAAGACATGAATGGTTATTGATATAATAAACTAAAAATAAAGTATAAACTAAAGAGGGCACGTAACTTGAATGATAGATCGAAAAAACTATTTATACTATAATGTGATAATGTACTTAATATAAGTATGCTCTTAGTAATTGATCGATAGCAATACTAATATCATGTTATCATGATCAGAAATAAAGAATGACTAAACTACAGAAGGACATACCATATAATATAAAGTATACTATATACGAAGTTATGGATGATAGATCGAAAAAACTATTTATACTATAATGTGATAATGTACTTAATATAAAGTATACTATTAGTGATTGATCAATAGCAGTACTAATATCATATTATGATGATCAATAATAAAGATAAACTAAATTATGAAAGGACATACCATATAATATAAAGTATGCTATATATGAAGTTATGGATGAGAGATCGAAAAAAAACTATTTATATACTATAATGTGATAATGTAGTTAATATAAAGTATATTATTAGTGATTGATCGATAGCAATACTAATATTATATTATGATGATCAGTAATAATGAATCACTAAACTACGGAAGGACATACGTCACATACCATATAATATAAAGTATGCTATATATGAAGTTATGGAAGGGAGATCGAAAAAACTATTTATACTATAATGTGATAATGTAATTAATATAAAATATACTATTATTGATTGATCGATAGCAATACTAACATCATATTATGATGATCAGTAATAAAGAAAAACCAAATTACGGAAGGATATACCTTATAATATAAAGTATGCTATATATGAAGTTATGGATGAGAGATCGAAAAAACTATTTATACTATAATGTGATAATGTACTTAATATAAAGTATACTATTATTGATTGATCAATAGCAATACTAACATCATATTATGATGATCAATAATAAAGAAAAACTAAATTACGGAAGGACGTACCTTATAATATAAAGTATGCTATATATGAAGTTATGGATGAGAGATCGAAAACACTATTTATACTATAATGTGATAATGTACTTAATATAAAGTATACTATTATTGATCGATCGATAGCAATACTAATATCATATTATGATGATCAGTAATAAAGAATGACTAAATTACGGAAGGACATACCATATAATATAAAGTATGCTATATATGAAATTATGGACATACAACACGATACTTGGATACTTCGTTTTTACCTATAAACTTGACTTTTTTTCTACAAAATAATCGAGTCCGACGCTTCAACACCATATCCGAGTAGACACTATATTATTATTATATTTTTATTATTATATTTTTAATATTATATTTTTAATATTATTGTTATTATATTTTTATTATTATGTTATAGATTTATCAAAAATAAATTAATTTGCAAAAAAAATAAAATGAAATGATAAGAATTAGAGAGGAGTTGAAGAGGTGCGCCACTTTCCCAATAACTCCTCTGCCATCTTCATTTCACTTATTCCAACTCCTCCAAGCCTCCAAACATTTACAGTAGGTTGAATACAAAGAGTCACTCAACTAATTCCAAGCACAATAACGTTTATCTTCCAATTTGTTCTATAAATTCAATGTCTACTACAGAAAATAAAAATCATCTCTTTCTCTTCCAATTCAAAATATCCAGAAAATTCGGAAAAAAATGGCCTTTGGTAAAAACAAAGCCCAGCAAGTTCAATTTTCACAAGTCAATCAATCCCAAAATCAACCTTCAACTAAAGAGTTTGTTGATGTGGAAGAAATAATTCACCAAAGAAGGGATCTACCCGAAGAACGTGATAGAGTTCCTGCTGAAAATAATAAAAAAACCACTATTTGATGAAGTTACTATGGTTGTTGGAGAGAAATGGAAAAATCCAGGAGGAACCAAAAGGTGGACATGTAACCATTGCAAGAAATAATACAGCAGCTCATACACCAGAATACATCAACATTTTTTTGGTCCTCCAGTTGGGAAGAAATCAGAGATTGGCCGTTGCGCGGTGATGTTTTCAAACCGAGGACTACTTCAAAGCAGAAGGAACAAAGTTGAAGAAGCCGAGCACGCTGGTATCTCCCCGTCATTAACTAAGTGTACTGTAAGATGTAAAATTCCAGGAGTTAGTAGCACTCCCATAGAAAATGCATTTGCGACAGTGGAGCGACATTCTGTTGACATTGCAATCGTCCGTTTTCTTTGTGCTAACGGGGTCCCGTTTAATGTTTTAAGGAGCCCAAAATTTGCTTCTATGGCAAAGGCCTTGAATCACGCTCCTAAAGACTACAAACCTCCATCGACCGATAGAGCAAGTACATCCTTACTCGACGAAGTTAAACGAGATGTGGAGAAAGAATTGGCTCCAATCAAAGACACTTGGGCAACACAGGGGGCATCTATAATTTCGGATGGATGGACAAATGTTAAACACCAACCGCTCATCAACGTCGTTGCATCCAACAGTCGCGGGTCTGTTTTCTTATATGCTGAAAATTTTTCCGGAGTGGAGAAAACCGGGAAGGCAATAGCAGATTTTATACTCACTTCGATTGAGGAAGTAGGAGCTTCAAATGTGCTCCAAGTGGTGACAGACAATGCCGCAAACTGTAAAGCAGCCGGCAAAGAAATCGAGAAGGTACACAAGCACATTTTCTGGTCTCCTTGTGTGGTACATACACTGAACCTTATTTTTAAAGATATTGCTACTGCATTTCCATGGATTAGTGAAACATATACTAGAGGAAAAGCTGTAGTAAAATATTTTTTGAGTCATGATCGTGCTCATGCAATATTTAAATCACAATCTGGACTTGAACTTTTAAACGTTGCAAAAACAAGATTTGCATCACATTACTTGTTGTTGAAAAGAATGAAACAATGTAGGGAAGCGCTAGCTACTACTGTCGTTTTAAGGGCATGGAAAGAGTGGGTTACTTATGGGGATGAAAAAACAAAAACTTTAGGAAAAGACGTTGTCGCTACCATAGTTGATGAACAATTTTGGGATGAAGTAGATAATATTTTGGCCGTCACAAAACCAATTTATTTGATGATCAAATTTGCCGATGGAGAGGGGCCGAAAATGGGTGAGATGTACGAAAAAATGGATTGTATGATAGGATCTATCGGTGATATAATGAAGATTAACAAACATAAAGATGATAGTGAGAAAATGAACGAGATTCTAGTTTCAAGGTGGGAAAAAATGAATATACCAATGCATTGTTTAGGGTTTGCATTAAATCCCTTTTTTTATGATGCAAACTATTTGCAAAGTCCTGCTCCGGGAGGGGAGGCAAGGAGAGCCCTAAATTACGATATAGAAGTTGTTCAAGAAGTTATCCAAGCTTTCAATAAAATAGGAGAAAATGAGGAGGAAAGAATGTTATTTCGTAAACAATTGGCCATTTTTCAAGCCAAAGAAGGAATATTTGGGTCACTTGCGGCGAAAATAGACGCTGTAACAATGAATCCAATTTCATGGTGGTCTACTTATGGGGCGGAGACACCAGAGTTAGCCGAGATTGCAATGAAAGTTCTTTCTCAACCAATAAGTAGTTCATCAGCGGAGAGGGTTTGGAGCAAATATTCATTTGTCCACAAATTAAAAGGAACCGACTAAATTCTGCACGAGCCGACAAGTTGGTAATCATCCACTCTAACATTAGGTTGATTTCCCATTTTACAACTAGCTACAAAGAAGGACCGCATAGGAAATGGGACGTTAATCCAGAGAGTTCATTGTTAGATGATTCACAACAAACACTAGAAGACATGAGGTGGAGAGAGGAGGAAACAGTTGAAATGCCACAAGCACCAAAGAGGCAACGCTATGCAGATTGATTTTTTTTCCTACTTTATAAACTTTTGATGTATTGGAACTTAGTTTTTTAGTTTGATATTAGTTTTGATCATGTATTGATACGACATTTTGGCATTTTGAAGACTTTATAATGTAATGGATTAATGGAAGTTAAGGTTTAAGTTTTTTTTTTGTTTGTTTTTAGTTTTGAATTTTCTAAAAATTTTAGTTCAATTGAATGACCAAACGTTCCCGATTCACCTAAGGTAGCGTTCCCCGTATCGAATTTCGTTCCACGTTTCGAATCGTATCTCGTTCCTGGTATCATTGCTCATGATGCTCAAGCACAGCTTAAAACCAACATAACAAAAAATAAATAAATCACGGTAACATCTGAGATAGTAGTGTCCAAGTTCCAAATTTATATTACAATTACCAACACAGATATCTTAGACTTGATAAATACATAATTGGAACAAAAACACAATGTACAAAATTATCTCCACAAGAGTTGATTCAATACTTGAAAGCACATAGCTTGTACCTTAAGAACCTGCACCAATTATCCTCTACTCCCCACCGGGAACAGGTTCAAGAACAATATCAGCACGAAAACGCTGAGTACTACACAGACGCTCATGTAAACTCATTTTTTTAGGTTGGAGTTTATTAAGGAAAAGATAGCTTTCTTATTGATACTTTCAACACAACAATATAAGTACAAAACTATAATATAATTGCCATTAGAACATCTAATAGATTAAAACGTACATTGAAGTTGTGCTAAAATCTCTCAAACTTTTCAATATCAATACACCATTTATTTTCTCAAACCATGAGTTAGAAACTCAATTTATATATCGTATAGCATTTTAAGTACTTTACTAAGTACCAAGACATTCTTAGGTTTAATTCAAAAACCACGGTAGTTACTCTCTTAAAACCCATACGGTATCCGTTGGGATGTTCAAGGAGAGCCGTCGCTCACCGATATTCTGTACCGGTACAACTAAATTATATTGACAGTTCTAAGGTTCATAAGCTATGAACCGCAACTACCCTTAAAACCAAATATTAATTTGCAATTAATTCAATTGCACATTTCCATAATTTGTCTTGCAAAACATTCTTTTAAACATTATGATTTTCGAAAACATTTGGAAATTAGTACAAGAACTTTCTCCCTTAGGAGTACAATAACCACATTTGAATATAGTTCATACACTTTGACATCAATTGTCTTATTTCAATTATCAAGATACGATAAATACATTATTAAATTCAAGGAGAAAGACTCCATATTTGAATATATTCACTTGGGCATCTTCCCAAAGTATTTATAAAATATAGACAACTTTCAAAT
The DNA here is from genome assembly GCA_947645195.1 of Patellifolia procumbens. NCBI lineage: Eukaryota > Viridiplantae > Streptophyta > Magnoliopsida > Caryophyllales > Amaranthaceae > Patellifolia > Patellifolia procumbens. Next base: position 93,235 of record CANSGD010001453.1, read on the forward strand.
CCTGTAATTTAGACATGAGCATCACAGCATGGATCGGTCATTCTTGACCATATGGATTTGAGGAGAGTTCATCGTATAAAAGCGCCGTAGACTTATTTTAGCTATTAAATAAAGAATTCATTTGTCTTATGTAAAACTAAGATACCCTTCCACATCCAGTAGTATGTAATGAAGTCAAAACATTTAACACTTTATAAGAAATGAAAAGAATTGTCCAATCACGAAAGCTTAAGAGAGACTTTTCAAATGCTTCGAATAAGTTTTAACTTCCATTTCAAAACCTTTTCTATAAGAGAATAAATAACAATTATAGAGATTGGACAACATTTAACACTTTATAAGAAATGAAAAGAATTGTCCAATCACGAAAGCTTAAGAGAGACTTTTCAAATGCTTCGAATAAGTTTTAACTTCCATTTCAAAACCTTTTCTATAAGAGAATAAATAACAATTATAGAGATTTTACTCCATGGTAACATTACAATGTACTTAAAATAAACGAGGAATATCATTTCAAATAATTAATTAAAATGAGCTCCACTCAAATTCTATATTTAGAAGTATGCTTCCACCAATAAAGAGCAAGAGTAAAAGAGTTATAACTCGAAAGGAGTCGAGTAGTAAATCAAAATAGAGGACTAAGGTTCCTTTTGTTTTGGTGGAAAACCATTTTCTTGGAAAATGAATTTCCTCCTCCTTCCATTTTCCTTTGTTTGTTTTGGTAAGGAGGGAAAAATAATTTTCTTAAAGGCGGGAAAATGCTCTTAAAAGAGGAAAACCAATTTACTTTTATAAAGAAGGTATGCCACATTTTCCTCTTTCACTCCTTACTTCTCTATATTCTCTCCTCCCATCTTTCCTTCTCTTTTACTCCATTTACCTTTTCTCTCTGAGTTTTCCTCTAACCAAACAAACAAAGGAAAACTTTTTCCAAAATCATGTTTTCAATTGATTATTGTTTTCCTTGAAAAGTGATTTTCCATGAAAATTGTTATTTGTTAAAACAAACGGAGCCTAAGTGTAAAATGGTCTTTTTGAAAATTTAACCCTCCAAGAACAAATGGAACAAGATTTGAACTCATAAGATAAGACTTAAAATCTCACTAATCTTAGCATAGCAATTTTGAAATGAGAGGTAGGTAGATAACGAACAGATAAAATCACTTTGGGGAAATAATAAGAAATAAAGAGGAATAACAATAAAGCTCGTAAGTTATGTTGTGAAATCAATATCAAGATACAAATGAGATACAAATGAAATCTTATCAACGAGGTTTTCTTTTATCAAGGTAAATAGCTTACTAACCTTTTATGATTTAATTAGCAAAACAACCTAAAGTAAATGTCATTGTCAATACTAAATGTCACTTGCCACCGAAATACCTCATTTCAATCATTAAAACCCAAAATACTATAACCAAATCATTAAAAGTAACTATGTAAGCTTATAAGATACTTAAAACAATAGTTAAACCATTCGTGAAAGCCTTTTGTTCAACCATAAACTATACATCGATTCTTTTAACACAATAGTGTAACTTCTCCCAAAAATTCATCCATACGAGTGCATAAACTCAATGTCAGTTCATTCATAATCTGAAACACATTTTTGAGAGTATGTATTATCATAGTCAATTTAAACTCAAAGATACTACACAAAATCCATAAACATGAAATTCATTCACAAACTAATCATATGTAAATTGTAAGCAAGGCTAAGGGAGGTCCTATGTAGTACCTTATTTGGCTTCAATATTAGCTCTTAATCCTTCCCAAATGTTATACCTTCACCAATTTTTCTTAATTCCTCACATGCACGAAGATTAGTCAAAATTAGGGTCCTTAAATTAGTCACCCAAATCAGAAATTAACTTAGGGCTTTTGATACTTACATTTAACTCACCCAATTTCCAACTAAGTTCCCGGGAAAACCGCCCCGAAGCTTGCCAGAAACGGCCTTAAAAGTCTTGCGGACTGCTGTCCTTTGGCGCCCCTTTGCGTGTCGGAGCCGCGGTCAGGGTCGCCGGTCACGCAACCTTGCCGGAGCCACCGACCCGGCGCCTCCTTCTTGCCTTCCTTCTCTCCTCCTTCTTTTCTTTCTTTCCTCTCTTTCTTTCCTTCCTTCCTTTCTCTTTCTTTCTTTCTCCTTTTCCCCCTTTGCGTATGGACTCCCTGACTCCTTTTAATCTCTTTTTTTTCTTATTTTTTTTTCATTTCTTTTTCCTCCTTAATTTACCTTTTCCTTTTTTTATCTTCACTTTTTCTTTACTCCAACTCTTTTTACTCTTTATCTCATTTTCTATAGGAAAAGTTGATAAGAATAATCCGACCTTTGGCCGATCTTCCATCAATGGTACCACCTTCATTTAATCCAGCAATAATCCCACCTTTGACACCCATATTCTCTCAATGGTACCGGATGATGGCAACCTGTTTGACCGCCAAAATTATCGTTGACTTTTAAAAAAAATCATCCCCCTTCCCCCATTACTGCCACCCCTCCCCTCCCTTGCCACCCTCCCCTCCCCCATACCACAGCTGCCCCCACTCCCCTCCCCCTTTCCCTGCCTCCTTTCCCCTCCCCCGCCACTTTCTTCTTCCACTAACCCCCGCGCAATTCTATCTTCGCCCAATCCCACCATCACTGGAATTCCCACCCTTCCCCATCCCCTGCTACCACTTACTAACCCAAAATTCCACCAGCCACCACCTCCAAACAGCCCTCACCCAACCCCACCCACTTCGAAACCCCCACCTACAAAAACCACCACAATCAAACAACCCTTACCACCAAAATTGACCTTACCACAATCAAACCACAATCAAAATTTGAAAGAAAAACTCTTGAAAATGAAGTCCAAACCCAAAATATCAAAGCCCAAATCCATGAAATCCGAAAAATTCAGACCCTGAAACCCAGAAATTAGCTCGAGTTGTTATTGGTGCGTGGTGGGTTTTCGAAATTGTGGTGGTTCTGGATGGGGTGGTTCAGCCGATTCGATAGGAGGCAACATCATGTGACAAAAATTGAATGTGGTGGTGATTAGAAACTTGTTTATTGCAGGAAGGAGAGGAAAGAAACAGGGGAGGGTGGTAGAGGCGGGAAAGCGGGAGGGAAGGGCGGTAGAGGCGAGGGAGGGGAAGGGCGGGAAAGGGGGAGGGAGGGTGGCAGGGGAAGGGGAAGGGAGGCAGGGGCGGGGAAAGGGGGAGGGGAGGGTGGCAGGGAATGGGAGGGGAGGGGTGGTAGTAATGGGGGGAAGGGGGGAGGGGGGAGGGTTTTTTTTATGTTTTATAAGTTAATTTATAAATTATACTTCATTATTGGTTAATTGAGAATTTAGGTTTAAATTATATTTAATTAACTATTAATTACATAATTAAGAGAGTTTACCTGTAATTGTAGGTCACCAACAGGTGAGGGACCATTGAGAGAATATGGGTGTCAAAGGTAGGATTATTGCTGGATTAAATGAAGGTGGTACCATTGATGGAAGACCGGCCAAAGGTCGGATTATTCTTATCAATTTTTCCTTTTCTATATTCATTTTTCCCTTCTTCTTTGACTTCTTTCTATTCCTTTGTCCATTAAATACCCATCCACTTAGTATTAAGAATAGTATATCCCAAAAGTACAACATCTTGCCAACACACTCATGATTTTATAAATTATTAAATTAATAATTGGGCTCAAATAAACTATTAAATCTTAGGCTAACCCCAAATATTTAACAACTTACACGCTTACTTTGAAGTTATAGCCTAACAAAATAAGACTTGGAAAAAAATAATCTATTAACCTATTTAAGGCTTAATTAAACCTCTTTTTAAAATATGGGCTATTACAAAATCTCAAACCATCTTTGCTTGGATTGGTTAGGATTATGTCTCAAGTCATGATCAACGCTGATATTACTAGTCATAATAATGAGTAACGATATAATATAAATGTTAAGAGTAATTATTAGTAAAATAAATTTGATCAATAATTATAATAACATGGCTGAAATGACTAAAAAAATAAATGAAGTCGAACTGAACTAAATTAAACGAAGCTAACCTGAATTGATTGGAGCTTAACTAAATTGGACTAAAATTAAGCATAAGAGACTCATACCGTTAGTAGATGAAGAGCACTCGTCCTACGGCATAACGGCTCACTCTTTGACTTATTCACAACGAGAACTTCGACTTGATTAAAGCTTTATTCTTTTGAATTAAATAAAGGAATTATACTAAACAGAAATTAAAATAAATCGAACTGACCCAAAGTAAATTAAACTAAAATGAGCGAAACTAAAATTAATTACAATTAAGAAGAGAGCCTAAGATAAGGTTGGATTATGAGGGCCCTTTTAGCTATTAGCTATTAGGTATTAGGTATTAGGTATTAGCTATCAAGCCTATCACCCATCAGCCCACATATTGGAATCACTAAAGGAAAAGTATAAACTGGACGGGACCTACTTTTACACAAAATATTTTCTTCAAGCACGCGAGTAAATACAATCTTCAACTTTCACTCAATACCCGTACTGTCATATGTTGTTCCCTACTTCCCTTATATAGTTACATATCCACCGACGACAACGGCAAACCTCACAAATGTTGCGTTATTTTAAACTCGATTAATTAAAAAATATTTCAGTCTATTTTAGTTCAGTTTAGTTACTTTTATAGAGAAGATATTGAGTCAGACACGTCCGACCATAACATTTGATCGGACGACTTTTAGTTGATTTCATTTTTTTTCAGTAGGTTTCATTTTTTTAGTTGGTTTCATTTTTTTCAGTTGGTTTCAATTTTTGTTCAGTTGGCTTCAATTTTGTTTCAGTTGATCTTTTTTATTTCAGTTGGATGTCTTTTAAGTTCAGTTGCTTATCTTATTGTTTTATTTATGTGTTTTAGTCTAACTGAAAAGAAAACTTAAGTAAATGAAATAAAAATAGTTATAAATGAAAGCAAATTAGAAGCAAATGAAAAAAAGGGAGTAACTAAAACCTTCATCCTTTTAACTGAAATACTAATCCTTTTAACTAAAATCATACCTGAACTCTAGTCACTCCTCATTGTCTACAAATCCTGCAACTTCTTGCGGACAAGGAGTGGGTTGAAGTGGTGGAGGGAGATTGGGAGTGATGGGAAAGTGGTGGTGATTGTGAGATTAAGGTTATGGAAGTGACGAGAGGAGGTGAGGAAATTGAATGCGATGTTTTCTGGGCAGGCTGAGTGGCGGAGGACGGAGAGTACGGCGGCGATTGAGCCTCGGATGTGTGTGGTGTCGAGTGTCATTGCGATGTGGATTGTTGAGGATGGTGTTCCTTTGATGGCGCAAGTGTCGCCGCTTCGAAATGCGGGTGCTTCTCGGAATAGTGGGATTTGGACGGCGAAGGTGGCGAAGAGGAGGGTCAGAAGGAGCAGCTGCGCCGTTCTTGCGGCTTCGTCCGACGAAACATATTATGTCAGACGGTCTGACCCAATAGTTTCACATTTTTATATTACAATTTCAGTTTAGATCAATTCAGTTTGACTTTTTTAAGACCAAACGAATACAACTTAAGACCTTATTCTTTTGGATTAGATTAATTGAAAAATATTCTCATCCAATTCAGTTTAGCTCTATAAATTCCAATTCATTTTATCGAGTTTGACTCAATCCAGTTCAGTGCAATTCGGTTCTGTTCAACTCTATTAATTTCATTTTAGTTTAGTCTAGTTTATTTCCTTTTAGATCAATTTAGTTTAGTTTTGTTCCTTTTTGTTCAATTCAATTCAATTCAGCTCTATTAATTTTTGTTCGTTCAGTTCAATTCAAGTCAGTTGTATTAGTTTCAGTTCGATCAATTAAATTTATTATGAACAACATTTTTGTTATCATCTTGGTATGATTCTTATGTTAAATATTCTTATCGATAATTTAATCATATTATCTAACTTATTATACATTATGATATTCATTATTATTAATATTGTCTTTTATTATTATTATTATTATTAATATTGTTATTATTATTATTATTATTATTAGTAGTAGTAGTAGTAGTATACAAATTTAAATTTGTTTGCAATTTGACTCGAAATAATATAATATTTGCATTGATATTAAAACATAAGATTCTTCTAAAATAAATCATCTTATAATTATATTTTCCTAATCATGTTCTTTCATATGATCTTCTACATGATCTTCATTAACATCTTCACGACCATCATTAATATATTCACGACCTCATTAACATCTTCTTTGTCAGCTTGTCATGCATCAATTGGTTTCATGTCTTTCAAAATTATCTGAGCTAATGCTTTTCTTCTTTTAAACATGGAAGCTTTTAAACCTTCTCCCTCTTTTCCCATTTGATATTCTCATTTTCCTTTTTTGGATGTTTCAAAAATTATTTTTACTTTGAATGTTTTCCATTTTAAAAATATTTATTTTCCTGTCTTACCCTTTAACAACCAAATATTTACTACACTTTTTTATATTACACATGGCCCCACTTTAGAATCTTCTATTTTTCAATCACCAACTTTTCTTTCTCTCTCATATTTTTTTCAAAAGCAAAAAGGTACCAAAGTACACTTTATTCAATGTAAAATTAAAAAGATTCTCATCTACCTCAATTTGCATTGGTTTTCTCCCATATTTCAAATGGGAACATCAAATGAAAACGGATAGAGTATAAGTTAAGTTAAGTTTAGATTAGTCCAATTAAATTTAATTTAATTCAATTTAATCCAAAAGAAAAGAGCCTAAATCAACTGAAAACAGTTGAATTGAACATTGTACTCAAAACATACAAGGAAAAATTGACCAGACTAATCCAAACTATAGCCGTTCCGCCAAGAATAATCCCAACTATGAGTTATTCCTGTATAATCCCAACTATATGGGAAGTCTGCCACAAATGCACCAAGGTAACTTAAAACCGGTTAATCAAGTAAACTTTGACTTTTTCATTAAAAAAATATTAAATTTTCCTTTTTTTTCTCTCCTTCTCAACCTTACCCAACCACCATCATCACTTCCACCTTTAGCCAACTAGGCAACTACAACCACTTCAACCTTTAATAATAGGAAAAATTGCCTAGAATAATGCAACCTTTTACCCGTTCGCAAATAATAATGCAACCTAATGATTATTCTGGAATAATGCAACCTTTATACCCCATTTATTTTAAACGAGTCAAAACCGGATAAAATCAATTCTAACCTGAAGAATAGGTTTAGTGGGACACGTGTCGGCTTATAATTGGTTATAATAAATTGATTTATAAAAGAATTTTTAAAAAAATAAAACAATTTTTTTTTGCCACCCCCTCCCCTAACAAAATCACAAACCCCCCTAGCCCCCGCCATTGCCACAACCTCAGCCACCCACAGCCACTGCCACCCCACCCCAGTTCCGACCCCCAGCTACGGTCGAAATCAATCCCCGAAAACCACCCAACCATGACCCCCCTAAACCACCTCAAAACGACGACCCCCGTGAAAACCACCCAAAAATACAAAAATCATAAACCCACACAATTTTAACTTTCTTCTTTGTTCCCGCAAAAACCCATTGAAGAATTGAAGATGATTGTTAGTGATTTTCATTGTTTGAAGGAATTTGGGATACACAACCCCCATTAAAACTCTCTCGCACATCCCGAAATGCATCCAGTTGTTCTACTACTAATTCCAAGGCCAATTTGCTAACTTACGCCTCTCCTCTCTTTGATTCAAATACTACTACCATAATCATCTAATAATCAACCACTTTTTTGGTGCATAATAATAGTGGAATTGAGAAAAGAATGGACCCATGTCCGTATGTGCGACTATCAGTGGGAAACCTGGCGTTGTGATTACAGTAGCAGCAAAAGCAGCAAGTACAGTAATCCACCCAACTTCATCCCCATGTTTTTGTAAGAGTTTCGTGGCGTGAAGGTGAAGGTGGTGGCGTTTCGTGGGTGTGGGGAGGTGGGGGAGGTGGGGAGAGGTGGGGCTGGAGGTGGGGGTTGGGTGGGCAGATATTTGTGGGTTTGGGGGGAGGGTTGGGGGCTGGGGTGGGGGTGTTTTATTTTAGTTTATTTTTTTATATTAATATATTAATTAGAATTTAAAATTTTAAATAAAAATTACCAATTATTCAGGTTACCGGTCATTTGTCCTGTTTAAAATAAATGGGGTATTAAGGTTGCATTATTCCAGAATAATCGAAAGGTTGCATTATTATTTGTAAATCGCCAAAAGGTTGCATTATTCTAGGCAATTTTTCGTTAATAATATAGAAATTAAAATATGCTCAGCCTATAATACAAAGTAAAAGAGTAACTAATAACATGGATTATGAAGGTAACAGGAGCAGAAGCAGAGATCAAGAAGATGAGAGAGAAAAAAAAAGAAGGAAAATATGGTGCCGAAAGAAGTTGAGCTTTTTGGTTGAGGGTTGTTTGGTTGTAACGAGTAGAAATTTTTCCTCTTAGTCATCAACATCATTGGCTCTCCCTTCTCCTCTTCACGTTCGCCATCTACTGCTTCTGGCCAATTTCTCTCCCAAAAATTGACCACCCATAACCCCATCGATTTAGGTTCAAGTTTCGTTTTTGGGTTAAAGGTTAGATTGTTGTTGTTCTTGTTGTTTTAGTTCGATATTTTTTGTTGTTTTTGTTTAGTTTTTGATGATTTGGTTTTCTGTTTTCCAATCTTCTCTTCAATATTCTGGATTTGTAATTCAAATTTTGTTCCAAATTTGGGTTTCTTGTTGGTTTAGCCATTTAGGTTAGCTAGAATTTTGTTGATTCGAGTTTCTTCTTGTTAATTTGTGGGTAATTTCTGGAGGAGTTTGGGTTTTGATTTGAATTCGTTGGTGGAAGAGAATGGGTAGCGATGTGGTGGCGATGACTTGCCTGGTAGTGGTGAAGGGGTTGGTGGTGATGAGTTGGTCGGCAATGGTGGTGCTGGTGAGAGAGGGAGAAGATTTGGATGATACTGATGGTGGTGGGGGAGGAAGAGGCTAAGAATGTGAATTAAAAAATTACAAAAAGAAATTCATGTACATGCTCAATCAAAGTGCAACACGTGGCCTTTATAACCTATTAAACCGGTTTTCTTTAGGTTATGGTGTATTTATGGTAGACTTCTCCCATAGTTGAGATTATACAGGAATAACTCTTAGTTGAGATTATTGTCGGCGGAACGTCTATAGTTTGGATTATTCTGGTCAATTTTTCCAACATACAATGAATATATATATTGATTATTGTTGGCACATTGTCTGTAGCTTGCAAGTTTCGGTATTGTTAACTTGGTTCTATGTTTACTGAAATTTTATGATTATTTTCCTTTTTTTAAAAGTTTCACCAAGTTATTTTATTGAATATTTATTTTGGGAATTGTTTAATTATTTGGAGAAGAAAATTTTAATTGAATTTCTTGGCTGAGATCCCGAATTTTCTATAAAACTAGGTATAAAGCCTTTTTGGCATCCCTGAGTTTCGGTATAGAATACAACGACCTTCAGCCTGTTATGTACAATTGAAACAACTAAACTGAATTGAACAAAATAATAATGAAATGAATTTGAACTTGTTTTCTATAAACTTTTCGTAAACGAGGTTTGACCGGATAATGGACAGGTGTAGAGTTGATGAATTTGGGAGGCTTGTGCAGAGATGTAGCTTCGTTTCCGAACCTGCAAAAAAGGGGAAAACCAAACCGGAGGTTTGAGTTTGATTCCCTCTCCGATGCTTAAGTCAGTATTCTAGAGATAAAATCTGAGTATGAATTTTAACATAGTAAGTTTAAGAGAGTAGGTGAGCTCCTCCTTTTACCTGATTTTGAGGAGCTATTTATAGTGTCTATGTATAGAAAAGAGCACCCTAAAAAATAGAGGGATGTGATGGTTGGGCAATGAGAGGGCGACACTTGTCCTAGTTTCATTGCCTTGAGCCTTTTAACCAATCATTCTCTTCCTCTTATGGGAATTTGGGCTGGTTATTCCTTCCTTCAGGGAATAATTGGGCCTCTTTATTTAGTTTGGTGAAGTCACAAATTACCCTTTTGTATGCTGCCAAGTGTCATTGGGAGGATGAGCTACGTGTCACCAATTTATTGGGCCACGTGACAGTCTTTGACTGGACCACGTGTCCTCTTTTGATACGTTACAATATTTGCCCCTAAAAGGGGTTTGGTCTGGGTCTTGTCTGATTAAAGCCCTTTTACTGAGAGTAACTTCTGATATTCATCGTACTGTTTAAGAGTTTATCTGAATTTTCCTCCAATCAGAAGTAAGTGAAGTGACGTGTACACCACACGGTGCTGACACGTGTGATGACACTGTTTGGGAAAGGGAAGGTTTTTACCTCCCTATAAATACTCCTCCCCCCACTTCATTTTCACTTACATTTTTGTGAAACTTCTAGAGAGAGAAATTTTTAGAGAGATAAGCTCTGAGTAAAAAGAGCTTTCTTTTCTTTATTTGTTAGAGGAAATTGACTTTGGGGATTTTGACCTTGACCATTGCTGAGAGCGGCGTGACTTGTAGAAAAGGCGAAGAGAGTCCGTCTAGATCTTTAGTCAGATATCTCCCCTTTCTCCTTTTACTTTTCTTCTTTTATTCTTTTTTGAAATAAAATGGTATCTTTTACCTCATCCAATAACCCCGGCCAACCCATGGAGGATGCTAACCCTAGAGCGGATTCTTTTTCATCCTCCGCTGTCTCTAGAGTTGGGCCCATCTCGGCTGAATACTTCTTTTATTTAATAAGAACTTTAGACCCGTTTCCAACGAACCAGTCTCTGCCTTTGCAGGGTAATCTGGCGCGCGTCAAGCAAACGACGCGTCTAAGACGTTCACTAATCCTCCCTTCCTCTAGTTCTGAGATGGAAGAATCAACTGGGAGAGTTCCTGAGAGAGAGGAAAGTGATAGAGTGGAAGAGATCCAACCATTAGAGATTGACCCTTTAGCAGAGTATGACTTTGAGGCTTCGGATGATCAGGATGAAGTCGGACCGTCTGGAAGGGTCTCAGACGATGAGGATGATGAGGACGAAGGAGAAGGATCAGAACCTTATACTACCTCTGCTGAACTTCGGGACCGTCTGGGTCCCCTTTCTGACCCAGCGTATGTATGTGTGGATATAGACTGGTTGGAAAAGTATGGGCCGAATGCGAGTCGTCTAGATAAAGAGATGCCTATGGTTGGCTTCAAATTCGTCATTCCTAAAAAGGAGGACACAATTTTCCATGCGGCCCCAAACCAGTTTGCTGTGTATAAGCTCGCCTTAGATGCCGGACTTAGATTTCCCTTTCACCCCTTCATTCACGAAGTCCTTAGACACTATAGCATAGGTCATAATCAGCTGGCCCCCAATGCTTGGCTGGATATTTTAACTTTCATTGCAACCTGTGAGCTATGTGGCATGGTCTTGTCCCTTAATGCCTTCACCCACATACACTATGTCTGTCAACTTCAAAAGACCATAGAGGGGACCTGGTACAACGTCTGTAATAGAGCTGGGTTTTTGACTGTTTTTGGGAAACCATCAAAGATGCATAACTGGAAATCGGAGTTTCTGTTCGTCCAAGCACCAGACGCAGAGACAGCCGAGCCCTATAGGTACCACAACCGAGCTGTAACCAATATAGGACGAGGTGCCCCAATACTAGATTTAGAGAATAAGTATGATGATGCCGTGGTAGCTCACTTCAAGGCCATGGAGTACATTCACCCTGGGCATGGGGAAGCAGGGTGCCCAAAGCCAAAAAAGATAGCTTTGAAGGGACCGACTGGTTGGGTTCCCTTCAAAGAGATGTTTTTCAATTAAGAATTTTTGGTTGCCGCTGGACTGAAGGAGGGCGAAGATCCAGGTAATGTCCTGGTCTTGCCCCAACTGCCTGTTAAAGTATTTTCAATTCTGAACTTAACCAAATGATTTCTTTGTGCAGAGCCGGCAAGAAGAAGGATTCTAGCCGCTTGGAAAGGGGAAGTAAACATGAGTAAGTTCGGTGTCGATCTGTGGGCGGAGCATTCAAAGGCTCCACATAAGAAACGAGAGGAAACTCTGGTATTTTTTTTTTTTGGACGGACTTCTTTGTAAATCATCTTCGTCTGTTCAACCATAAAACCAAGGCGTCTTTGTGAAGGAAGACGTCTAGATGTAGACGGACTTCTTTGTAAATCATCCTTGGGTTTGTGTTCGTCTAGACCTTTGTCCAAATCCTGACCGAAGGTGGTTCCTTGAAGGAAAACGTCAGGCCACAAACGGTTTTCTTTGGTGAACAACCTTTAGTCCATTTTAGATCTTCATCCTTGACATGTTTTTGACCGAAGGTGGTTCCTTGAAGGAAAACGTCAGGCCACAAACGGTTTTCTTTACTGAACAACCATTGGTTGGTGTATGTCTTCGTCCTTGACATGTTTCTGACCGAAGGTGGTTCCTTGAAGGAAAACGTCTGGCCACAGACAACGTCCTTCACTGAACAACCTTTGGTTAATTCTAGATGATTTTTCTGGGCGAAGGATTGTTCTGTCCGGTTTCCTTCTTGGGACCATCTTCGGTTTTGGATAGTAATCTGACTTGGTTATTGTTTTTGTGCAGAAGAATTCACCGACGGCAAGGGCGGCTATTGCCAAGCCGACTTCGTCGAAGAAGCGGCCAACTGCTTAGGGGAACAAGCTTCACCCCTCAAAAAACCAAAACCAAAGTCCTTTGCTCCGGCAAAGAGGGTTGGGCAGGCGAGTTCGTCTGTCCGTAAGGCACCTATCCCTTCCGGCGAGAAAGAGGGAAAGCCTACTGATCCGGTGGTACTGCCGCCACCGGCCGTCACACTGGGAGTTGGAGGGTCGTCCAGTCCCATCGATCTGGAAAACCAGCTGGACACATCTGGTTTGAATTATGACGAGCTGTCAAATCCGGACGCGGTTAATCCTGGTACCTCGGCCTACTCAGGGGCAGTAGCTCAGCTGGTGGGGCAAAAGCCTCATCAATTCAGGACGAAGTCTGTCTCGTCTGGTGAGTTATACTGTTCCAACGTTGTCAGAACGCTGCGGGTTGGTGGATGATCGATGAGTCCGTCCAACAAGCTTGCAATGGTCATCCCTATTCGTCGAACTGATGGTTCATCTTTTTCAGATAAAAGTAAAGCTCCAGCCGTGGATGAGTCGGCTTCTGAGCTCGAGGAGGCCATCCCCTCATTTGCTAGGTACTCCTCGGTCGAGAGGAAGAAAATAAAGAAGGACGTCTATGACGCCCTCCCTCATGAGTACGTCGACAGTCTGAGGGGAGCCACGGCTGGACACGTGGGCTACTTGTCTGAACTCCTGGCCGAGGTACCTCATTTTCTTAGCTTTTAACTTCATTGTTATTGTGTTAAACTTCTTACAACATAGCTTGTTAACTTGGTAAATTTCTCTTTTGTTCAGGCATTCGCCCGGAGCATGGCCTTGTAGGGGTATGTAAGTGTTCTTCGTAAGGAGAACTCTACCTGTGTTCAGAAGGTAACTAAGGCCGGAGACCAGGCCATAGTTACTGTTGAGGAGATGAACATGTATCACAGGCAGAGTCTGGAGGCCTTGGAGAAGCGGTCGGCTGATCTGGAATCGTCCAACAAGCTCCATCTACAAAAGATCACTGACTTACTGAAGGAGAAGCAAGAGTGGCTCCTGGCTCGGGATGTTCTCATGGACGACCTGAAGAAGGAGAAGGATGCTGCTGCTGCTACCTCGACTGAGCTTGGGGCCAAAATTTCTGAACTCACAACAGAAGTGGATCAGCTGAAGAATCAAGCTTAGCTGGACTTCAAGGATGCCCTCAAAGCCTTCTCTGACTCCTTGGAAACGGCCAAAGGGTGGGGGATTAAAGCCATGGAGATGATGGCTGAACCTCACCAAGTGAGCCGGTTTTAACGCCGGCTTGAATTCCAGGAGGAGCGTCACAAGGCTAGAGTTCGTCGCGAAGATCCCCCTGTTTTCGAGGAGACAGACGAGGAAGAGGAGTTGGGGGACGAAGAGCCCCAAGATGATGCCGCCATGGAGGAGGATGAACCTATTCCTCCTCCCAACGTCTAAATCAGTCGTGCTCCTGCTTCCTTCCCTTCTCATTTGGGCTACTCATTTGAGTGAGGAAGTCAGGGGGCGGTTCTATAAGAACTGATGCAAGTCTAAGAAAGCTTGCACCAAGTACTCAGCAAGGAGGGCAGGAAAAATATTCAGGCTCAGCTTGAAAAGTTGAAGAAGTACGCAACTGTTATCAAGTCTTGGCCCACAACCAGATTAGGACGCTCCTCCTGTTGTAATTTTGACTAAGTATTTTTGTTATACTTCATAGATATTTTGCTGAAACCCCAATGCTTTGTAATCACATTAGGAGATTTTTTTGTCGTTTGTTTTTGTTGTAGTTGCATGGAAACTCAATAGTGCTGTACTTTTGTGAATTTTGGCACCACCTTTCGTCCACTTGAATGAGTAGCCCAAATGAGTATCCTTCTTTCAACTGGCTTGTCCAATGTTTATTCTAGTAATTTCTCTTAAAAGTAGTTCCATGTGATTGCCTGTTTCTATCTTGCTCATCTTGAATCACTTTTTTGGACGAAAATGTTCTAGACAAACATGCAAAGAACAATAAATTTTTTTTTTAGTATACTCTATCTTCGTCTAAGGAGGGATCAAAGATCAACCTAAGACGCTCTTAATCAGATTCTTTGGACCGAAAACATACTCTATGGACAAGGAGCACCAAGCATGCCATTTTTTGCCAAGTAATCAACTTACTCGTCTAAAGGAATCTTTGACCAGCTTAACTCGTCTTGGGTCGAATCCATTAGACGATAAACTTTGCTAAGACGAGGAACTCCAACATGTACATTTTGTTAAGTAATCAACATACTCGTCCAATAGGAGTCTAAGATACTCGTCTTGGTTTGAAAAATTGTCTAAACAACCGTTGCCCCATGAAGGAATGCGGCAAAGACAAACCGTGGGCGAGTCTTTTCTCTGCCCATTGGACTGTGACGGATACTCGTCCTGCCTCCTTCTTTTGGCAATGACACTCGTCCTGCCTTTTCTTGGCCATTTATGAATGATCGTTGCCCCACGAAGGAAGGCGGCCAACACATAAACCTCTGGACGAGTACGTTCTTTGTTGTGTCAAGACAACCTTCACATTATGAATATTTTCTGACGGCTTCCTTAAGGAAGCAATGTTCGTTTTAATGTGATAGCGGTTTCTCAGACGGACATGCAGTTAAGAAGCTGTACTCTAACTTCTGGACAAATAATGTTTAAAGGAAGACATCTAAGGTTTATTCTTTAGACGTTCTTCTTGTTGAACTAACTATTGGTTAAATACCAAAGTGTGGTTCAAAGGAAGACGTCTAACGATTACTCCTTGGACGTTTTCCTTATTGAACTAACTACTGGTTAAATACCAAAGTAAAGTTCAAAGGAAGGCGTCTAAGGATTACTCTTTGGACGTTTTCCTTTTTGAACTAACTATTGGTTAAATACCAAAGTAAAGTTCAAAGGAAGACGTCTAAGGATTATTCTTTGGACGTTTTCCTTCTTGAAATAACTATTGGTTAAGTACCAGTGTAATGTTGAAGGCGTCCAAGGATTATTCTTTCCTTGCTGGACTGGTACTGTATGCCCCCCTTCTTAGGATGGCTGTTGGTCTATGCTTAGACGGAGGCATCGTATGAAGGTGAGTGTCTTGTCCACGCCTTTTGTCAGTAATGAGACCTTCTTTACTAAGGCGTCTCATTTTGGCCGGTTTCCTTTAGGAAATAATACCTTTGATTAATTTTAGGTGTTATGACGGGGATTTCCTTTACTAAGGAAATACGTCTCTCTGGCCGGCTTCCTTTAGGAAGCAGTGTTCGTCTATTTTCAAAGTTTTAGTGAACTTGGATTTAGAAGATATACTAATTGCTTCTTGTTAAATTAGGAACCTTTAATCATGGAGTCTTTATTCATCAGTTACGTCTTGGACAAATTGTGATCGTTTTTGCAGACGTCTTCCTTTAGGAAGAAATATCTGTCTTACATAATGGTCCCCTATGGTTTATTATCTAATAACCATCTTTCTTCCATCAATGGTAAAATGCCCCAAGACGGCTTTGGATAATAAAATGCCCCTTGCTGAGTGTGTGGTAGAACGAGTTATAGACTAACAGTTATCCCATATATAATCTAGCAACTCAAACCATAGACCAGAATTTAGAATATGGATTGATATGAAGTGTGCTTAGCCTAGGCTAAGGTACATGTAATACATTTCTAAAAGATTTTTCTGTGCCGTAGCACTTCATTTACAACTTGTAAAAAAAACTTCGTACTTGATTAAACATAGTACTTCTTCAGATTATCAGAGTTCCAGGTTCGTGGTATTGGGCGTCCATCCAAGTCTTGTAGCTTAAATGTACTACGAACTTCTTCGACCACCAGATAAGGTCCTTCCCAATTCGGGGTTAGTTTGCCAAGTTCCTTTGCTCGTCCTACAGCCTCCATCTTTCGGAGAACCAGATCCCCTTTTTTGAGAGGTCGTCTGGTTACCCGTTTGTTGAACTCGCTAGCCATCCGTAACTTATACAACTCCATTCTTAAAAGAGCATTACCTCGAACCTCTGGCAACTTGTCTAATTCCAGACGCATAGCTGCCTAGTTGGTCTCTTTTGAATATAACATGACACGGAGGGTGGGTTCTTCAATTTCGATGGGTAGGACAGCTTCTATTCCATAAACTAGCATGAAGGGCGTTTCCCCTGTTGAATTCTTGGCAGTTGTCCTGATGGACCAAAGGACCAGCTGAAGCTCTTCCACCCAGAACCCCTTGGCATTATCTAACTTCTTCTTGATGCCTTCTGATATGATCTTGTTGAAAGCCTCTACCTGGCCATTCGCCTGTGGATGGGCAACTGAACAAAGTGAGATTTAATATCCCGTTGTGTCAGTCAATCTTTCAGCTTAGGGGTCTCAAACTGAGGTCCATTGTCAAAAACTGTTGACTGAGGAATCCCAAATCTTGTTATGATGTTTTTCCAGATGAACCTCTTTACGTCATTTGTTTTTATGCCCCTGACTGCTTCAGGTTCAACCCACTTTGAGAAGTAATCCACAGCTACTATCACAAATTTCTTCTGGCCGGCCACCATAGGAAAAGGGCCTAGGATGTCCATTCCCCATTTGGCAAATGGCAAGGGGGTCAGGACAGGGGTCAGAAAGTTGGACGGTCTCTTGATGAGATGGCCATGCTTCTGGCAGATGTTACATTGCATAGTCCATGGCGTCCACATTTAATGTCAGCCAGAAATATCCAGTCCTTTGTGCCTTCTTAGCCAGTGCTTGGCCACTAATATGTGAGGCACAGGAGCCCTCATGCAAGTCCTTCAGTACCTCGAGGCCATCTTCCCTGGTAATACACTTCAACAACGGACGATCATATGATTTATTGTACAATGCTTCATCCCAAACTTCGAACCACTTATCACGAGCCTTAACATATTTTGCATCTGCCGTGTCTTCTGGTAATTGTTCGGTCTTTTTGTAGTGAAGAATTGGCTCCATCCAGTTGTTTCCTCGACTCAAAAACATCACTTCTTCCTGGTCAATACTCTTCTTCTCTTGTAATTCCCAGAATACAGTTCTTGGAGTGTCGCCTAAAGCTGAACTTGCTAGGTTAGATAAAGAATCAGCTTGATGATTCTCAGACCTAGGCACTTGTACCAAGGTGAATCCATCTAACTGCTTGATCTCTTCTTTTACCAGCTAAACATACTTGACCATGGAGGCCTCCTTGCATTCATACTCCCCGTTAACCTGGCTGACAACAAGAAGAGAATCCGACCTTGCCTCCAATTCCCTAGCTCCCGCTGCTCGGCATAGTTTATATTTACGCAAGGTTTCAAAAGTTTCACGCAGATCCTCAACATGATCCTTGTCTTCTGGACTCTTCACCATCATATCATCTATGTAAGCTTCCAAATTGCGACCCAACTGAGGTGAAAAAATCTGGTTGATAAGCCTCTGAAAAGTTGTTGGGGCATTCCTCAAACTGAAAGGTATCATAAGCCAGCCATACAACCCCTTTTCAGTATATAATAAAAGAGGTCTTATCCTGATCCTCAGGCATCATAGAAATCTGATGAAACCCTGAATAAGCGTCCATAAAGCTCAACAATGCATGCCCAGCTGTTGAGTCTACTAGACGATCTAGCTTGGGCAGGGGAAAGCTATCCTTTGGGCAAGCTTGGTTCAAATCAGTGTAGTCAACACACATCCTCCAGGTTCCGTTCGGCTTAGGAACCATCACCACATTTGCAACCCAGTCTGGATAATGGGTTTCCTTGATAAATCCTACCTCTAACAGTTTCCTAACTTCTTCATCAACAGCTTGATTCCTGACGGGTCCTAAATGCCTCTTTTTCTGCCTGATAGGTTTCCTAGCCGGATCAACGTTCAGTCGATGAACAGCCACCTCGGGGTTAATCCCTGGCATTTCATCTGCCCCATAGGCGAAGACATCTTGATACTCTTTCAATAATGAGTTAATAGCTTCCTGTAACTCAGGCTTTATAGTTGCCCCAATTTGCAAAGTCCTTTCTGGACGAGAATCATCTAAACAAATGCTTAATGGAGCCTCAGCAGGCTTAGGACGATCGAGAGTCAGGCTTGCGATCGTCATAACCTCAGCCGAAGACTTTGGTTCTTCCTTGACCTGAGCGAACTTCCTTTTCTTACTGGGCAGATCTCTCGCCGTTTTCCTTTCGGAAGTAACCAACAGTTTATCTTTATCCTCTGACGGCTTCCTTACGGAAGCAAAGTGCGTCTGAAATTTCTCTTCTTTCATCCTGGACGTTCCCACTTTCTCTACCGCAACCTCTTTGGGCTCGTCTTCATCCATGGGCTCAGCTTCTTTCAACTTCCAAGACGATGGCTTTAAGGTAGTAAGGTAGCACTCTCTGGCGGCCCGCTGGTCTCCATAGATTGTACTAACCTGGCCATCGTCGCACTCAAACTTCATCAACATCAGATGAGTGACAATGACTGCCTTAATGTTGTTGAGAGTGCACTACAAAAAAAACACGTTTTAGCGACGGCTTATATCCGTAGCAACAAGTAGCTATTCTGTCGCTAAAACACCTTAGCTACGGAAGTAGCGACGGAATCCAACCGCCGGTAAAAACGTCGTTGCTAATTCCAACAGCAACAGATGCAGGGTCCTCCGTCGCTCAAATTTTGCAACCGAATAAACATCCGTCGCTGGATTTAGCGAGGGGAAGTAAATTTCCGTCGCTGAAGCTAGCAACGGATAGTTTTTTTCCGTCGCTGATATTAGCAACGGATGTTTGTTTTCAGTCGCTAGTGTTCCAAGGGATTTGGGTTTCCGTTGCTGACTTTTGCAGTGCAAATAGCAACGAAAATTGTTTTTGCGTCGCTGATTTAAGTAAAGTTTATTACGCTATTATTGCGCGTCATCGTTAGAGAGCTATAATTTTAGTTATTTAAATATTTAAAGTCTGTGCAATATACTTTAATATTACATTAGAAATATATATGAAAATAACTTGAAATTGAATACTAGATTTGAATATAATTTAAATTATACTAAATATGAATTACATAAGATTTGAGCCATATACAAAAATGGTCAAGTACAACAAGCTAGTAGTATTAACCAAAAAAAGCTCCCAAGTAAAAACCTATGTTAAGATTTGAGCCATTTCTTTACAAATTTACTATTTTATAGCCTGTAACATGAGAATCTAAGAAAGTTGAGTCGGCATGATGTACAAAAAAAGACTCATCCAACGTCCAAAAGTTAGTTTACTTAATAAACTAAGAAAAATTTGTTAAGTTAAAGATGATGGAGGTGAAGAGAATAAACCACGATTGGCTTGCATTAACATATGAACTTGTTGTTGTAGAACCTTCATTGATGTAGTAGTTTTGGCAAGATTGTCTTGTGTTTGAGCAAGACTTTCCTTTGTTGCATTTAGCTCATTCTTTTGTTGCAAATTCTCCGCAATCAACTCAAAAACTTGATTCTCCAATTTCATCACATAATCACGCCGTGACTTTTTGGCATTGTTTTCTTCACAACTTGGTCTTGTAAAGAACGAGTCTGCTGCTGCGCCCAAACCAAAAATTCTACCCTTTGTAGTCCATCCACCGGTAGCTTCATAAAACAATTCATCTTCCGTCTTTTGATTCTCACTCTCACATTGTAGATTATCATATTTTTTCTTCTTATATTCAACCTGAACAGAAGTATTGTCAACATTATAGAAGTTCCAAATCATAGAAGACTCAACTAATATGAACTAAAAGACAATAAAATCACAGAGATATACAGAGAAATCTAATGAACAGTTTACAGTGAGTGTTTGCATAAACAACATAATAAGAAGCTGTAAATCAAGTCCAGAAGCTATAAACAAGGCCAGAAGCTATAAATTAACTCTATAACATTCAATGATCAATAAAATGGTCTGCAAGCTGGTCAACCTGAGGTGGTGTTAGTTTTCCATGATCTGGTGGACGGGGGCCAGTAAGATTATTAGTGAGTTTAAGGACTTTGAGGTTGGTAAGATTACCTAGATGAGAAGGAACTTCCCCTGATAACTCATTATTAGAGAGATCAACGACTTCCAAGTTGGTGAGCTTACCAAGCTGAGTAGGAATTTCCCCTGTGAAAGTGGCACCAGCACCAGAGAGATTGAGATATCTAAATGTGTCATGGATCCTATTTGTTCCGGGATGTAGCTTAATCTAAAGTTTATCTTGCTGAAGTCTAAATAAGTTAAGTGCTCGAGTTCTAGCAAAGTTGACGTTATCGAAATAATGAACTCCGTTGGAAATTCGACTGGTTTATTTTGGTTTAGGGTGCAGTAGATGAAAGACACATAATTCACACTAGTGGGTTCGAAAGCAATAACGTTGACTGTGATATTATCACAGTGGACTCCAAACCATTGACAACAATCTTCACACCAACCCAGGAAGTAATTGAACATGGAAGTTCTTGGGCAGCAATGATTTATTTCATCTTGAGCAGAGCATCTCTTTCCGTCTTTCTGCACTTGATCTTCGCCATTTCCATTGTAGTAGCCATGCAATATATATGTACATTGTCTCAGTTGATAGATCATCAGACATAGCAGAAAGCCTATATGTAGGCAAGAATGCATTTTATCCATTTCCAAAGGAAAAAAGATGATTACTTTGAAGTTTTTGATTTTTCAAAGATGAACAACAGAAGATGTCTCATTACAAGAACAAATTTGGTAAAGCCCCTGAGTTTACATGACTGAATACTTATATACTACTATTCTTGAATTACTATTACCTACTCTACATTCAGAGCCGAGGACAATTATCTGTGAAATTAAAGTCCTTAGAAGTGAAAAAACAAGACTTAATCTTGGTAGAGAAACTGTTTATTTCTATCAAACAAAAAAAAAAGAACAGAATCATAGACAACATCCTGCCCAATATCAATAGGTGAAGGGTCAGATATTGAGTTAGCTTTTCTAAGCTGACCAGCAGACACTAAACCATTTCTTACTTGTATATCATATTCTAGCAATAAACCAAATTCTCAAAACAAAACACCACTTACCCAAACAGCTTCCGCTTTGAGTTCACAAATTGGCCCTCTTTATCTGCATGGCCTTCATAATAGAGCTCGGCAGCCGTAGGCTTACGTTGCAACTTATTTTCCTTTTATGTCAAGATTAACATATAATTTCATTAGATTAGAGCAGGGCATGAATTTTTGGCAAAATGGAATATCAAAAATATAATCAGCTTAAAAAAGGATAAAAATGTTTGCCCAAACGAAATGCCTAACACATCAGCAAGAAGCAATTCTAAACACACACTTAACAATAGCACTGTGCAAGAGGGCAGCCTCAACACCAAATCACTCACGAGTTCAGCACAATACCAAAAAATTTAACAATCCATAGAAGCAAAGTAAAATACACTAAGGAAGCATTGAACTACCAGATTCATCCTCACTTCCTCGGCCGAAATGGATCCTTGACGATGGTGAATCTTTTGACTTTCATTGCTCTTTCTGTTTTTAGAACATTGTATTGACTTTGCTTGGAATTCATTTGTTGATCTGAGTTTAATCATATCCGCTCTTATGCTAGGACCACACCATTGTGCGTGATAAGTCGAATCTGAACATATCTTTGACACCATATCACTAAGGCGCCTTCTACATTTTGACTGCCACCCGCTCTTGACATCCTTTGCAACTGATGGATCCCAAGAGAACTCATGCTTGAGTTACACATGCACAAATCAAGAAAACGTGTGAGAAAACATTAAATCAAGTATGAGAAAAATCAAGTATGTTATAAATAAGTTTAACAGTTGCAGAGACTCGAGTAGAGGACAATACGTATGCTCACCCATGTTAACGTCAATGGAAATGTGCTTACGGCAATGTGCTAATGTAATTTTCCAGATTCAAATTTAAAAATTTGTTGCACCGTGATTCAGGCTATCCACCTTACATAGACAAGAGTTCTTTACCGCAATAAAAAAAAATCTTGTACCAACTTTCTGCAGGTGCAATTCATCCTGACCTCAGGGTAGTCCTTTAACTTGCTAATAATTCTGAACTTTCTGAGATTGATATGTCCAATATCTAGCTACAATTCTAAGAGGTTACTGTAAATATGGCCTTAAATTCTCAAGTGCAACAACCAATCAGAAAAGTAAGCAACGGAAAGGGGGATCAAAGGCGTTGACTAAAATAATTCCTTAAGCCAAAAACATAACCAATTTAACATAGCATAAAAAAGAAATACTACTGACTATTATCACTGAATTGAGATCCCTGTAGTAATAATCAATTCAGTAGTATTCTCAAGTGCAATAAATATTACGTGCAACAGGGATCTCAACGGCAAAACATAGAGCATAATGTTAGCCTTTAGCCAAAACAGAGAGCATGACAAAACTCAGCGTAACACAAAGAGAGCATGTTGTTAGCCTTTAGCCAGTAAGCACGAAGATACAGGTCAGACGCGGCAACACCAAACCAAATAACATCCCACCAAGTCAACGTTTTTTTCATATCATGGTGGCTTTCAGCCTTCACTTGATGGATTGTGAACAATGTGACAACAACAATCGTCAACTTGTCACAAAAGTGCCAGATAACCAGAATTCCTATCTAAGTTTAACTTAAAAGCACGTACAATAATGTGAGAAATGTTAAAATAATAACAAACCTTAAAAGCATTCCACCACCTAAGTTTAACTTCATGTGGAGTCATACTCCAATTGCAGTAGGGTCCCTTGAAATATGTCTTGTAAGATGTCTCGGAAATTACATCAACTACATCACGATGAGTAAACCTAAGAATTAAAGAAAATAAAACTTATTATGCAAATTGAAAAGTTTACAGTATGCATTTAATTGAATTGTGAATTCTGTTTACTTGCCACAGTACGTATTTAACTTATTATGCAAATCGTCTACTTGTCACAAAATATAATGTATTTAACTAGAGTTGTGAAGTTTACTTACCATAAACCATTAGGGTGTAGCACTCGATCTTTTTTTTTTTCTGGATTACCTGTTTCATCACAAATACCATTAGAGTTGTCATTAAGATTCTCCTCAGTAGGAGCTGTAGTAGCTGCTTCAGGAGTAGGACTAAGCGTGGAAGCAATAGTGTTTGATGTAGATTGCATCAAAGAGGGTGTTGGAATTGCTGCATCATCTTGAGAACTATCACACATATGGGACCCCTCCCATTTAGTCCACCTCTGCATCTATAAGTCATCTACAAGTAAAGTAGAAAAATAATACACGTAGCTAAGTAATTAACAAACACACAAAAAATATTGGTACTAGTGCAACACGCCTTCGTTTTGTTTTCCTTCAAAATACAAATTACATATATGAAGTTCACTACACAAGCTAAGCCAAAAGATACACATTAGAACAAGCATTCAACAATCAATGCCTTAACCAAAACTCAAATATCAACGCTCAAAGATATTATCATAAGGAAAACATCAACATCATAAATCTACAAGTTTCACTAACAAAAACAAAAGTAAAAAAAGACAACTACATAAAATCATCTTCATCATCCTCGCCCTCGTCTTCTTCTTCTTCTTCTTCTTCTTCTTCTTCTTCTTCTTCCTCCTCCTCCTCCTCCTCCTCCTCCTCCTCCTCCTCCTCCTCGAGAATCTCTTCCATCACGTAACCCTCCGCATTCGCGTCACCCTCAACCTCAGGATCCTCCGACAACAAGGAAGGATTGCGAATGTCATTCAATTGAAATGCCGATTCATCTATTGGGGCATCGATGGTTCCTCTAGCCTTAACATTGAAGACATATAGCCATGTATTTCTTTCATTTTTCATAGTAGGCCCGGGAGCAAAGTACACTTGATCAACTTGGTAAGACATAACAAATGGGTTATACGTACTATATTTTCTTATATGATTGACTTCTACAAGTTTATATTTTCCATGTATTTTAGTTTCTTACCCCGGATCAAACCACTCACATTTGAACAAAACTGTTTTATAGCTCCTTTTCGCCCCAATGTAAACCAATTCGATTACTTCTTGAAAAATGCCAAAATAATCCTTTTCTTGAACACTTTTCACGGTAACACCATAATTGGCGATTGATTTATTCTTACCATAATTGAATGTGTGAAAATCGTATCCATTAATAGAGTATCGATTAAACTTTCGAACCTTTGTCGAAGGACCAAGTGCTAAAGAATGAATGACATCATCATTAATGCCCACATCCAAAACCTAGACCAATTAAAATATTATCATATAGTGACTCTAAATGATAATTTTTTAAAAAAAACTTAGGCAAAATAGAGAAAACTTACATGTTCTTTGAACCAACTAGTAAAATATTGATCATAATTGTTCCAAACATCGTCGGCATCTAAGCAACCATATGTTCTCATCACATGTTCTTCATATAAACTGTTCATACGTTATTTTAGTAAAAAACTAAGTACATACCGATAGGCAATATCTTTCAAAATGTTAAAAAAAACATAAAAAAGTCATACATTTCAAAATCCTTGAGCACATTACAATTACTAAGGACATACCGATAGGCAATATCATAATCTTTTTCATTAAGATACCCTATTTCACCTTCGGATGCACTATAGCCATTGCAACAAGAAAAAATCTCAGGTAGGTTTTTGTCCAAAGACACTTCATCATCAACTCCAAGATTCAATCCTAAATTGCTCACTCTAGTGTCAATATGTGCCTCAAAGTAATGGGAGCAGAAGTTAGATATCTCCTCTGTTAAATAAGCATTACAAATTGAGGCTTCAACTCGAGCTTTGTTGCCCACTTTTAATTTAAAGTGGTGTAGAAACCTAGAAGAACAAAATTGGTTACAATTACATGATTATTTCATTACTTGCTACTTATAAATAACAACCATAATTAATTTTACCTTTTGAAAGGGTACATCCACCTAAATTTAACAGGCCCACCAACTTTAGCCTCGTAAGGCAAATGGATTAGAACATGCTCCATAGAATTGAAGAAACTTGGTGGGAATATTTTCTCCAACTTGCAAATAATCTGAGGTATGTTTTCTTCTACTCGGACCATATCCTTTACTTTCAAAGAAGAGGAGCAAAGATCCCTGAAAAATTGGCTCAACTCCGTGAGAGCATTCCATACATTGATGGGCAACAAATCTTTCATTGCAATAGGCAGCAATTGTTGCATGAAAACATGACAATCATGGCTTTTCATGCCGAACAGTTCGTACTCCGTTGCATCTATACATTTGCTTAAGTTAGATGCATATTTATCCGGGAGTTTCAACCTTTGCAACCATTCACATAAAGCTTTACTCTTCTCCTTAGATAGCACATAGGGAGCAGTCGGCATAAGAGTATCATCTTCTCGAACTTCCAATTTTTGTCTTTTACAAATGTGAACAAGATCCTTCCTTGCATTAAGGTTGTCTTTTGTCTTCTTTTTAACATCCATTACAGTATAAAAGACATTATCATACACATTTTTTTCAATGTACATAACATCAAGATTATGGCGAATCAAAAGCTTCCTCCAATATGGAAGTTGCCAAAAAGCACTTTGTTTAGTCCAATTATGAGAAGCTCCAAA
This sequence comes from Patellifolia procumbens, assembly GCA_947645195.1. NCBI lineage: Eukaryota > Viridiplantae > Streptophyta > Magnoliopsida > Caryophyllales > Amaranthaceae > Patellifolia > Patellifolia procumbens. The sequence continues at coordinate 119,372 of CANSGD010001453.1, forward strand.
CCCCTTAAGTTTTCCCTTGGAAGTGGAACCATCATTGCATTCTCATGTCCTAGGCAGCCTTGAAACACGCTCCCAAATTTACTCACCGCTCAATCTTCGGGGTGCAGGAGAAAATTCAACTCTATTTTTGAAGAAATCACTCTTATTTCGCCGAAAAGGATGGTTTCGAGGTAGGAATCGACGATGACAATCAAACCATGTTTGTTTCCTACCTTTTTTTAAAGTGAAAGCCTTTGTATTCTCCATACAATACGGACAAGCTAACTTACCAGCCGTAGTCCATCCCGATAGCATGCCATAGGCTGGAAAATCACTAATAGTCCAATGTAAGTCAGCTGATAGGATTTAGTCGTATCACCTAATCAAAAATAAACCTACGGTCCTCTAACTATGGTAGTCAATGGAAGCAGGGTCGAATCCACAGGGAGACAAAGTTTCTAAATTAATATTCAATCAATCAGCTACTCCAGATGAAATCAGGGAAGAATTAACTGAACTAATGATTAAACTAAAGAAGACGGATTAAATCGAGGAATTGACTATGGACTAAAAACCTAGGGCATTAGGTCGGTCCACCATGCTTATACCGATCAAATAGGGTCAACTACTATCAAAACCCAAGTCAAGAGTCGGGGGATTAGAGCCTATGTTGAGCTATGGTTAAGACTCAACGCTCATAGTTCAACATACGCCGTATGTTCACTAACGTAATCAGAACTACTGACGTGTCCTAGGCCTCTAGTCGTAAGACGGATCTGTGCAAACAACTATTAACCACAGGCAATCAATGAAATTGTACACTGACATTAATTACTCAATAAGAACAAACCACATCACAATCACCCTAATCAAGCCCTAGAAATTGATAGAAATCTAAATCACAATCATGGTATAAACATGGCTTTCCTATCTAACACCCTAGAAAGAGAACTACTCACTCATAATTAAATTAACAACAACAAAACTAATATGAAATCCTAAAAATTGCATCATGAATAATTAAATACTTAAGCTAAGCAATTAAGAATAATAAAAGAGATTAGAGTAAAGAAGAATACCAATTGACAGAAAGCAGGAACTTTTATTGAAATCGAATAGGTTCAATCACCTTTAATCTAATCTAATCTAAAGTGTTTAAATTAAACTAAGAACAACGAGAAATAAACTAGAGTCTAAAGCAGTAAAAAGATCATCAAAGGATCCCTCTAAAATAATGAGGAAAAGGTCTTTATAATACCCCTCAAGTCTAACTAAAACGGGATTAAAAATAGAAAAATCGCGTTGACGAGTGCGGGACCCGATCGGGCAAAGAGCCACCCGATCGGGTCCATAGTAAAAAAATCCAACAACTTCCTGGACTTCCACGCTGCAGCAGCAGCTTTGGGCACAAAATTGGGCCCACCCGATCGGATCCAGGATCGGGTCTCCAGCCAATGTGTAACGCATCATGCTGCAACATCATGGTGGGTCCAGCACTTTGTCTTGTAGTGCATGCAAGGAGACAAAAGTCTGGCCCACCCCAGCATTTAGTGCGTACAAGCAGCAACTCTGTATAGCAAATCAGTGGGCCCAGCAATATCCCTTAACTGGCGCAAGTATATTCAGCGAAGAAACGAAATTTGGGCGCCCACCCGATGGCATCGGGTTATATGTGCCCGAGCGGGTCCTCAACCACGAAGCCCAGCACACTTCCTTTAATTTTTCGCCCGATTGGATCGGGCAAAGCCCGCCCGATCGGGTCCGCAACTCTCACACCCGATCATTAATTCTTCGCCCGATCGGGCCATTTTTGCCCGATCAGAGTACGGAAAACTCCTTTTTGACTCTTTAGCTCTCAATTCTTCACGTTTAGAGGTCTTGGGACCTCCTAAACTACCCATAAAGCTCGTGAGCCGTCCTACGTGCCTCGTAACATCTCGTAAAGCCGTGGTTGCTTCCAAATGGCTCGGGAATAAGGAGAAAACTCCCTAAAACCTGCAATTCAACACTAAAATACAAAACCACAACTACATATGATAGTTATCACAAAATAGCTCCCAAGAGGTCCAATGACGCACAAATTAGCTTGTAAATAAGGGAGAAAATTCTATATAAATACGTGATATCAGCAGCCTTCATCTGAAAGTTCTGCTTTTTGAGACATCATAAGTTGGCACCCCTACCTCCCACAAAAGCTTCAACTCATCGATAAGAGGTTGTAAGAAAACATCAAGGTTCCCTTTCGGACTTTTTGGACCTGGAATGATCAAGCTCACAAACATGAACGGTTTTTTCATACACAACTCAGGTGGCAAATTGTAAGGAGTTAACATAACTGGCCAACATGTATATGGTTTCCCCGACTACCCGAATGGTGAAAAGCCATCGGTGTATAAGCCTAGCCGGACATTTCTTGGCTCCTTAGCAAAATCTTTAAAGTCATCATCAAATTGTTTCCATGCTTTGCCATCACAAGGATGAGACATCATACCTTCTTCTCGAGGATTCTCGAAATGCCATCTCATTTGCTTGGTTGTAGTCTCCATTGCATACAATCTTTGCAACCTTGGAGCAATTGGCAAGTAATATAGCACTTTTCTAGGTGTATTTTTGCCTTTTATTCCCGAAGACTTATAGCAATTCGCTTTACAGATAAGACATCCATTGAGATCCTTATGCTCTTTCCAAAACAACATACATCCATTAATACATACATCTATCTTATGGTGAGGAAGTTCAAGTCCGTTAAGTAATATTCGAGTCCTTTTAAAGGTGTTTGTCATGTTACTAACTTCTGGACAAATATCCTTAATCAAAGATGCGACACTATCAATAGCTTTATTTGGAATGTGGTACTCACATTTGATGTTAGTTATCCTTGCGGCAACAGATAACAAAGACAACCTACAACCATCATACAAAGGCTTTTCAGCGGCCTTTAGCATGTCAATGAACTTCTTAAACTCTTGAGGTGGTTCTTCAACCACCATTGATTCCTCTAGTGCCAAGTGATCATGTCCAGATGCATCTAAAACCATGCTCTTGTAAGGATCATATGCCTTTATTGGTTGGGTGGACACACTATTTGGAGTTGCATTGTCAAAATCATCTTCACCATGAAAAGTCCATTTGTAGTAATTAGGTCGAAACCCATTTTGGTAAAGATGAAGCTTCACTTTATCTGGATCCAAATATGGAACATTTCGACATTTTACACAAGGACATTTCAATAATCCATCAATCATGACATTGTCTTGCTTAGAAGCCAACTCAACAAACTCATCAACCTTTTTAGCATAAGCAGAGCTAAGAAATTTCCCATTAAGCCTTTTATACATCCACTCACGACCTACTATTGTGTTCGTCATCCTACTACAAAATCAATTTCATATCAGTTTACCCTAAAGAAGTCACCACGAACTAAGAATTACATCAATGTAAATTAACTTCATAACAAAAGAGAGCAACAAGAGCATAAATGAGTTTTTAATTACATTAAAATTCAATAAATTTTGAAATGATATGCTCCAAAAAATGATTTGCACCTCTTTAAACGATAGTTAAAATTATGTGAACGGCCAAAGTTATCGTTGATTATTACGAGATCAAACTAAGTAAACACTAAAAAAAATAGCATATAAGAAGAGACGATGTAAAACTTTTGAGTTTGGTAAAACCAAGATCTAATTATGCAAAAAGATAGTCAAAGAGGAAAAGATTAATCATTGACGACTAATGAATAACCATTGCATTACTTTGATAGCAATTCACCTAGCATTAAGAATCACTTTAATAGAGCCTAAAGTATTGATTCTAACAACAATAACGGAAGATGTTCTTTATCCTGTCAAATGCAAGCAATTAAAAAATTAAGCATAACTCATATGAAATCCCTTTTTACAAGTAAGTGTCACTCAAAAGTATTTTAATCTAATGTGTTGGCTCTCCATATGATCACATTCTGTGTTAAATATTAAACATTTCTATTATGAAGCTGTTGATGTTACTTCTTTCTTCTCCTTTCATACCGTTTAGGGTACCCTTTTTTCTCTTTCTTTCAAATTTGGTGTACATGAGTGTCTATGTGTGATTGTCCTTTAATCTGTTCGATAAATAAACGGTATTATCTCTAATACTAGTGTTTCCAGCCATATATTCCAGATTAGAAGAACAATAAATAGTATTCGTGGGATTACTAACTATATAGAATCAACTCAAATAAGGAACCCTCACCAAAAAATTGTATCATCAAATATCAAACTATCACATAGCAATAGTATGAACTACAACTATATTTTCATGGCTCTAATACAACTAAGAAAAATTCAAAAGGAACAAACACGTAGGAAATGATGCAATTACTAGAGAAAACAATCTATGCACTTGTGAAACACTTCAACAGCTAATTCAAATAATCCAACAACAGTTCAACAATTTATGTACTTCCATCTCCCACATTCAAGCCCTAGTTTCTAAAAATTGAAAAACCAATTGCAAATCATTAGTCTATACAATCTACAAAATAAATGAAAGAAGGCAAAAAATTGAGGAGCAGATGAATGTAAAAGCAAAACTAACATTAAAATATAATTTGCAGGAGTAACACTTACTCATCTCTTTCTTTTTCTTCAACCACACGAGCAGCAGTAGACCTCTGAAATTAAAGGAGGTACCTTCTTCTAATTCTTTTTCTTCAAACGCACAAGCAGCAGCGGATTATGTCCCCGAGGTTGCCGTCTCCAGCAGCAGCAGCCGCCGCCGTCCCCGTCACCAGGCGCCGTCGCCGTCAGCAGTGGTTCACGCCAGCAAGGCAGCAACGAAAGGGTTTTGTTTTGGGAAGGGTTTTGTTTTTTTTTTGGGTTTGAGATTGAGTGTTGGGAGAAGTGCAAGGGTTTGTATTTTTTGGGTATTAGGCCATTAGCGGGTGAATGAAATTTTCACCGCCAAACAAATAAAAGGAAAACTCAAATAAAATTAAACTCAGCAACGGATTTATTAGTGGTTGCAAATTAACAACGATTTTTTTAGATCCGTCGCTAACTTTTACAACGGAATATTAATCCATCGCTAAATTAGCTAGGGATATCATTATCCGTTGCTAAGATTAGCAACGGATATCCAAAAACCGTCGCTAGTGTTAAAAAGCGAGGGAGTCTATGCTAGTCGTCGCTAATATAGAGACGGGATTATATCCGTTGCTAAATAAACGTCGCTATATAGGCGAAATTTTGTAGTGGTGGGACGTCCCAGAATTACATTATACGCAGTCAGATCTTTGACAACCAAAAATTTTATGAACATGGTTCTACTTCGATCTTTCTCTCCAACTCTGACGAGCAACGACACCGTCCCTACTGGATGAATGATTCCTCCCCCAAATCCTATAATCGGATGATGGACTAGAAGGAGGTCTTTTTCATCAAATTTGAGTCGTGACAAGCAATCAGCACTAATAATGTCAGTCGAGCTGCCAATGTCTATAAGGATCCTTCGTACTTTCAAGTTTGCTATCTTCATCTCTACGACGAGAGGGTCATCATGAGGAGTTCTGATCTGACCACGATCACCCTCACTCACCATCACCAAGGGGAACGGGTCCGCCTTAGTTTTCCCTGTTAGCAACACTTGGCCGAGGTTTCTAACATAATTCCTATGCCCTCTCAAAGTTGGTCCCCCGGCTGCAAACCCACCAGATATGACTAAAACCACATCTTCATCAATGCTGGCATTTTCTTTCTTCTTACTTCGCCGAAAATCCTTCTTCTGAAAACGACCTTCCCGAGACACATACTGGTTTATCTTTCCCTGCTTTGCAAGATGCTCAAAATCTCTCTTCAAATGTTTACACTCATTGGTTTCATGCCCACAATCCTTGTGGAAGTGACAATACTTGCTTTTGTCTCGATTCTTGTAAGGCGTCTTTATCTCTGCTGGGGCTTTAAGTTCATGTTGATCCTTGATTTCCATAAGGATAGATTACTGATCCTTATTAAACTCAATAGGCTCAGCCGACACAACCCTTTTCTTTTCTTTTCTCTCTTCTTGACGGGGTTGTACCTGAAGATACTACCCAAGTCTCAGCCTTCTTAGGATTGTTCTTAGGTTTATGAACAAGCTCCTCGGGCTTCTTAGACTCTGAGTGCTTAGCTTCAGCACACACACCTCTGTCGCATGTATGAAGGCTTCGGCTTCTCTTAGAGCTTCGGCTAAGGTGCTTACTTTTTCTTGACTAGGTCGAACTTAAAGCTTCCTGGACGAAGTCCCCGAATGAATGCATCAAATGCTACACTAGCATTCAAGTCGTGGATCTGGAGAGCTTCAAGATTAAATCTCTTCACAAAACTTCTCAAATACTCTTTTGGGGCTTGGGCAATCTTCCCCAAATGAATACTGGTTTTCTGTTCCTGCCGATTGGCTACAAAGTGACTAGTAAATGAGTAATTCAACTCAGTAAAATTGTTGATGGAATTTGCTGGTAAATTGTTAAACCACTTCTGAGCAACCCCTTTCAGGGTAGCTGGGAAGTTCTTACACTATGTAGCATCGTCCACAGCCTGGACGTACATCTGATGTTTGTATGCTGAAAGATGATCATCTGGATCGGTTGTGCCATCGAACGGATCAATGGTGGGTAGCTTAACCTTAGGACACGGAGGGGCTTGCATTATTCTGGCTGAAAAAGGCGTCGGCCAATCTATGCGGAGCTCCCTGAAAGGTGCATCAACTGGTACTGTATCTCTCCTGCATTCCCTAAGAACTGGATTTGACGAACTGACCTCCTGAGACCCTCGCCTATAAACATTCTGCTGAGAGGTTCTTCGGTAGACATTGGGCTGAACCACCGTCCGCTACTGACGAGGCTCATAGATGGACGGGGTCCTTCCTTGCTCCATAGTGTGACTCCGGATTCTCAAGGTGGGGTCCTGCAAGTAAGGCGTTGATCCAGTAGCCGACCTTTGTTAGGCCGCTACCCTTTTTGCTTGCAAGTATTTTCGAGCGTTAGTTTCCATCCGACGACCGTCCACTGGTCTGTTCACCGGGTTGGTGACCACTAGATTCCAGTCTAGACGACGTGGTTGCTCACTACGAGCAGGCTGCCTTCCCCTAAACATACTTCGGGCTTCCTCTGGTCGTCTAGCCCCGCTTGGTCCAGCTACATTCTCCTGAGAAGCTGCTCTTCTAGGTGTAGGCCTAGAATCAGGGTGAGGGCCTACCCTGAAGAACAACATATTACTCTTAATCTGCTCTTTGAAGACTTGGGCCATTTTGGCTTGAAACTCGTTTAGAGCATTTTCCAAATGAGCCGCCGTGACTGGAAGAGCAGGATTGGGCTCTAAAACTGCCCCGACTGGATCGTTTTGTCGCGGGCCGTCTCGTCCTCTGGGTGGACGTTCATCATCGACTGTGTCATTGACTTGTACATAAGGACTCATTCTTTGTCCTCCGTTGGACGAGTTGCAATCTGTCATCTCCACGCCTCCCCACAGACGATGCCAAATGTTTTCTATAAACTTTTCGTAAACGAGGTTTGTCCGGATGATGGACAGGTGTAGGGTTGATGAATTTGAGAGGCTTGTGTAGAGATGTAGTTTCGTTTTCGAACCTGCAAAAAAGGGGAAAACCAAACCGGAGGTTTGGGTTTGATTCCCTCTCCGATGCTTAAGTCAGTATTCTAGAGATAAAATTTGAGTATGAATTTTAAAAGAGTAAGTTTAAGAGAGTAAGTGAGCTCCTCCTTTTACCTGATGTTGATGAGCTATTTATAATGTCTATGTATAGAAAGGAGCACCCTAAAATAGAGGGATGTGATTGGTTGGCCAATGAGAGGGCGACACTTGTCCTAGTTTCATTGCCTTGAGCCTTTTAACCAATCATTCTCTTCTTCTTATGGGAATTTGGGTTGATTATTCCTTCCTTTAGGGAATAATTGGGCCTCTTTATTCAGTTTGGTGAGGTCACAAGCTATCCTTTTGTATGCCGCCAAGTGTCATTGGGAGGATGAGCCACATGTCACCAATTTATTGGGCCACGTGGCAGTCTTTGACTGAACCACGTGTCCTCTTTTGATACGTTACAACAGAACTCAACTGAAAATAAGTTGGAGAGAACAAATATTGAAATGTATATCCCAACTTTCTCCTTCATCCTTTTTTTACTTGCACCATTTTTCCTTTTTGGATGCAACAAATAGTTGCACCATTTCTTTTTTCGGTAATTAACTTTCTCTCTACCTCTCTCCTAACGCATGACTCCAATTTTTCTTTCTCTTTATCTCTCTCGTCCCGTTAAATATTGTACATCAATCCAATGATTCAAGTATGAAAAACAGAAGAAAAATTTTACTTTTTATTTATTTATTTGTTGTGACCATCAATTCCTCTAGCAATTACCAATTAAAACTAAATTCTTAGCTCGCGACATGTCCGGATTTATTATTCGTGTAGTGCGTTTCACCATTTCGGTCTTTGGTTCTATTTATCCAAAAAATCCTAATTGTGTGGATTAATTTATGCACATAGTGCCCCAATAATCAGACTAGTCCACTTTGTAGTACAACTATACCCTGTTCATTTTTATGTTCATGTGTCCTCATGATTATATTGAACCAGTTCTTTCAACATTGATTATGAAACATCAATTTGAAGACATAAAAGCAAAGCGAGTTCTATTAGAGGTGCATTACAGCAATCAACCACCTTTTTCTTTTTGTGTATATATACAAGTGAGACACACATTCTTTTCACAAATGCGGCTCTCTTTTTCTAGTCGCAATCTTCTTGACCCCTTAGAATAGAAAAATGAACTTACCAAAGAAAATTAAGTTAACACTTACATTAACAATTTTTATTATTACTATGTTCTTACTGATACTTAAACCAAACTTCAAGAAAACCTCTCAAAAACCTCACATTCATCATCACCTCCATAACCATAACCATCTCCAACTTGCACGAATCCATTGTGATGGCACCCTCTATCCTGATCTTTGTATCTCCACCCTTCTCCAGCATTCCGCACCTTCATAAGAAATCGCTAACTGATATCCTCCGTTACACAATCAGTGTTACAGAGGCTGAGGTACGTGCCTCGACCACCAATGTATCGAGCCTCGAGTCTGTCAACAAGCACACTCTAAGCCGGTTGCAGCACTTTGTGGTGAAGGATTGCCTCGAGCTTTTAGAAGACACAACCGATAAGCTCGAGATAGTCCTTGATCAGATGACAGACCATTGTGGCCCGGCCATAAATTTAAGCAACATTATCACCTTTCTAAGCGCAGCCATGACAAACCAGTACACCTGCCTGGATGGGTTTGCTGTCGGGTCTAACAGGACTTTAAGGCAGTTCATCCAACCCGGTCTATGTAACATCACACACCATGTTAGCAACTCCTTAGTAATGCTTAAGAAGATCCGTGGGCCCCGCCATTGCAAGCATAAAACAGTATCATCCTATATTCCTATGCTGATCTCCAAGTCTACAAGCTGGACTGGGCCGGGTTCCCGGGCTGGATGAATAGGAAGGATCGGCGGCTGTTGAAGAGAGCAGAACCACCACAAGCTGGAAATAGGACGACTAGTACCCAAGTAGACTTGGTTGTCGCACTATTAGAGAGGCAGTGGCCATGGCTCCGAATCGGAGTACAACCCGGTTCGTCATATACATAAAGGAGGGAGCTTATTTGGAAAATGTGGAGGTGGTAAAGAAAAAGACAAACATTATGTTCCTAGGAGATGGCATCGGGAAAACCCTTATCAAAGCTAAAAGGAATGTTGTTGATGGATACACTACTTTCAGGTCTGCTACTCTTGGTAAGTTTTTAATAACGCTATGTTATTATAATAGTTCCTCCGCTTTTTAGTTACAACAATTGAATATTTTACGTCTCACAAATATTTCCAATTGTTGCAACTAAAAAAACGGAGGAAGTATATGTTTTGTCAATTTTGATCAGAGTAATTCTTATTTCGTCAGTCTTACAATGTGCATTCTACATTCGGTCTAAATTGCTAGTATTCCATGTTGCAATTCAAATTTTAATCTAGAAATATTATTACTCCTTACTACTCCCTCCGTTCCCTTTTGTTTGTCCTGTTTCCTGAAATGGAATTTCTAAATGTTTGTCTTGTTTAGAATCTATTCTATTTATAACTACAACTTTATCCACCTTTTCTATAGTAAATTGAACCATATTTATTATTTTTCTTCCATCATATTAAATAAAAGTTTAACCACTATATAAATTACTCCCCAAAATTCACTTTCCAACACACATTTATTACCTTTTCCCACTATAATAAATCATACAATAACTCTCTTTTCAAGTAAGAATCTTACTAAATTAACCTCTTCTATTAATTAAAGATTCATTTTTCTTAATTCTCTCCCAGATTCCAAACAAGACAAACAAAAGGGAACGGAGGGAGTAGTAAATTGCGTCCGCCTTAACGTCTATACAAAGGATTATGTACGGGCCAATATTGTAACCGTTCTACTTTTATTAACAACAACAACAACTAAGCCTTATTCCCAAAGTGATTTGGGGTCGGCTAACATGAATCGTCAACGGAAACCGTCGCCAAAGGAGATGACATCGACAAAAGTGATAAAAAGTTTTTAAAAGGGTTTAAGTTTTAAGAATTTATAAATAAGTATTTGAAAACAAGCTTTACACCAAAAAGTTTTAAAAGAGGTTTTCAACATAAGGTTTTAATACCAACACAATTGAGAAAAACAAATAAATGCAGTAATCACACCCCTTCCTCCACATGGATACTGCCCCTCCACCCACTTCTATCCAACGCCATGCTCTCCTTAATCCCAAGTAGCTTATCACTTTCAATTACCTTCATCCAAGTCATCTTAGGTGTTCCCCTACCCCTTACAATTTGATTATTCATCCACTCTTCAATTCTTCTCACCGGTGCATCATTTGATCTCCTTTTTACATGACCAAACCATCTTAACCGATTCTCCCTCATCTTTTCTTCAATGGATGCAACTCCAACTTTTTCCCGAATCACTTCATTTCTTAATCGGTCCTTCCTTTTTCACTGCCCAACATTCGGTGTCATATAACAAAGCAGGCCTAATTGCCATACGGTAGAACTTTCCCTTTATCTTTGGGGAATGCCGGAATCACAAAGGAACCCGGTGGCTCTTTTTTCGACTTTAACCAACCTGCATTAAGTCTATGAGCCACGTCTCCATCCAGTTCTCCGTCCTTTTGGAGAATGGATCCAAGGTAAAGACGTTCGATTCTTGAACCACTTTGCTATCCAAAGTGACCGCCCCTGCCACGGTGCCTGTAACTCCACTGAACTTGCACTCCATATACTCCGTCTTATTTCTATTCAATCTAAAACCACGGGATTCTAATGTATGCCTCCACAATTCCAACTTACTCTCAAAACTTTCCTTTGTCTCATCAATCAACACAATCATCCGCAAACATCATACACCACAGTATATCATCTTGAATTGACCTCGTTAGTTCGTAAATGACTAAAGCAAAGAGAAAGGGCCTAAGTGCAGAACCTTGATGCACTCCGATCATAATAGGGAAATCTTTTGTCCTCCCCACCGTAGTCCGCACACTCGTAGTTGCCCCCTCATACATATCCTTGATGATATCTATATATTTTTGTGAAACACCTTTCTTTGCCAACGCCCACCAAAGTATTTCTCTTGGTACTCTATCATATGCCTTCTCCAAATCAATGAAAAACATATGTAGATCCTTCTTCCTATCACGGTAATGTTCCATTGTCTGTCTCATGAAGGATGGCCTCTATAGTCGATCTTCCTAGCATAAATCCAAATTGGTTCTCCGATATCTTCACATGTTTCCTCAGTCTTTGCTCAATCACTCGTTCCCAGAGTTTCATCATGACTCATTAGTTTGATTCCTCGGTAGTTGGTACAATCTTGTACATCGCCTTTGCTCTTATGCAAAGGAATCAAAGTACTCTTCCTCCACTCTAATGGCATTTTTGTTGTGTCTCCAAATCACGTTGAAGAATGTTGTCGGCCATTCGATTCCTCTCCCCCCTAAACACCTCCAAACTTTGATAGGTATGCCATCTGACCCTATAAGCTTTCTTCAATCCCATATTTTTTAATGCTGCAACGACTTCTCCCTTTTGAATCCTCCTCATAAACTCTCGATTTAACATACTTGGTGAGATGTGTACATCCCCGGTGTCTTTTGACTTATCACCATTGAACAAGGTATTAAAGTACGATATCCATTTATTCTTTATCTCCTCGTCTTCCTGTCCCTCATACGCGCAATTCTATAAATGTCTTTTTCCCCTTATTTCGTATCCAATCTTGCATAAAGCTCTTGGTTTAACTTTGATTTAGCTTCCCGTACTACCTTCTTGGCTTCTTTTCGAGCCTCTTTGTACTTCTCATAGTTCACTTCGCTTCTATCTTTTCCCAAAAGTTTATAACCTTCTCGTTTGTTTTTTATCGCTTGTCTCACATCCTCGTTCCACCAAGATGTGTCCTTACTCGATGGTACAGTTCCTTTAGATTCTCCAAGGACCTCTTTCATCACTTCCTTTATACTAAGTTCTATCTTTGTCTATGTCGAATCTACATCCATTTCCGTGTTACAAGATGATGAGTGAGATTTATCGCACTCATAGGGTAGCTTTTGGTCTATTTTATTGCTTTTTTCTTGGTGTTTCTTTACTTCTTACATCTATTTTCATCATCTCCGCCCTATTTGGGGCTTCTCACTATTTCCTTTGATTTTCTCTCATTTTTCATGGTTTTCTATCCTTATTTTATATTCCATATGCTTTGTATTGTATTTTTCTTGTATATGACTAACATGTAGGAAAAAGATGAGTGCAAAGAAAAGAAGATTGGAATGGAAGAAGTTGAGGGCCAACCCAAAGAGAGCCCAAGTCTAAGCAAAGAAGATTTGAGGGGAAGAAAAGAATGAATGAAAGAAGGAAGCCCAAGCCCAAAAAGAAAAGAAGAGAGGAGAAGAAGACAACTACACGGCAAAGTGATCGCCCGATCCACTTTTGGATCGCCCGATCACAAAAAGTGATCGCCCGATCCAAAAGTGGATCGCCCGATCACGGCTGCGGATTTTCCACAAAGTTCCTGCCTACCTCTGATCGGGCGATCACCAATATGGATCGCCCGATCACTGCGGGTTTTCGGAAACCGTCTATTTCATTTTCTCTTTCCCTTTTTGCCCTTAATTGGGGGTTGTATAAATACCTTTTTGACCTAAAATTTGGGGCATTCTGATTTCCTTTTTTGAACTCTAGAGAGCTATTGAGAGGTTAGACTTTTGAGTGAACTTTGGGTGTTTTTCAAGGTCTTTAATGGTGATTGAAGAAGAATTTCAGATTTTTGTGGAGTATTAATGAAGCTTTAGTAACTTTTCTTCTCTTTGCTCTCATTTATTGCTTTACTTTATCGTTTATTCTTGCTTTACTTTGTTAGTAGTTTCAATATTACTCATTCTCATTGAAGTCTTAGTCTTAGTTGCTCTTCTCCACTTGCTTATGCTCTTCTCTATTGCAAACATTAAGTATGAATGAAAAAGCAATGATTTTTGGTTTACTAATCTCCTATTTGCATTGTAGAACTAGTTTAGCTAACATGAGAACCAACTTTGAGTAGTCTTTTAGTTAGGGGGTTGGGTTAAGGTGCAATGGACATTTTTTCATGATATGAGACCCTAAATTGGCATGTTTGGTGGGTTGGGTTAGCAAATCCATTGATTGGTTGACTAAGGTAAAGTTGAAAGGCCTAACTTTAACTCAATGAGTCAATGGATTGCCCTTTAGGTGTAGATCGTTGAGATATACAATGAAGTTGGAATTGCTATCTCTAAATAAGGTTGAGTGAGAAATCCTACCTTTCTTAGAGTCTTAACCCATTCAACATCCGAAAGGCGAGATTGGGTTGAACTTAGCTAATTCCGACCTCATGTTCCATCATTGACTATCTAATCCCTAATTGAGAGTGTTGCATCACCTTGAGCTTCCTTGAAAGAGGAGTTCATGGTTGCAATGTCTTGATTCAATCCCCTATCACATACTCCTTTAATCTCATTTCGTAATTCAATTTCATTACATTGGATCCCTATCACCCCCTAACGTCTTTTTCCATAGAATTACAACCCTTTTATTTGACCTATTAGTGACAATTGAGTTCGAAATCAATCAACTTCTTCCCTTCGGTTTAGCTTACATGTTCACTTACGTGCTTAGTGTCTAGTCTAGTCTCTGTGGATCTTGACCCTTACTTGCCACGTACTCGTATTTGGTTAGCTAGGTTTGATTTGGAGTTTTTGTCTAGCGACGCAAAAATTCTCTATCAAATGGCGCCGTTGCCGGGGACTAGTTATTAGCATTAGGTTTAACATAAGTTGTGTGAGTCTAAACCATTTCCTTCTATTTTATCTCTCTTGTTACTATATACATACTTGTGATTGTTATTGCTAACCCTCTTCTTAGCTAGGTGTTGTATGCCCCGTTCCGATCGAGCTTTGCCATTGATCCCCCTTGACATTGAGCTCGAAAGGACGGTAAAGTCTCTCAAGCGAAAGTTAAGGAAAGATAGCCAATAAGCACAAGCTTCATCTTCAACACCATTTGTAGAGGTGGAGGGCGACACGAGCTCCACCCTCTCTAGTCCTCCGAACTCCCCAACAACTAGCAACTCAAGTTACTCGAGTTCATTCCTTTCCTCCGACACAAATATGGAAGATAATAGAACTTTGAGGGACTATGGCACCCCAATGTCCTATGCCCCTTCTAGTGCTATTGTTCCTCCATCTACACAAGCGAATGATTTCGAGTTCAAACCGGCTTTCATCCAACTAATCTCCAACAACCAATATGGTGGGTCTAATTATGAGTGCCGTCAAGAACATTTGAGGAAGTTCACCGAGTTTTGCTCTACGGTGAAGCACAATGGGGTCACTCAAGACTTCATCAAGCTTAGTATGTTCAAGTTCTCACTCAAGGACGAAGCTTCACATTGGCTCACAACGCTCTCTCCGAACTCATTGACTACTTGGGATGATGTCACAACAGCCTTCCTTAGCCGGTTTTTCTCATTACAAAAGACCGCCGAAATGAGGGCAAGCATTATGAACTTCCAAGATAAGGAGGGAGAGAGCTTATATGATGCATGGGAGAGGTTCAAGAGTTTGTTGAGGCAATGTCGACATCACGATATGGAAAAGTGGATGCAACTTCATTGCTTCTACAATGGTCTCTCAACCCAAAACAAGACAAGTTTGAATGCGGGTGCCGGGGGTCCCATTATGATGAAACCGATGGATGTTGCTTTTGACTCCATTGAGAATGTGGTACAAAATGATCGTGATTAGAGCCAAAGCGAGAGAGCATCGACCTCAACCTCCAAAAGAGGTGGAAGGTATGAAATTGATAGTATTGGTGTTCTTACTTCTAAAGTAGATGCATTGATGAGTCAATTGAAGTCCACCAATATGTCCCCCTCTCCCTCTAATGTCTCTATGCTTGGTCAATCCTCTAATCCCAATTCTTATGCTCCCCCTAATGTGCAACAAATGAATCAATGTGGTTATTGTCCGAATGGTTTGAATAACAATATGCCGATGAATTACATGTTTTGTGATATTTGTGGGTCTTATGACCATCACCCCCAACAATGTAATAGCATCGAGTCTCAACAAGGTCATTCTCCTTCAATGGAACAAGTTAACGCTTTGAACCAAAAGTTTGACCCCTACTCTAATACTTCCAATCCGGGTTGGCGTCAAAATCCTAACTTTAGTTGGAGAAATCACCCTCAAAACGCCAACCAAGGTTATAGTCAAGGTCAAACTCAAAGTCAAGGTCAAAATAACTTTTCTCAAAATTTCAACCAAGGTCAAAATCAATTTAATCAAGGCCAATATGGATACAACCAAGGTCAATACCGTGGTTCGTATTCTAATCAAGGCCAAAATTCTCATTCAAGAGTACCACCCGGTTTTCATGGAAACTCTTCGGGTTTCCAAGGAAACCAAAGGAATTCAAATGCTCTTCCTTTGAATGCTCCTCTCCAAATTGGACCACCCACCACCACTACTAGTCTCGAAAGTATGATGCAATCTTTCATTACCACTCAAACTAAAGAGACTAGTGAGCTAAAAGAGAGCCTCAAGCAAATGCAAGTTCACACAAAAATGCTTGAGACTCAATTAGCTCAAATGGCGGGGTCCATTAAGGAAGGATCATCAAATAAATTGCCTAGTCAAGGTGTAAATCCAAGAGAACATGCTAATGCCATTGTGACTAGAAGTGGGAAGAAATTGAATGAGGTGGAATCACCAAGTGTTGAAAATGATTTTGAAAATGACCAACCGGTTGAAACTACTTGTGGTGAGGGAGAAGAAACTGTTGAGAAAGCAAAGAATGACCCACCTCCCTTTGTGGCAAAGTTGCCTTATCCCTCTCGGTTTGCAAGTTCCAAACTTGATGATCAATTTGCCAAGTTCTTAGATGTGCTCGAGAAACTTTACATTAATATACCATTCACCGATGGCATTAAGCAAATGCCCACCTATGCCAAATTCTTGAAAGATGTGTTAAGCAAGAAAAGGGACTTAGATTGTGTGGAAACTATTAATTTGACTGAAAATTGTAGTGCCATTATCCAAAACAAGTTGCCCACGAAACTTAAGGACCCCGGAAGATTTTCCATTCCATGTGCTATAGGTGATATGACCATTGACAAGGCCTTGTGTGACTTGGGTGCTAGTGTAAGTTTGATGCCTTACTCCGTTTGCAAAAGATTGGACTTAGGTGAACTCAAGCCTACTCACATTTCACTTCAATTAGCCGATCGTTCGGTTAAGATGCCCATAGGAAAGCTTGAGGATGTACCCCTTAAGGTTGGGAAGTTCTACATTCCCGTAGACTTTGTTGTACTTGAGATGGATGAAGATCCAAATGTCCCAATAATCTTAGGGCGACCTTTCTTAGCTACGGCGGGGGCTATCATTGATGTAAAGAATGGCAAATTGAGCTTCAAGATAGGAAGTGAAAACATTGAGTTTAATTTAAACCAAATCATGAAATGTCCTACTCACATGGATGACCATTGCATGCGTATTGATACTTTAGATGATGTCATTGATGAATATATAGCCATGCATTTGCATTCATCTAACAATATGCTTGAGTATGATGTGATGGAAGACAAAGAGAAAGAAAATCTTGATGTGGAGGTAGATGCAATTGAGGAGAATCTTGCTCTACCTCCTACTTTAGAAGCACATGAGGAGGCATATCTTTGCCTAGAAGATGAACAAGGAAAAGATGAACCGACCGATGAAGAAGAAGCCCCTAAGGTAGAGCTTAAACCTCTACCTTCCAACTTGAGGTATGAATTCTTGGGACCTTCTTCTACTTTTCCGGTCATTGTGAATGCTAGTTTGGATGAGGCCCAAACCTCAAAGTTATTGGATGTGTTGCGCTTGCATCGCAAAGCGTTGGGCTATAGTTTGAATGATTTGAAAGGAATAAGCTCAACACTTTGCATGCATCGCATTTCATTGGAGGATGATGCTAGACCCTCTATCGAAAGACAAAGGAAGCTCAATCCTCAAATGATGGAAGTGGTGAAAAAGGAGATCCTCAAACTACTTGCCGTTGGTATCATCTACCCTATCTCCGATAGTAGATGGGTGGCACCGGTGCAAGTAGTTCCTAAAAAGGGTGGGATGACGGTTGTTAAAAATGAAAAATCCGAGCTCATCCCTATGAGGACCATGACGGGGTGGAGGATGTGCATTGATTATAGAAAGTTGAATGCCGCCACCAAGAAAGACCATTTTCCTTTACCTTTTATTGATCAAATGCTTGAAAGGTTTGCGGTGCACAAGTACTTTTGCTATCTTGACGGGTTCTCGGGATTCTTTCAAATTCCAATTCATCCCGATGACCAAGAAAAGACTACATTCACTTGCCCTTATGGTACTTATGCTTATCGTAAGATGCCATTTGGGTTGTGTAATGCACCCGCCACCTTCCAACGTTGTATGATGGCTATTTTTGCCGATATGATTGAAAAAGAGATGAAATTTTTATGGATGACTTCTCCGTTTGTGGAGGATCTTTTGATGATTGCCTTGTGAATCTCGTTCGATGTTTGGAGAGGTGTGAGAAAGCTAACTTGGTCCTCAATTGGGAAAAATGCCACTTTATGGTGCAAGAAGGAATTGTTCTTGGCCATAAAGTGTCACATAAAGGAATTGAGGTTGACCAAGCCAAGGTTGAGGTCATTGAGAAACTACCCCCTCCCACAAATGTCAAGGGAGTGAGATCCTTCTTGGGTCACGCCGGTTTTTACCGACGTTTCATCAAGGATTTCTCAAAGATCGCTAAACCGCTCACATCTTTGCTCCAAAAGGAGAACGAGTTTGAATTTGATGATGTTTGTTTAGATGCCTTTGCTAGAATCAAAAGTGCTCTCACTTCGGCTCCAATTGTTCAAGCACCGGATTGGAGTCTTCCCTTTGAGCTCATGTGTGATGCGAGTGATATCGCCGTTGGGGCGGTATTGGGTCAAAGAAAGGAGGGGAAGCTCCACGTCATCCACTATGCAAGCAAAACGCTCAATGATGCCCAAAAGAACTACACCACCACGGAGAAAGAGCTACTAGCGGTGGTGTATGCTTTTGAGAAGTTCCGGGCATACCTTGTGGGGTCCAAGACCATTGTTTATACGGACCATTCCGCCCTCAATTACTTGATGGCGAAAAAGGATGCCAAGCCAAGGTTGATTCGTTGGGTGTTATTGCTCCAAGAGTTTGATATTGAGGTGAGGGACAAAAAGGGGTTCGAAAATCTTGTGGCGGATCACCTCTCGAGAATTGTTTGTGATGAGGATTTCCCGGCTCTTCCCATTGATGAATACATGAGGGACGACGTTCTATATGCGGTTGAGAGCACAAGCTTGCCATGGTTTGCCGACATCGTCAACTACCTAGCTTGTAGCGTGATTCCCCCGGATTTCACAAAGCAACAACGTCGAAAACTTAGGCATGATGCAAAGCAATTTATTTGGGATGAGCCACTATTGCACAAGAGAGGGTCCGATGGTCTATATAGGAGATGTGTGCCTAATGAGGAAGTTCGAAGCGTCTTGGAAATGTGCCACTCTTCACCATGTGGGGGGCATATGAGCTCCAACAAGACGGTGGCCAAGATACTTCAAAGTGGTATTTATTGGCCAACCATGTTTAGAGACACTTGGAGTTTTATCAAGAGTTGTGATAGGTGCCAAAGGATGGGGAACATTTCAAGGAGACATGAGATGTCTCTCAACACTATCCTTGAACTTCAAGTGTTCGATGTATGGGCTATTGACTTCATGGGCCCATTCCCTTCCGCTTTTGGTAACCAATACATCCTAGTAGCCGTTGATTTTGTATCAAAATGGGTCGAGGCAATTGCATCTCCAACAAATGACTCCAAAGTAGTGATGAAGATGTTCAAGAAGATTATCTTCCCAAGATTCGGTGTTCCTAGAGCCATCATATGTGACGGTGGCTCTCACTTTGCCAAAAAGTCATTCCAATCATTGCTTGCGAAGTATGGAGTGAACCACAAGGTTGGGTTGGCTTATCACCCTCAAACTAGTGGTCAAGCCGAGATCTCAAATAGGGAGATTAAGACCATCTTAGAGAAGACGGTAGAGAGGGCGAGAAAAGATTGGTCTTTTAAGCTCGATGATGCCTTGTGGGCATATCGAACCGCTTTTAAGACACCTATTGGCACCACCCCTTACAAGCTTGTTTATGGCAAGTCTTGTCACCTACCGGTTGAGCTAGAGCATCAAGCACATTGGGCTATCAAGCACATAAACTTTGATTTGAAGAGTGCCGGTGAGAAAAGGTGGTTGGATCTTCACGCTTTGGAGGAGCTTAGGCAAGAGGCCTATGATTCTGCAAGCATTTACAAGGCAAGAACAAAGGCCTTTCATGACAAGAACATCTTGAAGAGAGAATTTGCAAAAGGGGATAAGGTGCTCCTATTCAACTCACGCTTGAAACTTTTTTCAGGCAAGTTGAAGTCTAGGTGGAGCGGACCTTTTGAGGTGGTCAATGTGCTCCCGTACGGTTCGGTGGAGATAAAGAGTGAAGCAACCGGCTCCTTTCAAGTTAATGGGCAAAGATTGAAAATCTACTATGAAGGAGACCAAGTCGGAAAAGTGTTCTGCATCAATCTTGAGGAGTTTGGCACCTCACCCCAAGACAAGTGATATCCTTTTATGGTCAAGCTAATGACCTTAAAAACAAGCGCTTATTGGGAGGCAACCCAAATTTTTCTATCCTTTTTCTCTTAATTGTTCGATTTTTTAGTTGACACTTGTCTAACCTTGTGATTATTTGATTTTTATTTTCTATTTTTTTTCTTTCTTTTGGTGTTTCGGATGCTATGACTAGTGCTTGATGAGTTTGGATGGCTATGAGCATTTGAGGTTGACCATGTGAGAAATGGTGATTTTAGAAAACATGAGTTGAGAGACAATTAGAAAAAAAGAGGGAAAAAAAGAGAGAGAAAAAAAGGGTGATTGTTAGGAAAATAAAGGATGAGAGAAATAAAATATAGTGGAATAAAACATAAATAAAAAAAAAAGAAGAGAAAACGAAAAAAAAATTTCGGATCGCCCGATCCAATGGCCGATCGAAAGTAGGCAGGAACTTCCCAAGTTTCAGCATCTATATGATCGCCCGATCCATTTTGTGGATCGTCCGATCTGGAATAGGATCGCCCGATCCAATTTTCCCGCCCAGCTAAATTTTTTTTTCTTTACAAAAAAAAAATAAAATTTTTTTTACCCAGCCAAAACCGTCCCACCCCTCCCCCTACCTCTCATTTTCACTTATCTCTCACTCTCATCTTCATCTTCATCTTCAACTCTTCTCAAACCCTAACCTCCATACTCCAAAAACTCCAGCAATCTCACTCATTTTTCTTCCAAAATCTCACAAAAACAATCAAATTCCTTATACTACTCCACAAAATTCACATTTCTTCACCATTTTTCCACTCATTTACCCAAAACACCATCAAACCCCAATTTCCACCATCTTCAAGAACTTCATATTTTAACAAGTTGGAAGGCAAGGGTAGCTTAACAAAGGTTGAAGGAACATTCCCAAGCTTCAAGGAAGGATTGTACTCACTATTTGGTATACAATTTATTCATTCTCTTTTTGTTCCTTACTCCACCATTTTTGCTTATACTCTTGTTTATTTTAGAAAGGAATTGCCTAGACTTGTTTTGTTGAATCTTGAATTGGTTATTATTGGTTTCTTTGGAGTTTTGAGTGTGAATTGGTCCTAGTTGGAGTAGTATTAGGCTAAAAATCTTGATTATGTGATTGTCTACATTGAAGTATTATATTGTTGGATAGTTGATTGGTTGCCTTTGGTTGAATTGGTGTATGCTTTGGTCTTCATTTTTGGGTACTTTGAGTTGTTCATTATACTTGAAGGTTTGTGATTGGGCACCTTGTTGATTGTGGTCGAGACATTCTCCATAAACTCCACACCTATCACAAAACTCCCACTCCTCACAAATGGCCCCAAAAACCAAAGCTACAAAAACTTCAAAACGAGCCACACCATCCACTTCCTCCTCACAAACACCATGGGGGCAAAAGGGCATCACCCTTAGCTCAAAAATCCACCAAGAACGCTTTGTATCTCTCTTAGGTCGTGCAATCAAACCCACAAAATTCTTTGATGAGAGAGTACTGATAGGTTTTAGTCGTGTAACCTAATCAAAAATAAACCTACGGTCCTCTAACTAAGGTAGTCAGTGGTAGCAGGGTCGAATCCGCAGGGAGACAGAGTTTCTATATTGATATTCAATTAACTAACTACTTCAGATGAAAATATGGAGAATTAACTGAACTAATGAGTAAGCTAAATAATACAAATTAAGTCGAGGATTTAACTATGGAATAAAAGCCTAGGGTATTAGGTCGGTCCACCATGCTTATACCAATCAAATAGGGTCAACTACTATTAAAACCTAAGTCAAGAGTCGGGGGATTAGAGCCTATGTTGAGCTATGGTTAAGACTCAACGCTCATAGTTCAACATACGCCGCATGTTCACTAACGTAATCAGAACTACTGATGTGTCCTAGGCCTCTAGTCGTAAGACGGATCTGTGCAAACAACTATTAACCACAAGCAATCAATGAAATTGGCCACTAACATTAATCACTAATTAAGAACAAACCACACCACAATCACTCTAATCAAGCCCTAGAAATCAATAGGAATCTAAAAAGCAATCATGGTATAAACATGGCTTCCCTATCTAACACCCTAGAAAGAGAACTACTCAGACATGATCGAATTGACAACAACAAAACTAATTGAAAACCCTAAGAATTGCATCATGAACTAATTGAGAAATAAGCAATTGAACTAAAGTAATTGAGATAAAGGAATAAAGCAATAAGCAAGACGATTACCAAATTGACGGAAAGCGGAAACTTTAATTGAATTGAAATTGTACTTGAATCTCTTCTACAATCGAGAGCAATGATAAACTAGGCTAAGAGCTCTCTAAGTGTTTAATAATATCTAAGATACAAATAATAATAACCTAAAAGTATTTATAGGTCCTGAGAAAACAATAAGATAGAGTGGGGAAAATCACGAAAATCACATCCCCGTGTCATCCACCCGATCGGGCAAAAGGTCGCCCGATCGGGCCTGGGAACAAGTCTTCAGCAGCAACAAAATAGGATTCACCCGATGGGATCGGGCAGATGCCACTCGATCGGGGCCGCAACCCCAGCACCCGATCGGGCAAGTCCACCCGATGCCATCGGGTGGTTGTCTTCTTCAGCTCTCAGAAAACAGCAAGAATGGCTAGGTATTGCTCCGCCCGATGTGATCGGGCAAGGCCGCCCGATCGGGCGGGAAACCTGAACTTTAGCTTCCTCACTCGTACCCGATCGGGCAATTGTTGCCCGACCCGATCGGGCGAGTCTTCTTCTTGCCTTGCTTTGCTTGGCTTCAGACGCCAAGTCTTTGCATACTTACTTCTTCATAATGGGGTCCAAATACCATCTTGAGACCTCAAAGATGCCTCATAACTTCCCGCTATAGCGTGGTGCTCAAAACATCAAGTAAATAGGGAGTTTTTCCCTAAAACCTGCAAAATGATATAGAACACACAAACCACAACTATATCGAAATAGTTAGCATAAATAGCTCATAAGAGCATCAATATAGCACAATTTAGCTTGTAAAGAAAGGGAAAAACTCTATAGGATATCGATATATCAAATTCCCCCAAGCTAAACCTTTGCTTGTCCTCAAGCAAATAGAGCATGATCGTGGAATAGATTGCCTCATCCCATAAATAAAACAATTCAAGCTAAAAAAAAACATTTTCAAGACTAAGAATCGTTCAAGCAGGCATAATTCAAGTTCGGCAAATCAAATCCTTCCAACCACCAATCATCCAAGCAATTCATTAAGTTCAAGTGACTACTAGGCATACAAATCCTGAAAAGGTGCTCATAAAGGGTGTCACTCCTCTCAATTTTGTGGCAGGCAAAGAATGTGCCCGAACACTCACCGACCCGACCATAAATGTCCCTTCCCACTCACACTCTCATGTGTTTAAGAAGGTAAAATATCGCTCATCCTAATCAAGTCGACTCAACTAGCAGACGTACTCTTTAACTTTGACAAACTGACCAAAATCAATCTAGTAGACATTGTAGGCACAAGCTCAAGAGGACTTTTCCGGGTTGTAATGGGGCTTAGGTAAGAGGTAGGGGATACTTTTGGGTAATGTGGTGGAAAAACCAAGAAAGGGGGAGCATGAACACTCAAACAAGGCCTTAGATGGCCTAAACAACTCCCAATCAACACCATAAAACCATGAAAAATAAACCAATCCTCCAAATTCAATGAATACGCACAACAAACCCAAGTTTTAGGCAATGACATGAAACTTTATTTATGAACGTGCGTGAATGAAAGAACTTTGAATTCTTTTAAACTTTTATTTCATTTTTTTCTTTCATTTTTTTGAACTTCATTCACGCAACTCTAATTTTGCCTTTTCTTTTCTTTTTCTGATAATCAAGCCACAACAAATACACTTTTGATTCCTCAACAATCAAACCAAACCATGAAACCAACTTCACTCTCAACCCATACACAAAGCTCCCCCAAGCTAGGCTTGGGAATAATATCGAAACAAAGGCTATGGGCTTATAATAAGGGTTTAAGTAACATGAAACAAGGTCATTAGGCTCAGCGGGGCTAAGGAGGATAAAAATGTATCAAAAACTAACTCTGGGGCTCAAGAATAAGTCAAAAGAACGCCTCTATCATATCAAGTGTAACAAGTCACCAAACATCAAATGAGTACGAAGTCAAAGTCAAGATCGATCCGCTAGAGTGGAACTAACACACCAAATATAGACTGGATAAAAGTATGAATCCAATAGGCTAGAAAAAGGCCTCATAGTCTAACCAAATCAGGTATGCAGCACAAAGTAGTATATCATAGTCAGAAATTGCTCGAAATCAAAGTAGTCGAACATCAAATCAAAGCCTCATAATCACAAATGCCCAGCTATCCAGAAAACAAAGTCAAATCATTCTCAATAAAGCACAACAAGGGGCACAGGGAGGCAATAAAACCACTCATGATCAAACATATTTTTTTTCAAATTTTTCAATTTTTCTTAAAGCTGTAAACTAAACTATCAAAGCTTTAAACTATACTAAAAAGCAGTAAACTATACTAGAAAGCAATAAACTATACTCACAGTGAGAGATTCTCCCCCAAGCTGAACGAGGTAATGTCCTCATTGCAACGAGGGAGAGGAGAGAACAAGGGCATCAGCCGCCCATATCATCATTAGTGGGGTCACTGAAGAAACCACCACTAGAAGTACCACCACCATCGGTAAAACCACCACCGGAGGGACCACTCATCCCACCACCAAATCCACTAGGACCTGCATCAAAACCACCTCCAAAACCACTAGGACCTAGGCCAAAGTCTCCTAAACAGACTGACTGACGAGCAGGCTCATCCTCCTCATCCTCTGCCATGTCATCGTCTTGACCGGTAGGCTTGCCATAACTCGGGTTCCAATGGTACCACGAGGGGTGCTGAGCAGTCTGCTCAATAATGCCACGCCTACAATAGTCGTCATAAAGAGGATAGAGGGCGTAGTGCTGGTCGTTAGCCAATGTGTCCATCCTCCCCCCCATCTGGGCTATACGGGTCTAGAGCTGATCGATGCGAGTGCCATAGCCCGCGAGGGTGGCGGTGTTCGCGTTGATCAGCCCTTCCATTCTACCCATCCCCGTCTCCATGCGACCTAGGGTCGACATCATAGAGGTAAAGTCAAATGAGTCCGTATGAGGGGGAGGGGGGGGGGAGCAGAAGTGGAGGCGCCCTCGTCT
The DNA here is from genome assembly GCA_947645195.1 of Patellifolia procumbens. Taxonomy (NCBI): domain Eukaryota; kingdom Viridiplantae; phylum Streptophyta; class Magnoliopsida; order Caryophyllales; family Amaranthaceae; genus Patellifolia; species Patellifolia procumbens. Next base: position 144,828 of record CANSGD010001453.1, read on the forward strand.
AAAATCGGCGTATGCCACCTATGGTAAGAACGGCGAGGGGGCTCTGGCTCAGGGACAACGAGGTCGACTCCCTCTATAGGGAGTAGGTAGTTTGCCTGACGAGGTCGTAGTCGGGCCCTAGAGTCGGGCAGAATGAGGGATTTTTTGGACTTAATCACCCACTGAAATCTATGGTCAGGCAGGCGGTACAGGACTTTGAGGGTGTTGAGATAGGTGAGGTCAATGAGGGTAGGGCCTAGGACGGGGGTACGCTGAGTCTCGTCAAAGCCGGCAATTTGCCGGGCAAACAATGTGATCAACCCCCCGTTAACTAACCTCCTAGAGGTCCAACTACCGTCTTCCCTTGGCTTAGGGAGCGAGTTCGAGATACGCTCGAACTGAATAGCGATATGGTGAGCCAAGTTGTACTGAAATGGCTCCCTAGAGCCTTTAGCAATATAGCTAGCTATAGCAACTAGCTCGGCCCCCCGGACCAAGTGACCCTCAAACCGTCCCAACAGAGTCTGGGCCATGAACCGTATCCAAATGCTAAAAATAGGGTGATGGAAGTTCGCCCAATGACAGTGCTGGATGTCAAAGGGCGTAGGGTCCCCTGTCAGCATAACATAAGTATCGGTCATCCTAAAGTGGTCGGGTGGGTAGTAGTCACCCCGTACCTGTAACCTAAGAACCCCCGCAAATTCCCTAAGGCTAAGGGAGTGCTCTTGGTTTAAAAGTCTAAAGTGAACATGGGTGACCGGACCGGCCCGGGGCTTTGTCAAACTAAAACTACTAAAAAATTCATAGACTAGAGGAGGATAAGTGTTAACATGTACATTATAAAGCGCCTCCATGCCTAGAACTTTCATGAAATCCTTAAAATCATCAGTTAAACCAAGTTTAGACAAAAGCTCAACATCTAGAAATCGGGTAGGAAGTACCTCTCGTTTTTTGAATCGTAAGAATTTCTCGCGATGTTCATCGTCCTGGAAAATGATTTCCGGGTATTGAGGATCCCGCGGAACTTGTGGTGGTGGTTGTGGTTGTGGTGTTGCCTCTCGCCTAGATCGCGAGCCTTCACCTCGAATAAGCCTTCGGAATTTGCTTGCCATGGTAGAAAATGAGCCTTGTAACCTCTTGTAACACAAAGATAGGGTTTTAAGGTGAGTGTGGGAAGAGATGGGAGAGGGAAGATGATTTTGGTGAATGAGATTTTGTGAGATGGAGGGTGAAAGGAGGAAAGGAAAGGTTTTTATGAAGTTTGGAGGAGAAGGGATGAAGTTTTGAGGTGGAAAAATAGAGTTTTAATGGAGGTTAGGGGTTTGGAGGTTGAAGATGAGTGAAGAGAGAGAGAGAGTTGATTGAAAGGATGAGGAATGAATGGTGAGAAAAGGGGTGTAATCCGTGTAAAAGGAGGTTAGATGGTCGCAGGCCAGATCGGGTACTTGGCCGCCCGATCGGGCGGAATTCAAAATTTTTTTTCCTCAGAATTTTCACTTGGCCTGATCGACCGCCCGATCGGGTGCCTAATTTCTCATCGGGTGCTCAAGTCTCGCGCCCGATCGGGCGACTGTTGCCCGATGGCGTCGGGCGGTATACCTTTTGACTGATTTTTTTCTTTGACTTTTACGCGTTCACCCGACCTGCCACCCGATCAGGCAAGGTATTTTTGATCGGGTGCTAGGGTTGCGCACTTGATCGGGCAAACATTGCCCGATGGCATCGGGCGTCCTTTCTTTTCTTCCTCTATGTTAATTTCCGCTCACCCGATCGGGCATCTTCCACCCGATCTGATCGGGCGAGCTACTGTTCAGTAAGTAGCTCGCCTTTTTGCAAATTTGGGGCAAGTAAGGCTCAAGTTTCTCTTCAAACAGCATATCTGCACATCAAAGCATACAAGATCTAGGAACACATTAATACCCTCACGCTCTCTTACATGCTATAAACTACGAAACAAATGAAAAGAAGATCTAACTAAGAGATACGGGTTGCCTCCCGCAAAGCGCTGGTTTATGAAGGTCCCGCACGACCATATTACCTTTCTAGGTAGATGAATCAAGTGGGGAGGAATCAAAGCGGATTTCCTCCACACAACCAACCAAGGCACCTTCATGGTACAGCTTCAGACGTTGTCCATTTGCCTTAAACTTCTCTCCTTTGTGGTTCGCAACCTCGATGGCACCATGTGCCGTCACTTCTGTCACCTCGAATGGTCCAGACCATCGAGATTTGAGCTTTCCAGGAAACAGTCTCAACCTGGAATTGAACAATAGGACCTTGTCGCCAACCTTGAATTCTATTTTCCCTATCATCTTATCATGCAACTTCTTCGTTTGCTCTTTATAGAGCCTGTGATTTTCATAAGCATCCAAACGGAGCTCATCCAACTCATTGAGTTGAAGAAGTCGTGCTTCACCTGCAGCTGTCAAATCAAGGTTAATCTCTTTGACCGCCCACGCAGAAAGATACTCCATCTCAACTGGTAGATGACAAGCTTTGCCATAAACCAGTCGATAGGGTGTGGTACCCAAAGGAGTCTTAAAAGCAGTGCGGAGCGCCCAAAGAGTATCATCAAGTTTCAATGACCAATCCTTTCTAGCTTTAGTGACCACTTTTTCAAGGATTCTCTTAATTTGCCTATTAGACACTTCTACTTGGCCACTAGTTTGAGGGTGATAGGCAAGTCCGACTTTGTGGGTGACTCCATGTTTTGTCAATAGGGTCTTGAAGGTTCTCTTATGAAAGTGAGAGCCACCATCACTGATTACAACACGGGGGACACCAAAACGGGGAAAGATTATCTTTTTAAACATCTTCATCACAACCTTAGAATCATTGGTTGGTGATGCTATAGCTTCTACCCATTTAGTCACATAGTCGACGGCCACTAGAATATACCTATTCCCACAAGAAGTAGGAAAGGGTCCCATAAAATCAATCCCCCATACATCAAAAGGTTCGACCTCTAAAATCCCACTCTGTGGCATCTCTTGCCTTTTTGAAATATTTCCCGTCCTTTGACAAGCATCACAAGACAAACAAAAGGCACAGGCATCTTTAAAAATCGAAGGCCAATAGAAACCACTATGTAAGACTCTAAAACCAGTAGCTTGGGAACCGAGATGACCACTAGAAGGCATACTATGACAATGTAGCAAAACACCCTCTATTTCCCAATCAGGAATGCAACGACGAAACATCCCGTCGGAGCACTTCTTATATAGGAAAGGATCCTCCCAAAAATACATTCTAGCATCATGATAAAACTTTTGCGCTGCTGATATGTAAGATTGGGAGGATGAGAACCACTAACACAGAAGTTAGCAAAATCAGCATACCAAGGAGTTTTAAAGGACACAGAAAACAAATGATCATCAGGAAAAGAGTCATCTATAGGAGGGTCAGAAGGGGATCCAAACCTCAACCTAGAAGGGTGGTCGGCGACCACATTCTCAGCGCCCTTCTTATCTTTGATTTCCAAGTCGAATTCTTGCAGCAAAAGAATCCACCTGATGAGCCTAGGTTTGGCCTCCTTCTTAGCCATCAAGTACTTCAAAGCAGCATGATCAGTGTGTACTATAACCTTCGAACCTATAAGATATGTTCGAAACTTATCCAATGCATAGACTATGGCTAGCAACTCCTTCTTTGTCGTAGCATAATTAACCTGGGCTGGATCCAAGGTTTTGCTAGCATAGTGAATCACATGGAGTAGCTTATCCTTCCGCTGACCAAGTACTGCCCCTATCGCATAATCACTAGCATCACACATGATCTCGAAAGGGAGATCCCAATCTGGAGGTTGTATAATAGGAGCAGTGATCAAAGCTGTCTTTATCCTGTCAAAAGACTCCAAACACTCATCAGTAAAATCGAATGTGGTACCCTTTAGCAACAATTGAGTGAGGGGTTTCGCAATTTTTGAAAATTCTTTGATAAATCTGCGATAAAACCCAGCATGACCAAGAAAACTCCTCACTCCTTTGACATTCATTGGAGGGGGAAGTTTCTCAATCACCTCAATCTTTGCTCTATCCACTTGGATGCCACGCTCAGAAATCAAGTGACCTAAAACGACACCTTCATTCACCATGAAGTGACATTTTTCCCAATTAAGCACGAGGTTTGCCTCAACACATCTTTTAAGCACTTTGGACAAATTATGCAGGCAAACATCAAAGTCAGAACCATAAACACTGAAATCATCCATAAACACTTCCATGATATTTTCAATAAAATCAGAGAATATGGCCATCATGCAGCGTTGGAAAGTAGCGGGAGCGTTACACAATCCAAATGGCATCCTACGATATGCGAAGGTGCCATAAGGACATGTAAACGTAGTCTTTTCCTGATCATCTGGATGGATGGGAATTTGGAAAAAACCAGAATATCCATCTAGATAACAGAAATAGCTATGTTTGGCTAGCCTTTCCAACATCTGATCAATAAAAGGGAGGGGAAAATGGTCCTTCAGGGTGGCATTATTAAGTCTACGATAATCAATGCACATACGCCACCCTGTCACAGTCCTAGTGGGAATTAAATCACCTTTCTCATTTTCAACAAAAGTGGTCCCCCCCTTCTTGGGAACCACTTGCACAGGACTGACCCACTTTGAATCAGCAATGGGATAAATGATCCCTGTATCTAACATTTTCATAATCTCTTTCTTCACCACCTCTTGCATGTTAGGATTCAAACGTCTCTGAGGTTGAATGCAAGGGCGGTGATCCTCTTCAAGATTAATACGATGCATACAAAAATCAGGACTAATGCCCTTTAGATCATCAATACTATACCCAATAGCCTTCTTATGGATACGAAGCACAGCAAGCAAGCTTTGCAATTGGCTATCTGTGAGTTTAGTACTGACAATCACAGGACATTCTTCCTTATCATCTAAAAACGCATACTTCAAATGAGAGGGAAGTGGTTTGAGTTCTACCCTAGTTACCTGAGGAGTAGAACTGGAGCATAGACTTTCAAGTATCACAGTTGGCTGTTTCTGTTCAGCTCCATGACCCTCTAAATCAGCAAGACAGGCATCAACATCAGTATAAATGCCTAAGGAGTCACTCTCAGTCAATGCTACCTCCAATGGGTCAGCATCACGTATCTGCTGAAATGCAGACATCACAGCTTTGTCTACCACATCTATCCTGCAACAAGATTCTTCAAGCATAGGAGACTTTATAGCATTGGTTAGTTTAAAAGTGACAGTATCATCACCAACACTTAAAGTCAAAGATCCTGACTTGACATCAATAACAGCACCTGTAGTACACAAAAAATGGTCTGCCCAAAATAATAGGAATTTGGGCATCCTCCTCCATATCTAATACAACAAAATCCACAGGAATGTAAAACTTTCCCACCCTAACAGGGACGTCTTCTAAAACACCTAGAGGGTATTTTATAGAACGGTCAGCCATCTGCAAAGTAATTTGAGTGCACTTAAGTGCCCCCATATTCAGTTTGTTACAGACAGACAAAGGCATGACAGACACAGAAGCACCTAAATCACATAAAGCTTTATCAATAAAAAGTGCACCTACATGACAAGGGATGGAAAAGCTACTCGAATCTTTCAATTTTGGTGGGGATTTGTTTTGCAAAACGGCACTACACTCTTCAGTGAGTGCGACTCTATCTACCCCACCAAAATCTCTCTTTTTTGTGATCATCTCCTTCAAAAACTTAGCATAGACAGGCACTTGAGAAATAAGTTCAGTGAAAGGGACCGTTACCTCAAGGTTCTTGACCATAGCCAAGAACTTACTAAGTTGCTGATCCACTTTGGACTTTTGCATGCGATGAGGAAAAGGCAACCTTAAAAGGTGTATCAGCAACCTTCTCCTTCTCCTTCTTCTTTTCTGCCTGTTCAGCTGTTTCAGACACTTCGACATCAGATGTCGAATTCTTCTCCAATTCCTTCTCTACCACCTCCTTCTCCTTGCTAGGGACAGTATCATCATCAAAGGGCATAGGAGGAGCAGCATAAGCAGTGCCACTACGAAGAGTAACGGCATTTGCTTGCTCCCTATGTATAGGTTGCCCCGGCAACTGTCCCTGCTGCCTCTGAGCATTAGTTTCTGCCAACTGAGCAATCTGAGTCTCGAGAAGTTTTATGTGCTTCTCTTGGGACTTCTGTGTTTCCTCATTGGCTTTCTGCATAGCCAACAACTGTCGCTCTTGAGTTTTCTGTGCCTCCTCATTTGTCTTTTGCATAGACAATACTAGTTTCATTAGTTCAGAAGTGCTAGGCTCTTGTGAGGTTGCATTTTGTGGTGCTGGCTGATAATTTTGATGGGCAGATCTTTGGAAACCAGGGGGATTGTGAGAATTCCCTTGGTTGTGGTAGTAGTTGGGTTTTGGGTTGTTATGTGAAGGTTGATAGGAATTTTGTGGGGGATGGTAGGAATTTTGTGGCTGTGGGTTCTGAACGTTGTTACTTCTAAAGGAAAGAAGTGGGTTGTCTTTCCAACCAGGATTGAATGTGTTGGAGTAGGGGTTGTTAGGTTGTCTTTGCTGAAAAGCATTAGCCTGCTCCATCTGGTTCTGATTGTACTGACAATCATGGTTGAAATGACCCTGAATACCACACACCTCGCAGTAAGATGAGGTGATGGGTGCAACTGCTGACATAGCGTTGATGCTCATAGGCGGAGGTGTTGAACTAGAGGACTTCATTAGCTGCTGAGTGAGTTGCGCCATCTGAGATGTTAGCATTGAAATAGCATCAACTTCAAGTACCTTCTTAGTCACACTCCTAGATGATGAATGGTCATTGGCTGCAAGATTTGCTAGGAAGTCATAACCCTCATCAACTGCCTTGTCTAAAAAGACTCCTCCTGCAGACAAATCAACAGTACTCTTCGTCTGAGGCTGCAGACCATTATAAAAAGTCTGCGTCAGAAACCACTTGTCCATATTATGATGTGGACATTCCCTCTGTAGGTCTCTGAATCTAGTCCACGCTTCCCTCAATGTCTCATCTGGCTCTTGGGAAAACGTAGCCAACTTGTTCCTGATTTCTGCTGTTTTTGTGGGAGGGTAATACTCATGTAGAAATGCAGCAGAAATCGCCGGCCATTCTGTCTCAGTGATATCGCTGAACCACCTCTGAGCCTTGTCTCTGAGTGAGAACTCAAATAACATAACCTTCAGCTGCTCAGGTGTGACTCCTTGATGTTTAACAGTCCTGCAGAGTTGTTGGAATCTCTGCAGATGGTTGGCCGGATCTTCAGAAGGATGCGCACTAAACTGATTCTGCTGCACCATATTAATTTGTGCAGGTTTGATTTTAAAATTGTTCGCAGCAATAGTGGGCATCGGTGGACCTGTGGGTATGCCTTCAGGATTAGGCACCCCATAAGATTTCAGTGACTTCGCCATTGGTAATGTAGAAATCTCTGAAACTGGCTTCTCTTGGTCAAATTCTGCTCTAAGATCCCGAAGTATGGCTTCTGTGTCAGGATCTCCAGGAATAATGTGAGTTTTCTTTCGATACCTGGACATATAAGAGAAAACGACAAGATAACCGTAAGAACGGCCTCGATTGGAACGGGAGGTTCCAATGAGGCAAAGAGAAGTACGCTAATTAATCGAATAAAAACTAGAAAACTAGCCGTCTCCCCCGGCAACAGCGCCAAAATTTGATAGGTTTTAGTCGTGTCACCTAATCAAAAATAAACCTACGGTCCTCTAACTAAGGTAGTCAGTGGTAGCAGGGTCGAATCCGCAGGGAGACAGAGTTTCTATATTAATATTCAATTAACTAACTACTTCAGATAAAAATATGGAGAATTAACTGAACTAATGAGTAAGCTAAATAATACGAATTAAGTCGAGGATTTAACTATGGAATAAAAGCCTAGGGTATTAGGTCGGTCCACCATGCTTATACCAATCAAATAGGATCAACTACTATTAAAACCTAAGTCAAGAGTCGGGGGATTAGAGCCTATGTTGAGCTATGGTTAAGACTCAACGCTCATAGTTCAACATACGCCGCATGTTCACTAACGTAATCAGAACTACTGATGTGTCCTAGGCCTCTAGTCGTAAGACGGATCTGTGCAAACAACTATTAACCACAAGCAATCAATGAAATTGGCCACTAACATTAATCACTAATTAAGAACAAACCACACCACAATCACTCTAATCAAGCCCTAGAAATCAATAGGAATCTAAAAAGCAATCATGGTATAAACATGGCTTCCCTATCTAACACCCTAGAAAGAGAACTACTCAGACATGATCGAATTGACAACAACAAAACTAATTGAAAACCCTAAGAATTGCATCATGAACTAATTGAGAAATAAGCAATTGAACTAAAGTAATTGAGATAAAGGAATAAAGCAATAAGCAAGACGATTACCAAATTGACGGAAAGCGGAAACTTTAATTGAATTGAAATTGTACTTGAATCTCTTCTACAATCGAGAGCAATGATAAACTAGGCTAAGAGCTCTCTAAGTGTTTAATAATATCGAAGATACAAATAATAATAACCTAAAAGTATTTATAGGTCCTAAGAAAACAATAAGATCGAGTGGGGAAAATAACGAAAGTCGCATCCCCGTGTCATCCACCCGATCTGGCAAAAGGCCGCCCGATCGGGCCTGGGAACAAGTCTTCAGCAGCAACAAAATAGGATTCACCCGATGGGATCGGGCAGATGCCACCCGATCGGGGCCGCAACCCCAGCACCCGATCGGGCAAGTCCACCCGATGCCATCGGGTGGATGTCTTCTTCAGCTCTCAGAAAATGGCTAAGTATTGCTCTGCCCGATGTGATCGGGCAAGGCCGCCCGATCGGGCGGGAAACCTGAACTTCAGCTTCCTCACTCATACCCGATCGGGTAATTGTTGCCCGACCCGATCGGGCGAGTCTTCTTCTTGCCTTGCTTTGCTTGGCTTCAGACGCCAAGTCTTTGCATACTTACTTCTTCATAATGGGGTCCAAATACCATCTTGAGACCTCAAAGATGCCTCATAACTTCCCGCTATAGCGTGGTGCTCAAAACATCAAGTAAATAGGGAGTTTTTCCCTAAAACCTGCAAAATGATATAGAACACACAAACCACAACTATATCGAAATAGTTAGCATAAATAGCTCATAAGAGCATCAATATAGCACAATTTAGCTTGTAAAGAAAGGGAAAAACTCTATAAGATATCGATATATCAAGTACTTCGCAATTTAGGTGTTTTTGAGGAGACTCTTGAGCTATGTGACCGTTTAGGGTGGGTCAACTTCGTATGCATGCCCCCCGCCTTCACCTATGAGCGTCTTACACTTGAGTTCCTCTCCACGCTCGAGTGTTCTATTGAGGAGAACGAGGAGGATGAGGGTCACCCCCAAGTCAGCTTCCAACTCTTCAACATTCATAGGGCGGTAGACTATGTTTTCCTTTGCAAGATTTTTGGTTGGGATGAGGAAGCTCCCCTAAACGAGTATATCAACCATGACTTCATTGGGTATGAGTTTGAAAGAGCATGGGGAAATATTACGGGCAACTACAACCCACCTAAAAATCCAAAGTCTTCCCACATCATACATCCGGCCATCCGCTACGTCCACCGTCTTCTTGTGTATTGCATATATGGACGAGCGGAACTTGGTAACGCTAGCAAGGATGAGGGAAAGGCTCTTTGGACCATGTGCCGCCCAAAAACTAGGCCCGTGCCAATCAACTTTGCCGAGCATCTCATTCAAAGATTTATCATGCTCCGTGATGGTGTTCATCACCGCAAGGACATCATCATGGGCGGGATGATAACTATGATAGCAAGGTATTGGCACACCAATGAAGAGTTCAACACCATGGCACCAATATCTCAACGGATCCTTCTTGATGATACTACATTGCACCAAATGAATTTCTACCGCTACATCGAAGGCAACCACGACCGAATCATATGGTTAGTGCGGGAGTTAGATTATTGTCACCTTTCGAACCCCACACTAACCCGGTTTGGAGATGGAGCGCTCCCCTACCTCATGGCGAGGGAGATCGCCCAAGGGAAGCAGAGTTGCAAGCTCTTGCCGTTGATGAAGCGAGGGGACAACAACAACGTCGACGACCACAACAACGACAACCCACTCACCCCATGGACGAAGCCGGCCCATCCGACGAAGGTACGTCCTCTTCTCATGTTTATGATTTTAGTTCTATTGGGGCGGATATTGAGGCCATGGCTAGTAAGCAAAGCACCCATTTTCAAAATATTTACGCTCGGTTTGATAACGTCAATGCTCACTATGCTAGCATGAGCACTAGACTTGATAGCATTGATGTTAACTACCGTGGCATGGATGCTAGGCTCAATAGCATGAGTGAGACACTTGGCACTCTACGCCAAGACGTGGATGGTATGTGGTTAAGGCAAGACCAAATGTACGCCTATCAAGTTGATCAAAACTTTTTTCCGCCTTACCCAAACTATCCCTCATGGCCCCCACACCCATTCCCTCCCCGGAAGGTGGGCAATAGATCGCCCTTGATCACCTCCACATGTTTTCTCACTTTGTAACACCGGGACGGTGTTCATTTTAAGTTTGGGGGTTCATCATAAGGCGATCAAGGACTTGTGCTTAATTATTAGACTTGAGATATTTTGTGCCTTATCATGTCTCATTTGCATGCATAGATGTTTTGTTGATGGTTGTCGTCATGTCGTTGATTGTTGTTGGATGTTGGTTCCCTATATGTTGTTGTCTACCCCATGGTTCCTTTATTGCTAGTGCACATACTTGGTTAAGGTTGGGCCTTTATTGCTTGATTTGTGATTGATGAGTTCGATTGCCATAGCTCCCACTTGAAAATCCAAAGTCTCCAAAACACCTTTGTACAAACTTTTCTCCCATTTTATTTTATTTTTCCTTTTTTTTCTTTTGTAAAAATCTTTTATTGTGTTTTCCTATCTTCCTTGTAAAAAAAAAGGAAGGGCTATTTATTTTTGAAAAAGAAAAAAAAGGAAGCTCTTAGAATAAATAAAACTCAAGAATAAACAAACACCCAAGATCGTTTCTATTTGAAAGAGTTTATGATGACCAAAGCAAGCGAAAATGAGAATGAAATTGTGTTACCTAATATTGGAACATGTGTAGATTAGGGAGTTTTGAGATGATTTAAACTTTGTTGTTTGCCATCAAGTCAAATAACTCATAAACAAAAACAACAAGATTCTCCTTAAATAAGTCACTTGGTTCTATCCTTCATGATATAGGAAGTCCTTACTTGGTTCTCATAACTCGAGTCCCCTAGTGCATTCGATAATCTACCCCAAATAGCTTGGCATTTTCACCACCCTATAAAGAAAAGATTTAGTTTCAAAAAAAAGGCTAGTAGCCTCAAAAAATAAAAAGATGAAAAGGAAACAAAAAAAGAAAAATGCATATTTTCAATAAGAGTTGCGAAAGGGTGGTTAGTAACCAAGGTCCTAGCGCATTCCAATGCTCAAGTGGGGATTCGAAAAAGTGAAGTAGAACCCCCTAGTGACGACGGGATCGTTGCGGCTTGAGTATGAATGTTTTTCCTCCTAGTGCGTCTCCGACCGAGTACTTGGTACCGTGCCTGAGAAACATGTTTACTTCGTGAGTGGACGGACCGCACAAAGAGGGCGAAGACTAAGCCCCGCACTCCTTGGTAGTTGCATCACTATTTCACACGCCTTCATTTCCATAATAATGAAAATGCTAAGTTTGGGGGAAAATTTTCCGCACATTGAGGATAGAGTTACTTGAGTCGGTTTTCTCATCCTATACATGAGTTTGTGAACTAAACGACCCTAGGAGCAATGGCGTTGAAAGTAGTGGAAAGTTAGAGAATTTGTTGAGTTTACACCTTAGTTTAGCTCGTCTCATAACCTCCTTCTCTACTCATGTTTTGTGTTGGAATTGAAAGAAAACGTTCTCATATATGCTTGCTTGCGGTCCGCTCATGACTCCATCTCCCGTACCTTGGTGATGTTTTCATTCTTGGGTTGTTGCTTGTTTGAGTTGGTGTATTGGCTTTATGGGTATGCCTTCTAGAAAACCCTCACGAGACCATCCTCGTCCACTAGGGTCATCCTAGGGGTTTAAAGGGCTTGTTGCATATGCTAAATGCAACCGTGGACTCCACGAAAGCGAGTTTGTTTGGTTTCCCTCCCTTTCCCCCTTTTGGTGGTCTCATTTTGTTGGTCTTATCGAGTCACCTTTGTGCATCGTCTAGTCATCCATTCTGATTTGCTTGAGGACAAGCAAAGAGTCAAGTTTGGGGGAAGTTGATGAGTGAGATTTATCGCACTCATAGGGTAGCTTTTGGTCTATTTTATTGCTTTTTTCTTGGTGTTTCTTTACTTCTTACATCTATTTTCATCATCTCCGCCCTATTTGGGGCTTCTCACTATTTCCTTTGATTTTCTCTCATTTTTCATGGTTTTCTATCCTTATTTTATATTCCATATGCTTTGTATTGTATTTTTCTTGTATATGACTAACATGTAGGAAAAAGATGAGTGCAAAGCAAAGAATATTGGAATGGAAGAAGTTGAGGGCCAACCCAAAGAGAGCCCAAGTCTAAGCAAAGAAGATTTGAGTGGAAGAAAAGAATGAATGAAAGAAAGAAGGAAGCCCAAGCCCAAAAAGAAAAGAAGAGAGGAGAAGAAGACAACTACACGGCAAAGTGATCGCCCGATCCACTTTTGGATCGCCCGATCACAAAAAGTGATCGCCCGATCCAAAAGTGGATCGCCCGATCCAAAAGTGGATCGCCCGATCACGGCTGCGGATTTTCCACAAAGTTCCTGCCTACCTCTGATCGGGCGATCACCAATATGGATCGCCCGATCACTGCGGGTTTTCGGAAATCGTCTATTTCATTTTCTCTTTCCCTTTTTGCCCTTAATTGGGGGTTGTATAAATACCTTTTTGACCTAAAATTTGGGGCATTCTGATTTCCTTTCTTGAACTCTAGAGAGCTATTGAGAGGTTAGACTTTTGAGTGAACTTTGGGTGTTTTTCAAGGTCTTTAATGGTGATTGAAGAAGAATTTCAGATTTTTGTGGAGTATTAATGAAGCTTTAGTAACTTTTCTTCTCTTTGCTCTCATTTATTGCTTTACTTTATCGTTTATTCTTGCTTTACTTTGTTAGTAGTTTCAATATTACTCATTCTCATTGAAGTCTTAGTCTTAGTTACTCTTCTCCACTTGCTTATGCTCTTCTCTATTGCAAACATTAAGTATGAATGAAAAAGCAATGATTTTTGGTTTACTAATCTCCTATTTGCATTGTAGAACTAGTTTAGCTAACATGAGAACCAACTTTGAGTAGTCTTTTAGTTAGGGGGTTGGATGAAGGTGCAATGGACATTGTTTCATGATATGAGGCCCTAAATTGGCATGTTTGGTGGGTTGGGTTAGCAAATCCATTGATTGGTTGACTAAGGTAAAGTTGAAAGGCCTAACTTTAACTCAATGAGTCAATGGATTGCCCTTTAGGTGTAGATCGTTGAGATATACAATGAAGTTGGAATTGCTATCTCTAAATAAGTTTGAGTGAGAAATCCTACCTTTCTTAGAGTCTTAACCCATTCAACATCCGAAAGGCGAGATTGGGTTGAACTTAGCTAATTCCGACCTCATGTTCCATCATTGACTATCTAATCCCTAATTGAGAGTGTTGCATCACCTTGAGCATCCTTGAAAGAGGAGTTCATGGTTGCAATGTCTTGATTCAATCCCCTATCACATACTCCTTTAATCTCATTTCGTAATTCAATTTCATTGCATTGGATCCCTATCACCCCCTAACGTCTTTTTCCATCGAATTACAACCCTTTTATTTGACCTATTAGTGATAATTGAGTTCGAAATCAATCAACTTCTTCCCTTCGGTTTAGCTTACATGTTCACTTACGTGCTTAGTGTCTAGTCTAGTCTCTGTGGATCTTGAACCTTACTTGCCACGTACTCGTATTTGGTTAGCTAGGTTTGATTTGGAGTTTTTGTCTAGCGACGCAAAAATTCTCTATCACAAGACCAAATATCTTTACTAACCATCTTAGCTAAGAAGTTCTCTTTGTGCTCCCCTTGGAGCTTCTACCACTTAATTCGCGGCTCCACATTAGGTCTTCGCTTTCTTAAAGACTCCCTACCCCGGAAATCAAGCATGACTAGTCTATGTTAGGTGGCTGCGCTCTCACCCGGTATCACCTTGCAGTTTGTATAACTCTTTCGCCAAGCATTCCTTACTAAAAAGAGGTCAATTTGACTCGCGTTACTTGCACTCCTATACGTCAAAAGGTGAGATTCTCTTTTCTCAAACCAAGTGTTCGTAATACTAAGACCATATGCTAATGCGAAATCCAAGATACCACTTCCAGCTTCATTTCTCCCCATACCCAAAACCTCCATGAATGCTCTCAATGCCAACTCGACTAGTGCCCGCATGTCCGTTAAGATCCCTACCAATGATCAATTTATCACTAATAGGCACTCGTTGCACAACCTCCTCTAAATCCTCCCAAAATTGTTGTTTGATAGATGCTTAAAATTCCACTTGCGGCACATATGCGCTTATGATAGTCACCGCCTCACTCCCTAATATTAGCCTGGTACTCATAATGCGGTCACTCTTCCTCGAAACTTCAACCACATCATCAATATATTCCTTATCAATAATGATGCCTACTCCATTCCTACTCTTATCCTTTCCGGAGTACCAAAGCTTATAACCCCATGGGGCTAGTTCTCTTGCTTTTCCACCAGCCACATTATGTGAATCTTTCGCCTCCTCATAATCTCCACCACCTCCGCCGATCTTCCCGTCAAAGAGCCAATATTCCATGTTCCAAAGCGCATCCTACTACCCATACCATTACCACGACCCTGGACTAGCTTCTTTACCCGCACCCGTCCCTGATGCGAGAACCCTTGCATATTTGACACCACCCCCGGGAGCCGGGATGGCGCGCCGCTTCCAGGCGACGACCTAGCAACCCTTGCATATAATACTTATCACTACACCCGGGTCTACGAAGTGTGGTGCGTCGCTTAGCAGGGAACGCCCTCACGTTATTCATTTGTCAATTCATGTCATAATATGGGGCTATGTTTTACGCTGGCCGCCCCAAACCAACCGCAACGCTCCTACTTTATCCGGGCTTGAGACTGGCAGTGAATATCACACAGACACTCACAGGCAAATTTGTTAAAAATAGTGAGGGGTTGCAAATGGGTAGTATTGTCATCCTGTACATGTTTAGCAAAGTAGAAGTTATATTGTAGAGTTTCATTTCCATTTCAAGATATAGAAATATAGACTAATATTAATTTTGGGTTGTAATCCTTGTTTTTCTCCTCTCCTTATATTATAACTGTTACTTGATTTAAGAATTTGTAAATTTAACACCTACATTGGATAAATTTTATCATCAAATGACCAAAGAGGAGGAGATCGAAGAGGGTGTTTTCCTGGATGAGGTAGCAGTTGTGGTCACTACCACTCTCGTAATCAAAGTAATGCGAAAATTGTTGGCCACAGAAGAGGGTCAAACAGAGGAGGAAGAAGCTTTAATAAACGCGAAAAATCAATCGATGTTTAATGTTATAATTGCCAAAAGTATGGGCATTATGCATCAGATTGTTGCAGCAAACAAAAGAATTAAGGAAATCGATTGAATTTTTTGCTGTATTATCACAAATTTATAAGGATGTACCACATTGTTTCTAGCACCTGAAGAAGCTAGTAACCATCGAGACCTGTGGTTTTTGGATTTGGGAGCTAGCAACTACATGTGTGGCGGAAAATAATTTTTTATTGACCTTGATGATAAGATACAAGGTAATGTAACTTAAGGAAACTCAACCAAACTATAAGAATTGATAAAAGAAATTTTCAAATTTTTCTCAAGAATGGGAAGGAAGAATTTATATTTGATGTTTATTATGTAACCAATATGCAAAGTACATAATTAGCATTGGACAACTCCTTGAAGACTTAATTGCTCAATCAAAAATGGTGAAGAATCGCATGTTCCGCTGCAACTTAATACCGAGGTATAAAAGTGCTTTTATGGTGTTGTAGAGAATAAATCATGGAAATGACATATACGGTTTGGGCTTTTTACATTTTAATGGCCTAAAACTATTACAATCAAAGAACATGGTACATGGATTGCCTCATATTGAACACCCTAAACAAGTTTTTAAAATAGGTAGTGTTGGGAAACTAGCTAGACTACCATTTCAGAAAGGACACTGGATTGCAAAAGCACTAGAATTATCCACGAATGTTTTTGGAATATTGGAACCAATATATATCTTTGGGCGGTAATTATTATTTCATTATTCTTAGGAAAATTTGCCAAAAAAAAAAACTTCCAAAAGTTCAATTTTACGAAAAAATACCTTTTAATCTTTTTTTGAAATAAAAAACCATAACACCCATTTTTTTAAAACAAAAAACCCCTTGTCATTTCCAGCGTTGACCATCCCAATTCCGACATTGACCCATCTATTTTGCCTAGGTGCACCTAAGAAGCTTGATTTTCCCTCTCTTCCTAACCCAACATTCCAATCTTTCCCAATATTCTCTTAATTCTTCCCTTTTTATCTCTTCAATTTCTGATTTTATATTGTTAATTGAGCTAAAAATGAGAGTAGCAAGAGAAAAAGGGGAGTGGGAAAAAGGAATCTTATAAGAGCTTGAGAAGAGAGTTTTTGGAGGAAGGAGGAATTTCCAACTTGGCATTGAAGAGAGTCTTTTTAGCTCAATTGACTCGGAAATTAAAAAGATTAAAGAGAAGAGGTGAGAGAATAGAAGAATTCAGTAATTAAAGAGATAAAGATGGAAGATTTCAAAGAATTTTGGGGAAGATTGAAAAATTAGGGGTTGGAAATGAGGGAAAATCAGGCTTGTTGGGTGCACATAGGCAAAGTAGATGGGTCAATGTCGAAATTTGGGAAGGTTAACACCGGAAAATGACAAGGGGTTTGTTTTTTTAAAAAAATTTGGGTGGTGTGGATTTTTATTTCAAAAACAAATTAAAAGGTTTTTATTCGCAAAATTGAACTTTAACATTTGGCGATAATTTTCCTTATTTTTATTATGATCATAAAAGAAAATTGTGGGTGCAAGTATTCAAGGAGAAATCAATTTCATTTGATACAATCACGCAATTCAAGGCTCGAGTTGAGTTAAAATTGGAAGCAAGTTAAAATTCTTAGGTCTGATTTTGGCAATGAATATACATCCAATGTATTTAGAAATTTTTGTACAAGTGGAGGAATATGACATCAATTTACTGCCTCATACACTCCATAACAAAATGGAATTGCCGAAAGAAAAAATTGGAAAATTTTAGATATGCAAGAAGCATCTTAAAAGAGAGATGATTGTTGAAGCAATTATGGAAGAAGTTGTTTCATAGTCAACTTATATTTAATCGTTGCCCCACAAAAAAATGTGAAGAATTTGAATCCATAAGAAGGATGGAGTGGTGAGAAGACCAATATAACGTAGAACATTTGCGAGTATTCAGGTGCATTACTTATGCTCATATACCCGAGGCATGGAGGAAGAAATTAGATGATAAGGGTGTGAAATGTATCTTCATAGGGATACAATGCACAATCAAAAGCTTACAGACTCCACAATGATGATTGGAAAAATGAATGAGAGTAAGGAGAATCATGGAAATAGGATAATCAACTAAAAAAAGTAAAAAAAGTTGTATTTTAGGAACACAACAATAATGAGACTACACAAAATAGTTTCGAAATAATTAACCAATGACAATTTCATCGCACATAGATAACAATGGGCCAAATTCGGCTACCCTTGGAGCATCAACCTCATCTTTGAGAGTTAGAGACATGAAAAGAGACAAATGAAGTTGATTTGTTTTGCTTATATGACGACCATGAACCCATAAATTTTGAAGAAGTTATTGGAGAAAAAAATGGAGAACTCCTATGAAGGAGGAGCTCCAATCAACAGAGAAAAATAATACATGGGAGTTGGCCACATTGCCAAAGGGTCATAAGGCTATAGAAGTAAAATGGGTTTACAAAATTAAAAGAGTTGTTGAAGGAACCGTTGACAGATACAGTGCAAGGCTTGTAGTATAAGAATACAAACAGAAGTATATGGTGCTAACTATGAAACAGCATTTGCTCTGTTGCTTATGTCGACACCACAAGAGTGTTGATTTCACTTGCAGCACATCATAAATTGAAGATTTAGTAACTAGATGTCAAGTCTGAATTTATAAAGTGTATTAGGAAGGAGTTTATATGCCACAACCAGAAAGGTTTTGTGACCAAGGGAGAAGAAGACAAAGTGTACCACTAAAAATGGGATTATATGGTCTAAAGCACTCCGCAAGCTTGGAATACACTTATCAATTGATAGTTGTTAAAAAATGGTTTTACCAAATGTCCATTTGAACATGTAGTTAATGTGAAAAAGGATCGTGATAATATTCTCATAATTAGTAGATTTGTTGCTGATATGTTGTTCACCAGAAACAACCAAAGTATGTTTGATGATTTCAATGTGGTGATTTTTAAGGAATTTGAAATGACAGATTGTGGCTAATGAAGTTCTTTTTATAGGTACCATAGGTTTTGGATTATTTTATCCATATAAAGATGGATACTATTGTTTGGTTATTCTAATAATAGTGATTATATTGGAGATCAAGATGAAAGATAAAGTACAATATGGTACACATTTTACTTCGGTTCAACTGCGTTTACCTAGATTCGAAGAAACAACCTGTTTTCTCATCATCACATTGTGAAGCAAAATACATAAGATCTTTATCTACGGTTTGTGAAGCATTATGATTGAGAATTAACCTATCCAAAGAACTAGATAATGTTCAAGAAGAAACTACTTCTATCTGCGTTGATAATGTGTCATCAATAAAACTTTCTAAGAATCCGGTACATCATAAGAGAAGCAAGCACCTTGAAACTCGATTTCATTTTCCTCAGGATCAAGTCAAGCAAGGAACAACATCACTCAAATATTGTAATACCACTTAGAATGTTGCAGATATTTTTACAAAGACCTTATCTCATGATACTTTTACAAGATTGAGAGAAATGCTTGGAATGACAATTAAAGTTTGAGGGGGTGTGTTGAAATTTAAACTTTAATCTAGAAAATTATTATTCGTTTACTTTTATTATCATTTGTAAAAAATTAGTTTTAAACCCCTGCAAAAGCACGAGAATATTTTTCGCAAAATGCATATAAAAAATCATTAATGTATTAGCGTGTACATGATAAGTTTTAAATATATATATAACTAGTTTTAAACCCGTGCAAAAGTACGGCAATATTTTTTCTCAAAATGCATATAAAAATCATTAATGTATTAGCGTGTACATGATAAGTTTTAAATATATATAATACTATCATGTTAATTCTCATAATTACCTTAACATTACAAAAGATATGGTTATTTAATAATTAATTTTACAAATCAAAGACCACAAATATCTAATATGTATTAGACCCGTGCGTGTAAATTGGATGATTTATTTAATCCTTCTTCTCTCAATACTGCTATATTAAAAAATTGGATAGTTTTTAATATGTTATCAACAATTGGTTTTTCTCTCTCTCTCCTCTCTTCTACATTCTCCAAAAAAGGTCAATATTTTGTTCTCCATTTCTAGATCCGAAGACTTACCAATAAAATCCTTCTTGTATCTTGATCGTGCTAGTCAGTCACCCACCCACCCAATCCATAACTCCTTCGTAATCTTCCCTCCTCCTCTCACCCATCATTTTCTTCCTGCTCTCTATTTCTTCTCCTGAAACTTCTATACTTCACCACCATCAAACGCACGTCTAAAATCGACCATTATCCGCCGCTGACCTCATCACAAGACCATTCACCACCTCTAAATCAAACCCCACTTGTAACCCATTTATCAAACAACCCACGATTAGACAACCTAAAGCTCCAACAATTTGATTGAACTATGGGGCTTAGTTTTTGCATATGAGTTTGAAAACAAAAAAATAGTGTTTTATATCAAGACAAGACGATTTTGCCTGAAATTATGAAAAATATTGAAAGTATTAAGAACGTTTCTATACTTGTAGGTGTCATTTTTCTTCATTTTCTTACATCTATCTAACTTCATACCTTGACACGAATAATTATCTTACAACACAAACGAATTTTTGGCAATATAATAATATCGTCATTTTTTTATTTTACGTTATTCATTTTATTTTAGTACACAAATCATTACAATATTGTGTTTCCGAAATTCTGATTATAACATATATTTATTCTTATGATGAATATTCCTATATGTTCACATTAATCTATTATTTACCTTCTTAATTTAGAGGGAATTTATATGTAAGCAAATTATGAAAATTATTGTATGATGTAAAAATATAATTGTCAGAGTTAGTTTTATTAAAGTATAATAGTATTTATTTCTCTAATATTTTTTGGTTGTTAACATAATTTTTTTAATTCGATATCGCCATTTTCTTAAAATTATTGTATAATGTAAAAATATAATTGTCAGAGCAACCTTATATCTTATTTTTCTTAAATTGAAAAGATCATGTTATAGTATCTTCGATGTAGTTTACAATCAATAAGATTTTAGTCGAATACATTATATTTCGAATTATATTTATCTATAATATAATAAGAATTTATCTAATTTTAATACAAAGTATTTTGTGTGATTCATTTTCCTTATTCAAAGCAAAATTGCCTAGCAATTTGATTTAGATTTTTTAAAGTCATTCTAATTACACCAATAATATATTTTGTGTGATTCTTTTTCCTTTTTTAAACAAAGATCGATTTAAATGTAACATTATTTTTAATTGCTTAAATATTATTCAATATTGTTGAAGCATTATAATTACGAACAACATATCCAACCAATTAATGCCACATGTATTTTTTCAATAAACGTTGCTTAATCAAACGACACGTATGTTTTTTTATTTTTCTTTATTAGATTATATAGAAAATAGATTCTTAGATTCTATAAACAACTAAGACATTCATACTGTATCTTATTACTAATAGACTAAAGCAAATGCGAATGACCTTCCCGGCGTTGGATAAGGTAACTCAAAGTGAAAATATTAAATTAACACAAACAATAAGTATACCCACCGACTAGTGAGAAATATATTAATGTTAATGAATGCATCAAAGACATTCCTTAGCAAGATCCATAGACTAATAGTTCTATTTGCTACGATTTTTTTCTAAATACATAACCTAATCGTAGCATCCCCTATATATTCCAAATAAAGTTTTTTTTTTCCTTAACAAATATATATGATTTCAAATTCAGGTGAATTTATAATTGATTTCAAATTTCCAATTGCATATTTCCTAATGCCTCTATTTAATAAAATAATTTCAGATCGTCTCCTTTCTATTCCTTCTTAAGAATAAATTAATGAATGTTTTGGATGCCATTGTAAAAATGAACATTCACATGTATATTACACAAGGTAATCAATTAAAATTATCTGAAGAATCTGTAATATTAGAAAAATATTAGGCAAACCAATTATATGACTCAACCTCTGGGCAACTTGTCAATTACCATAAATCATCCATTCTTTTCTCGAAACATACCACTAAACAAAAAAGACAAGTTATTGCAGCTGGATTTAACATGAAACCAAAGTCAACACTCGGGCGATATCTCGGACAATATTTTTCCTCCTACAAAAGTTTAAAAATAGATTTCAATCTTTGATCATCAAAACAGACAAACTCAACAATTGGCAGCAAACTCACCTGTCTAAAGCTGGCAGAGTAGTCCTCATCCAAAGCAATTTAGAATCGGTCCCTACATACACAATGGCTACCGCCAAAATTCCTAAAAGCATTACCAACAAACTTGACTCCATCAATAGAGCTTTCTTCTGGAAAAATAATGTTGAATCCAAAGGCACACCGCTGATAGCCTAGGACAAAATATGTGCGCCAAAGCCCTCGGAGGGCTAGGCCTTAGGAAAACACACCACGTAAATCAGGCATTACTAGCTAAGCTGGGATGGAAAGTTCTAATTGATCCCCATAATTTTTGGGCCGCACAAGTACGAGAAAAATACTTAAAGAAAACCACATTCTTTGAATATAAGCCATAACCCAGTTATTCCATCATATGGAGGGCCATCCTACAAACACGAGACCTACTCAGAAGAGGAATCCGGTGGAAAATTGGATCAGGAAAAGACATCTACTTTTGGCTAGATAATTGGTGTGGACAAAACAGCATCCTAGAAAGGCACAACTAAACCTCAACACTAGTCAAATTGACAATATAAATCTCCGAGTAGGGGAGATAATTCGACAAGATATGACATGGGATAACGAAAAAATTAACACTCTTGTCCCAACTCACATTAGCCAAATAATAACAAGCATCCCCTTCCATCTAGAGCTCAAAAAGATACCCCGTGCTGGAGGCTAACATCCACAGGAGATTTCTCAATAAAATCAGCAACCTGGCTATCTCATGATCCCGCGTCATTTCATAAGCCAAAGTGGGATTTCCATTGGCTCTGGCAGATAGACATCCCACCTAAAATCAAAATATTCTTATGGCAAATTCTATTAAATGGTCTCACAAGGGATAATCTGGCACTTAGAAATATTTCCACTACCATCGAATGCCCCCTTTGTCACAATGACCAAGAAAACATCGAACACCTGTTTCTCCACTGCCAAATCATAAACAATCTCTGGAATTCGCCGAAAACCAAATCCATGATGCCAAACCTACTAGTCCCAAACAATATAAAAGATTTTCTCCTTGAGAATAGAAAGCGAAACCCAAAAATTACCCCCAGTAATTTGCTAGATATTATGGAGCATCTGGAAAGAACGGAACTTATCAATATTCCTAAATGAGTCTTACAATACAGAAAGACTCTGGCACCGCGCAACCAATGGAATAAAAGAATGGGATTTTTGTTCCAACTACGACAACCATATCACTTCGTTTCCCCTCGCAGGAATAAAGTTACGACTCAAGTTGGATGGAAGCCTCCGCCCACTGGTCACATCAAACTAAACATGGATGGATCTTCCACAAACTCCTCCTCTGCAGCTGGTATTGTACTTCGAGATTCCATTGGCAAAGTTTTAGCAGCAGCCACATTCAAATTAGGCCACACAACACCTCTTATTGTTGAAGCAACGGCCCTAGAAATGGCCTTATCCAAGCAAGAAACATGAAGATTAAGCACATACAAAAGAAAGCGACAATCTAGTCCTAGTCAACACAGTCAAAGGCATCTACAATACCCCATGGACAATCCATACATTAATCGACGACATCCATCATCTTATGAGCAACTTTGTTTCAGTGACCACAACACACATGTTTAGAGAAGCAAATCGTGTAGCTGATCACCTTTCCAAGATAGGACATCACATCAACCAGCAAAATCAGCCTATTGATGTCCACAAAGATCCAGATCTATATAAACTTATTTCTGTAGATAGCTTAGGAACAACCCTGAGAAAAGGGGTCCCCTAAGCCTCTCCGTGTATCCTTTCAAAAAAAAATTATATGACTCAACCGGTCAACCCTAACTCTAACATTAAAAAGTTTTAAACTAGTTTGACTAATGATATTTTGCTTGTGCATTTCATAAATGAAGCAAATATCTTCACATGCATTTCACATACATACATTAATACACTAATGTTCTAATATAGAAAATAAGCACTAATTAGATCAATTAATTATTATCTTAAGAATATGAATCCTAATATTCTACTTTCCAATTTCAGTTGATTTGCGGTAGTAATATCTTACGATTTCTTCCCAATAACACCAAAGTTATATAAGTGTGACATGTGGCACTTATTTCATATGAGTGATATGTGACACGTACTCTGATTAAAACTCGGCATGTAGACATTTTTTCTTGCTTTATTAATTTAGATAAATAGATAGATAAATAGAAAGATAGTGAGGGGTTGGAAATGAGAGAGCTACGCCAATAATGGTAACTCATACTCCTAGAAAGCTACTTAATAACTTTTTATAATTATTTGTAACTATCAGCCAAAAAAAGTTCGCGTTCTTTAGCAAAAGCAGTTAATCTTCAAAAGACCATCAACTAACTACCATTAATTGTCTATATCCTATATGCAGCTGTAGTTGGAGCTGGCTTCATAGCCAAAGGTATAACAGTAGAAAACTACGCAGGGGCAGCCAAACATCAAGCAGTAGCTCTAAGAAGCGGATCAGATTTATCAGCATTTTACCAATGCAGCTTTATAGGCTACCAAGACACGCTTTACACCCACTCGTTACGACAATTCTACAGAGAATGTGACATATATGGAACTGTAGACTTTATCTTTGGTAATTCAGCTGTTGTATTCCAAAGTTGCAGCCTATATGCTCGATCTCCCCTTCCGAACCAAAAGAACATCTTCACTGCTCAAGGTCGAGAAGACCCTAACCAAAACACAGGAATTTCTATCTTGAACTGTAAAGTAGCGCCAGCTACAGATTTAGCTGCTAACAAGACAGCCCATAAAACATACCTAGGGAGACCATGGAAGGAGTACTCTAGGACAGTCTTTATGCTCTCGTATATCGACGATATAGTTGATCCTGCAGGTTGGTTAGAGTGGTCGGGTGATTTTGCACTAAGAACTCTCTTTTATGGAGAGTACCAGAATAGAGGACCTGGGGCTAATACTAGTGCAAGGGTTACATGGCCTGGTTATATTGTTATCAATAACTCCAGTGATGCTAGCAACTATACAGCGGGAAATTTTATCTTAGGTGGTGAATGGCTTCCACCTTATGGCATTCCTTACTATCTTAATTTGACTAGTTATTGATCGAACTAATTGTTTTTTCTTCGGTAGACATATGTATTATTATACGAGCTCTTTTAGCTAACTCAAAAGTTAATAAAGATGTTCTATTTTATGGGAAGTTGTGCTTCAAATTATGGTTCCTGATTTTCCTAATTTTTAGTGGGACATTATTCTAAGCAGCATCTTGATATTGGATCCATTTTTACCCATTAAGTGGATTATCTTTTTTCACTATTTAAGCATGTTGATCTACATGTACATAATTTTCTACTTCTATTTAAGGCTAGATGTAATCCCTTTATTTATTGGTTTGAATACAAGTATGTTATCCTTTCCCTTTTAGCATCTCTATTATAATTTCAACATTTTGAGCAATGATTAGATCAAGGGTTTTGAATATCAAGTTATTGTTCGTACCAAATTAAAACATGGATAATGAATTGTATAATAGTACTCCCTTCGCTATACTTCCTCCCTTCTTTAATAATTGAGACATTTCATATTTACACGTTTGTCAATGCATTATTTTAAAAATTAATAGAAATATCTATAACTATCCATAAGTAAATATCAAAAAATTGATATTAAAAAATTACACATTGAGACAAATCTAACAAGATCCCACATCACTATGGTTTCTTAAAATGTAAATCATCAAAGCTAGGTAAAGTTTAATTGTGAATAGTAAACACTATACAAGTGTGTCACAGATTAAACAGCTAAGGAAATACTCCCTCAGTTAGTTTTTAATTGTTACAGTTTGCTTTGGGGATAACCAAGGAAATTTATGAAATCTATGCAATGATTGTTTGGAGAATAGTTGTTTGGGGAATAGATAAATTATGAGAGATAAGGTTATAAAAGCAAAAGTGTGGGTGATTGGATATTTGATATCACGTATTTATATAGAGTTTTCTCCCTTACCTACAAGCTAATTTGTGCGTCATTGGAGCTCTTGGGAACTATTTTATGCTAACTATCGTATATAGTTGTGGTTTTGTGTTTTAATGTTGAATTGCAGGTTTTAGGGAGTTTTCTCCCTATTCCCGAGCCATTTAGAAGCAACCACGGCTTTACGAGATGTTACGAGGCACGTAGGATGGCTCACGAGATTTATGGGAAGTTTAGGAGGTCCCAAGACCTCTAAACGTGAAGAATTGAAAGCCAAAGAGTCTAAAAGGAGTTTTCCGTGCACTAATCGGGCAGAAATGGTCCGATCGGGCGAAAATATATTGATCGGGTACAAAAGTTGCGGACCCGATCGGGCAAGCGTTGCCCGACCAGATCGGGCTAGCATACATGCCCAGACCCCATCGGGCATAACGTGCCCGACCCGATCGGGCGAGCTTTATTAGTGCTGCTGCTGCTCGCCAAGAATAAAAGAGTATTGGGCTTCTCATGTACGCGGCCTGATCGGGTGTAATGCGCACGAAGGCATCAGGCGTAGGCCAATTCTGTCGCTGTTGTTGTCACGTGCACGCGGCCCAATAAATTGTGAATGCTGCGTCATTTAATGAGACCTGAAAAGCTGCCGTTAGGATGGGCTGACATTTTCCTTCCCTTTATCTTGTTTCGATGCCCAGGTTTAAAGGGCTTTGGGGAGTTTTGTTTTATTAGGATGATTTTTATTTTAGTTGAAAGTTTAGCATTTTCAGTGGGAATTAGTTTTGGCTTGAGTGGGGGAATTAGTACTAGGTATCTCACGCCATTAGTGGAGACTGATTTAGTTTTAGGATTTTAATCTTGCTTTTATATATAAACACTTAGATTAGTTTAAAGGGATGGAACCTATTCCGATTTCAATAAAAGTTCCTGCTTTCTGTCAATTGGTATTCTTTCTTACCCTGATCTCTTTTATTATTCTTAATTGCTTGGCTTAGTTATTTAATTATTCATGATGCAATTATTAGGGTTTCATATTAGTTTTGTTGTTGTTAATTCGATTATGAGTGAGTAGTTCTGTTTCTAGGGTGTTAGATAGGAAATCCATGTTTATACCATGATTGTGATTTAGATTTCTATCAATTTCTTGGGTTTGATTAGGGTGATTGTGATGTGATTTGTTCTTATTGAGTAATTAATGTCAGTGTACAATTTCATTGATTGCTTGTGGTTAATAGTTGTTTGCACAGATCCGTCTTACGACTAGAGGCCTAGGACATGTCAGTAGTTCTGATTACGTTAGTGAACATGCGGCGTATGTTGAACTATGAGCGTTGAGTCTTAACCATAGCTCAACATAGGCTCTAATCCCCTGACTTGACTTAGGTTTTGATAGTAGTTGACCCTATCTGATTGGTATAAGCATAGTGGACCGACCTAATACCCTAGGTTTTTAGTCCATAATCAATTCCTCGATTTAATTTGTTTTCCTTAGCTTAATTATTAGTTCAGTTATTTCTTCCCTGATTTCGTCTGAAGTAGCTAAATTGGTTGAATATTAATTTAGAAACTCTGTCTCCCTGTGGATTCGACCCTGCTTCCACTGACTACCTTAGTTAGAGGTCTGTAGGTTTATTTTTTATTAGGTGACATGACTAAATCCTATCAAATTTTTGGCGCCGTTGCCGGGGAGACGACTAGTTTTCTAAATTTTTATTTGATTATTTGGTCTACTTCTCTGTACCTCATTGGAACTTCATTGTTTCAATCGAGGTACGTTTTACTACTGCTTCTTGTTTCTTTTGTATGCTCAGGTCCCAAAGAAACGGTTCCCCTTCCCAGCGGACCCGATCTTACTAGGACAATCAAGGCGGATTCGAAAGATAAAGCAGAAAGAAAAGCAGTCTGTTCAGCTGAACATCTCTGGAACAGACACCTTGAGTTCAGTTATGTCAAAATCACTGAAGTCATATGGGGTGCCCAACCCAGATGGTCTCTCCACTGGACCTACTATGCCCACCATTGCCGCAGCAAATTTTGAGATTAAGCCTGGACTCATCAGCATGGTCCAGCAAAATCAGTTTGGTGGGCATCCTACTGAAGATCCGGCAAATCATCTGCAACGGTTTCAACAACTTTGTCGAACCGTTAAACATGTCGGCGTCACTCCAGATCAGCTAAAAGTCATGTTGTTCGAGTTTTCTTTGAGGGATAGAGCCCAGAAATGGTTGAACGATGTGAAAGAAACAGAATGGAGTGAGATTTCTGCTGCGTTTCTGAGAGAGTATTATCCACCTACTAAAACAGCAGAAATCAGACACAAACTAGCCACGTTTTCCCAAGAGCCTGATGAAACATTACGGGAAGCGTGGGCTAGGTTTAGAGATCTACAGAGAGAGTGTCCACACCACAATATGGACAAATGGTTCTTGACGCAGACATTCTACAATGGTCTGCAGCCTCAGACGAAGAGTATTGTTGATTCGTCTGTAGGAGGAGTCTTTTTAGACAAGGCAGTTGATGAGGGTTATGAATTCCTATCAAATCTTGCAGCAAATGACCATTCATCATCTAAAAGTTTAACTAAGAAGGTACTTGAAGTTGACGCTATTTCATTGCTTACATCTCAGATGGCGCAACTAACTCAGCAGCTAATGAATTCTTCTAGTTCGACACCTCCGCCTTTGAGTATCAATGCTATGTCTGCAGTAGCGCTCATTACCTCATCTTACTGCGAGGTATGTGGTGTTCAGGGTCACTTTGGGCATGATTGTCAGTTCAGTCAACTTCAGATAGAGCAGGCCAATGCCTTTCAACAAAGACCACAAACCTTCCCCCCTTCACATAACTACCAAAACCCACAAAACTATCAACCTACACCTCCACAAAACTATCCTAAACCCTCATACCATCAAACCCCACAACATTTCCAAAGACCACCACCACAAAACTTCCATCATCCCAATAACTTTTAAATTCCACAACATTTCCACACCCCACCTCCACAAAACAACAACCCACAAGAGCCTAGCAATTCTGAACTGATGAAACTGATATTGTCTATGCAAAAGGCAAATGAGGAAACACGGAGGGCCCAAGAGGAAGCACGGAGGGCCCAAGAGAAGCACATCCAACTTCTCGAGGCTCAAGTTGCTCAATTGGCAGAAACTAATGCACAGAGGCAGCAGGGACAATTGCCAGGGCAACCCGTTCAGAGAGAACATGTGAATGCCATCACTCTTCGTAGTGGCATAGCTTATGATTCTCCTCCATTGCCCGTTGATGAGGTTACCCCCAACTGCAGGGAAGGAGAAGGTGGTAGCGGAAGGAAAAAGAAGAATTCGACGTCTGAAGTCGATTTTTCTGCAGAAGCTGAACAGACAGGGAAGAAAAAGGAGAAGGTTTCTGAAACGCCTTACACCAAGGCTACCTTTTCCCCACAGGATGCAACAGTCCAAGGTCGATCAGCAGTTGGGTGTTCTTGGCTATGGTCAAGAACCTTGAGGTAACGATTCCATTCACAGATTTAATTACCCAAGTGCCTGTTTATGCTAAATTTCTGAAAGACATGATCACTAA
Source organism: Patellifolia procumbens (assembly GCA_947645195.1). NCBI lineage: Eukaryota > Viridiplantae > Streptophyta > Magnoliopsida > Caryophyllales > Amaranthaceae > Patellifolia > Patellifolia procumbens. The sequence continues at coordinate 174,134 of CANSGD010001453.1, forward strand.
GAAAAGAGACTTCAAAGTGGGTAGAACGTGTCGCTCTTACTGAAGAGTGTAGTGCTTTTATCCAAAATAAACCCCACCAAAGTTAAAAGATCTTGGTAGTTTTTCTATACCCTGCCATCTTGGACCTATTTTTATTGACAAGGCTTTATGTGATTTAGGTGCTTCTGTTTCTTTTATGCCATTATCTGTTTTTGAGAAACTGAACAGGGGAGCACTTAAATGCAAACAAATCACTTGACAGATGGCGGATCGTTCTATAAAATACCCTCTAGGTGTTTCAGAGGACGTTCTGTTAGGGTTGGGAAATTCTATATCCCTGTTGATTTTGTGGTATTAGATATGGATGAGGATGCCCAGATTCCTATTATCTTGGGTAGGCCATTTTTGTGTACTGCTGGTGCTGTAATTGATGTCAAGACTGGGTCTTTAACTCTTAGTGTTGGTGATGATAAAGTGATGTTTAAACTAACCAATGCTGTTAAGGCACCTATGCTTGAACAATCTTGTTGTAGGGATGAGGTTTTGGATGAAGTAGGTGGAGAAGGTTCCAACTACACCTAAGGTTACCTCGCCGTCTGGAGGCATTATCAAGAACATTTGGAGGAGAAAGATGTTTGATGAGGGTGGCACTCACTGCCAAGCCCCTCCTATTTGAGAGATGGAGGATTATGGTCGTGCGGGACCTTTATAAACTAGTGCTGTGCGAGAGGCAACTCGTATTTTTCTTTCCCTTTTCCTTTTCTTTTATTTTCTTCTTTTTGTGAGCGAGAGCGAGGGCACTAACATTGTTTTTCCTCTTAGCATAGTCCTTATCACCTTTTGGCATTGAGGACACTGCCAAGTTCAGCTTGGGGAGGAGTTCTGTTTGTATTCTCTATCTCTTTTACTGCTTTCGAAAAATTCTGAAAAAAACAAAAAAATATGGTTGCATGACTGGTTTAGTTGCCTCCCTGTGCCCCCTTGTTGTGCTCTATTTGAAAATGATTTGACTTTGTTTTCTGGATAGCTGGGCATTTGTGATCTTGAGGCTATGATTTGATGTTTGATTGCTATGATTTCGAGCATTTTTGGATTATATTAGACCACTTTGTGCTGCATACCTGAATTGGTTAGACTGTGAGGCCTTTTGTAGCCTATTGGATTCATATTATTATCCAGTCTATTCTTGTGTGTTAGTTCCTCTTTAGTGGATTGATCTTGACTTTGACTTCGTACTTGTCTGATTTTAGATGATTTGTCGCATTTGCTGTGATGGAGGCGTTCTTTTGTCTTATTCTTGAGCTTCAGAGTGAATTTTGATATACTTTTATCCTCCCTTAGCCCGCTGAGCCTAATGACTTGTTTCGTGTTACTTAAACCCCTATTATGAGCCCAAAGCCTTCACTTGATATTATTCCAAGCCTAGCTTGGGAGCTTTTGTATGGGTTGAGTTTGAGATTGGTTTGTTGGTTTAGTTTTGTTTTTGAGGAATTTAAGTATATTTTCTGTGGTTAGAAAGGAGAAAAAGAAAAGAAAAGGCGAAGTTTAGGGTTGCTTGAATGAAGTTCAGAAAAATGAAAGAAAAATGAAATGAAAATTCAAAAGAATTCAAGTTCTTTCATTCGCGTATGTTCGTAAAGGAATATTCGCTTCATTGCTAGAAAATTGGGTTTGTTATGAGCTTTCATTGATTTATGAGAGTTGGGTTACTTTACATGGTTTTATGGTGATTGTTTGGAGTTGTGAAGGCCACCTTAGGCCTTGTTTGAATGATTTATGCTCCCCCTTTCTTGGTTTTTCCACCACGTTACGCAAAAGTATCCCCTACCTCTCACCTAAGCCCCAGTACAACCTGCCCTATAAAGTCCTCTTGAGTTTGTGTCTGCATTGTTCATTTGATTGGTTTCGAGTCATTGTCAAAGTTAAAGAGTATTTCTGCTAATTGAGTCGACTTGTTAGGACGAAGGCCGTCATTGAACCTTCTTAAACCATGAGAAAGGTGGAGTGGGAAGGGTACCTATGGGTCGGGCTGGTGAGTGTTCGGGCATATTCTTCTCTGCCACAAAATAGAGAGGAGTGACACCCTTGAGAGCCTTTTCAGGACTTATGCTTTGTGGATGCTTGAATTTGATAAATTGCTTGGATGATTGGTGGTTGGATGGATTTGATTAGCCAAACTCGAACTATGCCTGTCAACGATTCTTGTCTTGAAAATGTTTTGAGCTTTGATTGATTTTTATCTATGGCAAGAGGCAATCTATTCCATGTTCATGTTCTGTTTGCTTGAGGACAAGCAAAGGTTTAGCTTGGGGGAGTTTGATATCACGTATTTAGAGAAAGTTTTTCACTTACAAGCCATTTGTGCGTCATTAGAGCTCTTGGGAGCTATTTTATGCTAACTCTCTTATATAGTTGTGGTTTTGTGTTTGTGTTGGATTGCAAGTTTTAGGAAGTTTTCTCCCTATTCCCCGAGCCATTTAGAAGCAACCACGGCTTTACCGAGATGTTACGAGGCACGTAGGATGGCTCAATACGAGCTTTACGGGACTAGCGAGAGGTCCAGACCTCTCTAAACGTGAAGAATTGAGTGCCAACGAGAGTCTAAAAGGAGTTTTCGGTGCACTGATCGGGCAGAAATGGCCCGATCGGTCGAAGATATATATTGATCGGGTACAAAAGTTGCGGACCCGTCGGGGGAGCGCGTGCCGACCAGATCGGGCGAGCATGCTGCCCAGACCCGATCGGGCATAACGGCCCGACCCGATCGGGCGAGCTTTATTGGTGCTGCTCGCCAAGAATAAAAGAGTATCGGGCTTCTCATGTACGCGGCCCGATCAGGGGAATGCGCACGAAGGCATCAGGCGTAGGCCAATTCTGTCGCTGTTGTTGTCACAGGCACGCGGCCCAATAAATTGTGAATGCTGCGTCATTTAATGAGACCTGAAAAGCTGCCGTTAGGATGAGCTGACATTTTCCTTTCCTTTATCTTGTTTCGATGCCGAGGTTTAAAGGGCTTTGGTAAGTTTTTGTTTTATTAGGATGATTTTTATTTTAGTTGAAAGTTTAGCATTTTCGTTGGGAATTAGTTTTGGCTTAAGTGGGGAATTAGTACTAGGTATCTCGCGCCATTAGTGGAGACTGATTTAGTTTTAGGATTTTTAATCTTGCTTTTATATAACCACTTAGATTAGTTTAAAGAGGATGGAACCTATTCGATTTCAATAAAGTTCTGACCTTCTGTCAATTGGTATTCTTTCTTACCCTAATCTCTTTTATTATTCTTAATTGCTTAGCTTAGTTATTTAATTATTCCTTGATGCAATTATTAGGGTTTCATATTAGTTTTGTTGTTGTTAATTCGATTATTAAGTGAGTAGTTCTGTTTCTAGAGGTGTTAGATAGGAAATCCATGTTTATACCATGATTGTGATTTAGATTTCTATCAATTTCTTGGGTTTGATTAGGGTGATTGTGATGTGGTTTGTTCTTATTAAGTAATTAATGTCAGTGTACAATTTCATTGATTGCTTGTGGTTAATAGTTGTTTGCACAGATTTGTCTTACGACTAGAGGCCTAGGACATGTCAGTAGTTCTGATTACGTTAGTGAACATGCAGGCGTATGTTGAACTATGAGCGTTGAGTCTTAACCATAGCTCAACATAGGCTCTAATCCCCTGACTCTTGACTTAGGTTTTGATAGTAGTTGACCCTATCTGATTGGTATAAGCATGGTGGACCGACCTACTACCCTAGGTTTTTAGTCCATAGTCAATTCCTCGATTTAATTTGTTTTCCTTAGCTTAATTATTAGTTCAGTTATTTCTTCCCCGATTTCGTCTGAAGTAGCTAAATTGGTTGAATATTAATTTAGAAACTCTGTCTCCCTGTGGATTCGACCCTGCTTCCAGTAACTACCTTACTTAGAGGTCTGTAGGTTTATTTTTGATTAGGTGCCATGACTAAATCCTATCAATATTTAATGAGAAAAGAGAATGACAAGTGGGTCCAAAAGTATGGAAAATTGGAATATAAAGATCTAAAAGTTTACCAAAAAATAGTAAAAGTGAAAGTGTAACAATTAAAAGAAACGTTTAGAAAAAGAAAGTATAAGAATTAAAAACTAAAGGAGATAGTATTATATAGGATATGGAAAAATTTCAACATTGCAGAAAAGTATCTAATTATAGAATAATTTACAAGTTAGGACAAATAGAGTCAAAAGGTTGTAACTTGTGATGCGATCCTTTGTGTGGCATACACCATGTGTTTTTGAAGCACGATAGTCGGTATGGCATACACGGGTCCGCAAATTTTACTCACAAACAAAGTTTTGCAATTGCCAAAAAACGTGTCTTTAAAGGAACTAGTTTGTGGCCCTTGCCATATCGGGTCTATTTTTATATTTAATTAAGTTAGAATAATATTTTTCATCGATAAACTAAACACATAATTTAAAACCAATCAAACAATTAAAAAGGGTCATATAAGATTGTAATGAAGGATATCTCTTCACCTTTTAACAAATCTTAACTAAGGAAAAATGAATTGTGAATAGCAATTTGACAACGAAAGGGAATATGGCATTGGGATAATCGGGGTCGCCCCATATATTTTGGGGCCCTATACTATAAAATTGGGGCCCTCAAGACTTGTACTAAATGTCTAAATATAGATTCATTCTATAAAAATAATTTCTAAACTATGCAACTATTATAATTTCACAATTATTTTATACCATGCCTAATGTTAGTGGGACTGCAAAACAAAAGTTCAAATTTAACAAAATAATATAACTATATGGGTCTAGGAGCAGAGCAATGGTCTAATGAGATTTTCACAAATAAAAAAATCATAACAAAATTACTAAAAACATTAATTAACATAATATTTGGAAAACTATCAAACTGAGATCAATTTTAATAATGTTCAAAACATCAACCTAAGGAGGCTCATGGAAAGAAAACTATAAAAGCCCATAAATAGTGGCCTAACCCAAACCTACGACTACTCGAGACCTTCAGAGTTATGCGGAAAGCTATTACCATTGAACCACATGCAATATTATGCTTGTATTTCGTAATGAAATTAACATAACTTATTTTTTAGTATGGGACCCTGGCAAATATTCCGCTTGCATTCCCCATTGCCGGGTCTAGGGGTAATGCCCATGACATTCCAAATTGAGGTATGTGTTCAAAACACTTAAGTACTTGTATTTTAGAAACATTTAAAAAGAAAATTATATATGGTGCGAAAGTGCTTGTGTACATGTTACAGTTTAGTAATTTAATACAACTAATATTATATGGTGCAAAAGTGCATAGGTGAAAACGTGATAAATCGATCATGCCATCCATATAACTCTACATCTATCTTTGTATCTACTTGGTATATTCTCAAAGAAAAACAATGACCAAAGTCCTTGGCAGCAAACTTGCGAACAATCGGACACTTCTCTTCTGTTTACAACTACTATGCTTTCGAGGGGGAATAAATAAAATTCTGAAATCCTATTAAAACTCATCGGATCAAACTGGATAAGGAAAAGTTTGGATTCAGGGAAATTCGCCATACCATGTAATTATATACTTCATTGACACTATGGGTATTTTTAGGCAAACGACTTTTTAAAGGCTATGCATTGGCTAGTTTTTGGCTTTTATATGTGGTCAAATAAGCCAAACAATGTTTGATCAATGGATTTTGGAGCGTGCAGAAAAGCGTCTTTTAATTCCAACAAAAAAACCAAAAGACCTTTACCACCTTTGGATTTTGGCTTTTGCCTTTTACAGCAGGCCTTAGTAGCTGATTTTATCAAACACGTTTATAAACGGCTAGTACATAGCCGGTCAAACAAACCACTTAAAACAGTCGGTTAACCCAAACAACACAAAGCCACTAGCCAACAACCCGTAGCCACTTGCCAAATACCGACGACTAATTCATGGGGTACATCTTCTATGCTAAATTGTACTCACTCCGTTGCTTAGATGTAATTGTTGACATTAGTAGTTACCGAGGCACAACTTTGATTTATATATCTCTAATTGTATAATTGTAAAAGATTATAAAAATAAATATATTTGATGCGTAGTTACTGAGACAGAGGTCAAACAAAGATCTCACCGCTATATTTTCTTAGTGGGTAAATAACTATTAATGGATAAAGCGTGTTGATTAAATCGCGTCCAAAATCAACATATATACAACTAAAAAACTGAGTGAGTATCAAACACTGCCAAAAAAACACAATGTCTGGATATTACACGTTTATATAGTACTTGCTCCGTTTTACAATAGAAGGATCATTTGTACTTTTCACGTTTGCACAATGCATTATTTTAAACATTAATATCTTTAATTATCGATAAGTAAAAATTATGAAAAAAGTAAATATTGAAAAAAATACAAATTAAATGAACCTAACAAGACCCACATAATTATGTTTTTACTAAAATGTAAATCACCAAAGTCAATCAAAGTACAAATTATAATAATACATGATATACAAATGATACATCCATTGCGGGGAATATAAGTAGCAGTATATACTTGTGCGTTTTTTTTTTTAAGGAAGGTTAGATTCATTCATTGATTCATAAGATAAATTAGCAATAGAAACCAACATAATCAGATGCAAATTAGACTGAAATAAACTTAATCTAATCTGTAGAAACCACGATCGTTGAATAGATTGGACACATGTGCGAGGTCTCGTCTCGATATGTCGCTGTCTGTTGCAGCTTACTATTATAAGGGGGTCTAACGTTCCTCTTTGTTGCTTTGCCGTAGAACCGGGTTGAAATCAGCTGGTTGTAGGAGAGCAATTAGTGTTGGTTGCGTTCCCGCATCATATCCGATCAACGAAAGAACCATATATACCAACCAAGGGGGCAGAGGATACCCGGAGGTGATCCATCCAGGGTTTCTAAAAGGGACAGAAAAGAGAACCCTCAACTTTCAATATATCTTAAATCTAACTTCACCTTTACCGACAAGTACTGCTAAACGGATTCCCCAAGACCGCTGCGTTATAGTTAACTACTGAAATTGAGGTTAGAGCGGCGGAGACAGAACAATTTAAAACATGGGAATCTACAAAAATCCTAACTCTACCTTTTGCCTCAACAGCACCCTTTTAGTGGTAAACACGACGGAGGCGGTAGAACTAGCCCAAGATCCTCAGAGCGCCGATACCTTTGTGTAGATCAACCACTGGGAAGCATGGATATTCCTCTTTGCTACGCCCCACTCACGCTAAACACTTACTAGAAAACTGAAAAATAGGAAAAGAAAAAAGGAAAACAAAGCTAAGAACACACGGGCCTCACCGGAGGCGCTTTGTCGGATTCCTCTGTCGGCTTTAGGAGGTGCGGCCTTATTAGGACTCTGGTGGTTGAAAACAAAAGCAAGCCAAGCGTTTTCCGCTCTGATGGAGGTCGAATGGGTCAGGGAGTGGTTTGGGGAAGCGGGACGACCGCCAATCTGTACCGAAGTCGGCGAAGCTTGCCAGAGAGGAAACACACGAAGCTACGGTGGCTCGGCTTACTGACCTACAGAGGAGCAGTTGATGCTCAAGGTCGTCGGCGAGCCTTTGAGGAATCTCCGTTCGGTAAAGAACAAGGGAGGAGAGGATTTCTCTCTCATAAAACAAAGACGCGTTCGTATATACTTCTGTAATACACAAGATTTGGTGAAAATCCTAGATTGAAAGTATACAAGTACTTGCATACCTAGCCTACAACTCTAGCTTCTCAACACAAAGTCTATATAGCTCTAACTTCTCAACACAACTTCATTATGAAGAAATAAGAACTCTCCAAAATAAACAATTACCATAATTACGCTGATGAATCCAATTTAGCATCAACAATTATGGTAATTGTTTCGTCCTAAAAGATGTATCCACTAGCATCTACGTAATTGGATACATCTTAGAGCAATATCACGCGATAAACTTTTAGGTTAGAGCATATTTCCTCCTTTCCCTTTTGTTCTTTCTAATGACTTGTTCGCTCTCTCAGAGAGATTCCAAATGGGAAGAACGAAAAGGAGAACGAAGGGAATTGTTACTTATTTATTATACAAGATTTGGCCACCTAGTTATTTAATAGGACAGAAAAAAATTATCGGAAAATAGTGCGGATTTAGATCATTTCAAAATAAATATCAACTGGTTGCGAAATTTAAAATAAATACCAACTAGTTGCGAAATTAATAATAAATATCATTTTTTTATTTATTTAATTTTGCATACCAACTAACATAAATCGTCAAATTCTTACAGCAACTAACAAAGACTACATAAGGAAAATTTGATGGTTTTCGTGAATTGATATGTAAATGGAAAAAAAATAGAACTAGTTCATATTTATTTGGAAGCTCGCAACTAGTTGGTATTTATTTTAAAAATGACTAAAACCTTGTTATTTTCTAATTATTTTTCCTATAAGATATGCAAAACCCAACATAATTATCCTATCAGAATCAGTTTAATTTGCATATGATGTTCAAAAGCTATTTAATGAAGAAGTTTTTTTATAAAAGATTTAACATATTCATTAGAGTAGACGATCACTTTAAGAGCTTGTTTGGATAGCCAAGATAGGAGGGAGCGGATAGAAGGAAATAAACACAAATCCATTGTTTGGATAACAAGTGATTGGTGAGGGTAATGGAGGGAGGGAAATGGAAGGATCAATTTGGGGCAAAAACCCCTCCCCTCCAACAATGGAGAGATTCTGAAAGGAAACCCATCTTTTCCTTCCCTCCCCTTTCTTTCCCTCCCCTTCCTTCCCTCCCCTTCTTTTCCTTCCTCTTTTGTTACCCAAACACACTGTAAAACTTATAAGAGACTTCCAATATTATTTCTCTAACAAGTAACAACATAAGCAAATCAACTAGCAACAAAGACTTAGCATGGTCCATCTTTTACAAAAAGCCGTAAATAAGCTAAACAGTTTCCACATTTTCCAAAAGAACATAGATCGCAAAAGAATTGCAAAAGCATGCAGCAAGGGAAACACACATACCCAATCAAGAGGTGAATATAATTCCAGAAAACTATTACAATGTTCCCTCCTTATTATTCCTAGTCGAGGCAACTCCAATATCTAATCTCAACTTGTAGTTGAAACAGACTTAAAAACAATGAGGAAACGCGGGAATATCGACCATACTAAGATCAACCTTCATAGTCGATGAAGAGCAATCATTAGACCAGCTCATATATGCTACAAAAGAAAGCTGATTTCAGAGTTTGCAAAACAAACTGTATCTAACTTGTGCAAAAACATTAACTCTTGTTCCAACTCCACTGTCTTTACTCTATGACAAAAGCCTACTAACACTTCAGATGCCAATCTGCAAACCCTTATGAAAAATAAGACCACTGTTCAAAGGCGTTAAAGTTAAAAACCATCAAAAGTTCTATCTTCCCACTTAATGAAGTTAGCTATAAGGCATGCATAAAATCACCACCTAAAGCAGCAGTACAACTAGTAATCAAGAGTGCAAGCAATATTTTTCACTTCACCATGAGCAACACATCAGCACAGCGCACCACAAAAAGGTTCAAGGGAGATTGGCCAATAAAGGAGAAGGAACCTTGCCCGAAGTGAGTTGGTCATCTTCCCCTACAAGTATACCAATCGGCAGACAAACTCAACAAAGATCATCAGCACTACTACAACAGATTAAAAATGGTACCAGTAATTTAACAAAACAGAAGCTAAATAGCATATGGCTACTACAGTCGGAGAAAAAGAGAAGTGTCATGACATGACTACTTGAGAGCACACGTTGTTCAGCTGCAAAGGCAAATAGAATCAGATTAGTGAAAATAATTATAAAGTTGCAAGATCATAAAAACATCCAAGAAATCATTGTTATGAACCGAACAGAAATATATGGAGATTCTTATGAAAGTATTCCAACAATGGCCTTTCTTGCAGCCGTCTAAGAAAATGGCTCATCTCTTTCTGCCACTACGCTCCCTCAAAGTAGCAAAAGGTCTCGCCATCTCCAACATTGTAATAAGCAAGTTTGAGATTGTCCTTGAGAAAACCAGCCTTCCCGCTTAATTTCTGTTTGTTTGCCGGAAGCTGAATTTCCCGGATACCTTTTCTTTCAAACTACCAACAGTTTCATTCAAGGACATGGTGATCTCCAAAATTTGCCCCTTGAGGTTTCCTTCATCAATATTTGGAACAGATATGTTTATTCTAACAGGTCCCTGCAGACAAAACATTCAAAAAGAACAGTGAGCCCACTTGACAAGGAAACGCGTTAATACATTTAGCTAAGTCATTTAAGCGGCACTTTTCAACTCAGACTATAGCGCCAATGAACAAAATCTCTGAGCAAAAAATGCTTTGCCTATTATTTAATATAAGGTGGTGGCAGCCAGTTAATGCCTTGGAGTATCATACATCTACACAACCTCAATATGAGTGCATTTGGCACTTGAATAATGTTTGTCAGACAAACAGTGTGTCTATATGAACAAAACTCAGGATATAATCTCCCGTGAAAGTGCATGACAAGTACATAAGGAAACAGAATCAATAGCTAAACACAAACAATAAAAAGAACAGCGCAACATGATAAACAAATTAAGACTTTAAGAGATCCAGGCATTGGCCTACTGACTACTAACATCCGCATTCCCGCTATAGCAATTAGCAATGCCTAAGATTCACCATTGTTGTACTAGAAATGCTTCCCCTGGAATATTTTTTATGCTAGAATCCGCCACACTTGAAAGACTAGCGAAAGACTACTCCTTCCCCATCCCTCCAAATTTAAGGGCAGATTCAAAAGCCAGATTCTCCTGCTTGGAAGTATTTATGATTTTTTGTTTATTAGGAGGGTTTACTAATACGGAATACTTAAAAAATAAGTAAAAAATTTACTCTATTTAATTTACGGGACAAATAATTGCAAATGGGACACCAAATGAGACATCATGTGGGATTATGATCCGACTCAACTAATTTCGTTCTCATAATATATACAAGTTAAATTTTAAATAGCACAGGTTGCTGGAATGAGAAAGAAGCAGCTCCTACAGAGTATTAATACTAGCACAAAAACTATAGACAGATCATGCAACAGCATAGTGATTTTTCAGACTTGTGTACCTGGTGAGATATGCACTTTGACAGAGGCAAATTTAGCAACAAGAAATAACAAGGAAGAGAAACAATGTGGCTGGACAACAGAAAACATACCAGATGTTGGAGAAGATACTGCTCTTCTGGAATCAGTGTGGAGTCATCCACTCCCGTCTCTTAGGCTCTGTCTATCGGTAGCGGGGAGGAGCTTCCTGGAGGGGGTGGTGAGGCGGCATTCCTTGAGGTATGGGCAACGAAGGAACAGGAGGCATACCATGTGGTGGGACAGTAGGGAAGGGTCGGTGACCACCAAGCGGTGTAAATTGAGATCCAGGTTGGTTCATGGACCCAGGAAGGTCATGAGTGGACGATTCATCATGATATGCTGCTGTCCAGGAGGAGGCATTTGCATAGGAGGAGGTGGTGGAGGAACCATTTGATTTACATGGACCAACGGAGCAGGTGGAGGGCAGCCATAAGTCCGCCAGAAGTTGGAGCTGAATACTGCATATTGCTGGTTGGTACACGAGGCATACTCACAGCTAGACCAGCAGGGGGGAGGGAGAGGCCGGATCATGGGAACAATAGGTCTTGGGGGAGGAGGAGCAGTTTGACCAGGGAAGGGCCTTCCATCATTTTGATCTTCCCCACCCATACTCTGGGACATAGCCTGGTTTGCAGTGCGACCAATGCTACCTGTATGACCATCCCATATGACTTGCTTAGGCTGCTCATCTTTTTCTTCTCTATCTCAGCTTTGACGGCATTAGATACTTCTTCCTCCGTGGTACCAAAAATGTCAGGACGAGTACGGGCAAGTCCTACAATGTTTCTGAAATTTCATCATCATGCGCAAGGGTGGTCTCCCCGAATCTTAGCAAACATCCTCTCCTTCTGCTCCTTGTATTTTGGATCAATCTAAGGAAATCCTCATGTGTTCTGACATTTCACTGATTCGTATTAGTTCACCGGTAATTGGAGAAACCGTAAATTTCGTGGGGTCTCTTTCAGCAGGAACTCTATCTTCAGGGCGTTTCCAGATTTTGACGACTCTCATTGGAGGTTCATCTTCATCCATGGAAACCTTGGCCTCATCCTTCTTCTCCTCCCCGTTCGTCTCAAGGCTAGCACCCATCATACCATCCTGAAGAAGCTGCATCTCTTCCTCATCCATTTCCATTTCCACCTCCTTTCCAGGCTCAACAATCTCCTCTTCATCCTTGGTTGAAATCTTGCTCCTCCGGATGACTTCTTCAAGAGTCATTGGCTGTGGCAGTGCCTCATCTTCATCATCTGCAAAGTCAATTGATTCAACCACTACAAAATCATGCCAATCAATCATAGCCATCTGGATCCTCTCTTGCTCAATTTCGCCCTCAGCTCTATGCCTAGCTTGCTCCTGCGATTTTTCCCATTCTAGTCGATGCAAACACCGCTCAAGGACTGTACTGCGGTCAACAACACTATTCCTTAGCTTCTCCGTCTGTTTTTTGGAGGCATCAGAACCTTAGAATAAGCATCAGCAAGGGCAGTGAAACATAAACATGCTATGAGAAGAGCCAAAAAATGGAACTGGGGGTTGTTCATCTCTCGACTAGTAAGCCCCACAAAAAGGTCTTCCCATTTCGGGCAACAAATTGTGCAGTAAGCTTAATAATATCCAATTCCTCCCCTGTAATCCCCTCCGGCAACCTAACAGTATATTGTTCAGCCTCTGGAGGCTCCAGGACCTACGAACAGGTCTGAACTGCGCAGCAGGGTCAGGCTTCTCTGCTGCGGTAT
>CANSGD010001454.1:0-160709 GCA_947645195.1 Patellifolia procumbens
GTGGTGGTGGTGGTGGAGGAGGAGTAGCTTCCACTCCTAGATCGCGAGCTCGCCTCGAATTAATCTTCTAAAACTTGTCATTGATGATTTGTCAATCTTAAACCTTTCTAACACAAAAAAATGGAGTTTGGAAGGAAAGTGAAGAGAGAAAAGAAGGGTGGGAAGATTTTGTGGTGGAAAAATGGTGGGATGGAGGATGAAAGGAGAAAAGGAAAATTTTGCGGTTGAAAGAAAAAGGATGAAGATTTAAGGAGAAAAATGGTGTTTTAATGGAGGTTGGGGGTTTGTGGGATTGGGGGGAGGTTAGATGAAGAAAGAGTGTGAGATGAGAGAAAGAGAAAAGGAATAAGTGGTAGAAAAGGAATGAAGGCTCAAAATATTCGGTGTTCTGGTCGCAGGCCCGATCGGGCAACAGTTGCCCGATCCGATCAGGTGGGGAAATTTATTAGTGAAGGTGTTTTTTGCCGTCCACCGATCGGGCAGTCATTTACTGATGGGGTCTTGGGGTTTCGCACCTGATCGGGCAATGGTTGCCCGATGCCATCGGGTGGAGCACCTTTCTGTCATCTGAATTTTTTACCTTCCCGCGATCGGGCAAGCCTTCGGGCAGATGAATTTCCATCGGGTGCCAGGTCTCGCACCCGATCGGGCACACCTTGCCCGATGCCATCGGGTGGCCCTCTTTTCTACTACTTTAGCCTGTATCCACCCGATCAGGTGGTGTTCACCGACGCCTTCGGGCGAACTCCTATTCAGTCGTAGCTCTTTTTTTTCTAAGTTGGGGCGTGTATGGCCAAAGGTTTGCTTCAAATAGCATGTCTGCACATCAAAACACATAATCTGAGGGCTCATTCGTACCCTCGCGCTCTCTCACATGCTACAAACTACGAAACAAAGAAAAAGAAAAACTAACTAAGGGATACGGGTTGCCTCCCGCAAAGCGCTGGTTTATCGAGGTCCCGCACGACCGTATTGCCTCTCTAGTCAGATGAATCAAGTGGGGAGGGATCAAACCGAATGTCCTCACACAGCCAACAAAAGCACTCTCATGGTACAGCTTCAGACGTTGTCCATTTGCTTTGAACTTCTCTCCTTTTTGGTTGACAACCTCGATGGCACCATGTGCCTTCAGCTTCTGTCACCTCGAATGGTCCAGACCATCGAGATTTGAGCTTTTCATGAAACAGTCTCAACCTGGAATTGAACAATAAGACCTTGTCGCCAACCTTGAACTCTCTTTTGCCTATCATCTTATCATGCAACTTCTTCGTTTGCTCTTTGTAGAGCCTATGATTCTACTTAAGCATCCAAACAGAGCTCATCTAACTCATTGAGTTGAAGAAGTCATGCTTCACCTGCAGCTGTCAAATCAAGGTTAATCTCTTTGACCGCCCACGCGAGAAAGATACTCCATTCCACTGGCAAATGGCAAGCTTTGCCATAAACCATTCGATAGGGTGTGGTACCCAAAAGAAGTCTTAAAAGCAGTGCGGAGCGCCAAAGAGAATCATCAAGTTTCAAGGACCAATCTTTTCTAGCTTTAGTGACCACTTTCTCAAGAATCTTCTTAATCTTCCTATTGGACACTTCTACTTGACCACTAGTCTGAGGGTGGTAGGATAGACCGTCCTTGTGGGTGACTCTATCTTTTTTCAATAGGGCCTTGAAGGTGCTCTTATGAAAGTGAGAACCTCTATCGCTAATTACAACACGAGGGACACCAAAACGGGAAAGATTATTTTCTTAAACATTTTCATCACAACCTGAATCATTTGGTTGGTGATGCTATAGCTTCTACCCATTTGGTCACATAGTCGACAGCCACTAAAATATACCTATTCCCACAAGAGGTCGGAAAGGGTCCCATAAAATCAATTCCCCGCACATCAAAAGGTTCGACCTCTAGAATCCCACTCTGTGCATCTCTTGCCTTTGAAATATTACCCGTCAGGGAGGGGCATCACAAGACAAACAGAAGGCACGGGCATCTTTGAAAATCGAAGGCCAATAGAAAGCACTACCTATAGGACTCGAAAACCAGTGGCTTGGGAACCTAGATGGCCACTAGAAGGCATACTATGACAATGTAGCAAAACACCTTCCATTTTGAATGGGGAATGCAACGACGAAATTTCACATGAGCATTTCTTATATAGGAAAGGATCCTCCCAAAAATACATTCTAGACTCATGATAAAACTTTTGCGTTGCTGATATGTAAAAGATTAGGAGGATGGGAACCACTAACACAATAGTTTGCAAAATCAGCATACCAAGGAGATTTGAAGCAGCCACCAGAAAACAAATGATCATCAGGCAAAGAGTCATCTATAGGAGGGTCAGAAAGGTGATCCAAACCTCAACCTAGAAAGGTGGTCGGCGACCACATTCTCAGCACCCTTCTTATCTTTGATTTCCAAGTCGAACTCTTGTAGCAAAGAGATCCATCTGATGAGTCTAGGTTTGGCCTATATGCTGGCCATCAATTGCTTCAAAGCAGCAAGGTTAGTATGTGCTATAACCTTCGAACCTATCGTTGAGTTCAGAAATTTGTCCCAAGAGCATAGACTACTGGCTAGCAACTCCTTCTCTGTCGTAGCATAATTAACTTGGGCTGGATCCAAGGTTTGCTGGCATAGTGAATAACATGGAGTAGTTTATCCTTCCGCTGACCAAATGCTGCCCACATCGCATAGTCACTAGCATCGCACATGATCTCAAAAGGAGATTCCAATCTGGGGGTTGTATAATAGAGGCAGTGATCAATCTTGTCTTTATCCTGTCAAAAGACTCCAGACAATCATTAGTAAAATAGAACGTGACACCACTTTAGCAACAATTGAGTGAGGGGTTTTCGCAATTTTCAAAAAATCTTTGATAAACCTGCGATAAAACCCCGCGTGACCAAGAGCTCCTCACTCCTTTGACATTCATTGGAGGAAGTTTCTCAGTACGCAAATCCTGCTCTATCACTTGGATGCCATGCTAAAAAATCAAATGACCTAAAACGACACATGTTCACTTGTAGTGACATTTTTCAATTCGGCCCAAGGTTTGCCTCAACACATCTTTTAAGCACTTTTGACAAATTATGCAGGTAAACATCAAAATCAGAACCATAAACACTGAAATCATCCATAAACACTTCCATGATATTTTAGATAAAATCATAGAATATGGCCATCATGCAGTGTTGGAAAGTAGCGAGAGCGTTACACAATCAAATGGCATCCTCGATATCCGAAGGTGCCATAAGGATATAAACAGTAGTCTTTCCTGATCATCTAGATGGATCGGGATTTGGAAAAAGCCAGAATATCCATCCAAATAACAAATTAGCTATGTTTGGCTAGCCTTTCCAACATCTGATCAATAAAGGGAAGGGGAAATGGTCTTTTAGAGTGGCATTATTAAGTCTACGATAATCCATTTTATACGCCACCAGGTGACAGTCCTGGTGAATTAAATCACCTTTTTCATTTTCAACAACAGTGGTCCCCCCACTTCTTGAGGGAACCACTTGTACATGACTGACCCACTTCGAATCAGCAATGGGATAAATGATCCCTGCATCTAACAATTTCATAATTTCTTTCTTTACCACCTCTTGCATTTTAGGACTCAAGCGTCTCTGAGGTTGAATGCAAGGGAGGTTACCTACTTCCAGATTAATACGATGCATACAAAAAGTGGGACTAATGCCCTTCAGATCATCAATACTATAGCAAACTTTTCAATTGGCTATCTGTGAGTTTAGTACTGACAATGACAATTCACCGGACATTCTTCCTTATCGTCTAAAAATGCATACTTCAAATGAGAGGGTAGTGGTTTGACTTCCATTAGTTACCTGAGGAGCAGAACTAGTGCAGCCCCCCCCAAGTACCACAGTTTCCTGTTCTTGTTCAGCTCCATGGCCCTCTAAATCAGACAGACAATATCGATGCCTAATGAATCACTATCAGTCAATGCTACCTCCAATGGGTCAGCATCCCATGTATCATAAAATGCAGACATCACAGCTTTGTCTACCACATCAATCCAGGAACAAATTCTTCAACGTAAAAGACTTCATAGCATTAGTTGATTTAAAAGTGACAGTATCATCACCAACACTCAAAGTCATTATTTTGACCAGCATCAATAACAGCTCCAGTGCATAAAAATGGTCTGCCCAATATAATAGGGATTTGGCATCCTCTTCCATATCCAACACCAACAAAATCCACAGGAATGTAAAACTTTCCCACCCTAACAGGGACGTCTTCTAAAACACCTAGAGGGTATTTTATAGAACGGTCAACCATCTGCAAAGTAATTTGAGTGCACTTAAGTGCCCTCATATTCAGTTTAGTGCAGACAGACAATAGCATGACAGACACAGATGCACCTAAATCGCATAAAGCTTTATCAATAAAAAGTGCACCTACATGACATGGGATTGAAAAGCCACCAGAGTCTTTTAATTTAGGTGGAGATTTATTTTGCAAAAACGGCACTCTATTCTTCAGTGAGTGCGACTCTATCTACCCCCACTAAAATCCTTCTTTTTGTGATCATCTCCTGCAAAAACTTAGCAAAACAGGCACTTGAGAAGTAAATTCTGTGAAAGGAACCGTTACCTCAAGGTTGTTGACCATAGCCAAGAACTTACAAGTTATTCATGCCTTGGACTTTTGCATTCTAGTGAGGAAAAGGCAATCTTGGTGTAAAGGTGTATCATAAACCTTCTCCTTCCTCTTTCTTCTTTTCTGCTTGTTCAGCTGTCTCAGATAGTTCGACATCAGACGTCGAATTCTTCTCCAATTCCTTATCTACTACCTCCTACTCCCTTGCTAGAGGCAGTATCATCATCAACTGGCATAGGAGGAGCAGCATAACAGTGCCGCTACGAAGAGTAACGGCGTTTGCTTTCTCCCTCTGTAATGCTTGCCCTGGCAAGTGTCCCTGCTGCCTCTGAGCATTATTCTCTGCCAATTGAGCAATCTGAGTCTCGAAGTTTTATGTGCTTCTCTTGGGCTCTGCCATCTCATTGCTTTCTGCTTAACCAACAAATGTTTCTCTTGGCTTTCCGTGCCTCCTCATTTGTCTTTTGCATAGACAATACTAGTTTCATCAGTTCAGATGTGCTAGGCTCTTGTGGGGCTAAATTTTGTGGTGCTGGCTGGGAATTCTGATGGGTAGGTCTTTGGAAACCAGGGGGATTGTGAGAATTCCCTTGGTTTTTGGTAGTGGTGGGGTTTGGGTTGTTATGTGAAGGCTGATAGGAATTTTGTGGAGGGTGGTAGAGCCCCTGTGGCTGTGGGTTCTGAACATTGTTGCTTCTATAGGAGAGAAGTGGATTGTCTTTCCAACCAGGATTGTATGTGTTGGACTAGGGGTTGTTTGGTGTCTTTCTGAAAAGCATTCGCCTGCTCCATCTGATTCTGCCGACTGACTATCATGGCCGAAGTGACCCTGAATACCCGCGCGCCCCTCGCAGTAAGATGAGGTGATTGTTCTCAACTACCGACATGGCATTGATGCTCATAGGCGGAGGTGTTGAACTAGAAGACTTCATTATTTGTAATTGCTGAGTCAGTTGCGCCATCTGAGAGGTAAGCAATGAAATAGCATCAACTTCAAGTGCCTTCTTAGTCAAACTCCGATGATGAATGGTCATTTGCTGCAGATTTGCTAGGGAAGTCATACCTCTCATCAACTGCCTTGTCTGGACAGGCTCCTCCTGTAGATGGTCAACAGTACTCTTCGTCTAGGCTGCAGACCATTGTAAAAAGTCTGCGTCAGAAGCCACTTGTCCATATCATGATGTGGACATTCCTCTGTAGGTCTCTGAATCTAGTCCACGCTTCCCTCAATATCTCATCTGGCTCTTGGGGAAGCGTGGCCAACTTGTTTCTAATTTCTGTTGTTTTTGTGGGAGGGGTAATACTCATGAAGGAATGCGGCAGAAATCGCCGCCCATTCTGTCTCAGTGATATCGCTGAACCACCTCTGAGCCTTGTCTCTGAGTGAGAACTCAAATAACATAACTTTCAGGTGCTCAGGTGTGACTCCTTGATGTTTAACAGTTCTGCAGAGTTGTTAAATCTCTGCAGATGGTTGGCCGGATCTTTAAAAGGATGTCCACCAAACTGATTCTGCTGCACCATATTAATTAGTGCAGGCTTAATCTCAAAGTTGTTTGCAGCAATAGTGGGCATCTGTGGACCTGTGGGTATGCCTTCGGGATTAGGCACCCCATAAGATTTCAGTGACTTCGCCATTGGTAATATGGAAATCTCTGAATCTGGCTTTTCTTGTTCAAATTCTGCTCTAAGATCCCGAAGTATTGCTTCTGTATCGGGATCTCCAGGAATTATGTGAGTTTTCTTTTGATACCTGGACATAAAAGAGAAACAACAAGATTAGCGTGATACCGCACCTCAACTAGAACGGGAGGTTCCAATGAGGCAAAAAGAAGTACGCTAATTAATCGAATAAAAACTAAAAAACTAGCCGTCTCCGTGGCAATGGTGCCAAAATTTGATAGGCTAAAGTCGTGCCACCTATTCAAAAATAATTCCTACAGTCCTCTAACAATGGTAGTTAGTGGAAGCAGGGTCGAATCCGCAGGGAGACGAGTTTCTATATTAATATTAAACCAACTAACTACTTCAGATGGAAATCATAGAAGATTGACTGAACTAATAATTAAACTTAGGAAGACGAGAATTAAACTGAGGATTTAACTATGGAATAAAAGCCTAGGGTATTAGGTCGGTCCACCATGCATATACCAATCAAATAGGGTCAAGCACTATCGAAACCTAATTCAAGAGTCGAGGATTAGAGCATGTGCTGAGCTATGGTTAAGTCTCAACGCTCATAGTTCAACATACGCCACATGTTCACTAACGTAATCAGAACTAGTGAATTGTCCTAGGCCTCTAATCGTAAGACGGATCTGTGCAAACAACTATTAACCACAAGTAATCAATGAAATTGGCCACTAACATCATTCACTAATTAAGAACAAACCACATCACAATCACTTTAATCAAGCCCTAGAAATCGATAGGAATCTAAACAACAATCATGGTATAAACATGGCTTCCCTATCTAACACCATAGAAACAGAACTACTCAGACATGATCGAATTGACAATAACAAAACTAATTGGAAACCCTAAGAATTGCATCATGAACTAATTGAATAATCAACAATTAAACTAGATCAATCAAGAGATAAGAATAAAGCAATAAGAAAGAAGATTACCAAATTGACAGAAAGCGGTAACTTTAATTGAATTGAATCAAGGTTTGATCTCCTCTACAATGGAAACTAATGAAAAGTAACTTTAAGAGCTCTCTAATTGTTCAAGATAATAAAAGATACATGTAGAAATAACCTAAAAAGTATTTATAGTCTTCTAGGAAAGCAATAAGATAGAATGGAAAAGACGCAAAATCGCGTCTTCCGTGTCTTCCACCCAATCGGGCAAAGGGCCTCCCGATCGGGCCTGGGAATAACTTTTCAGTGGCAACAAAACAGTGTGCACCCGACGACATCGGGGCGATGAGCACCTGATCGGGGCCACAACATTTGCACCCGATCGGGCAAGGCTGGCCGATGTCATCGGGCGAAGCTCTTCTTTGGCATCTTCAGAATCAGCCAAAAAGACTAAGTATCAGTCCACCCGATGGGATCGGGCAACGCCGCCCGATCGGGTGGAGAATTTGAACTTTTGACCATAGAAAATCGTACCCGATCGGGCGGAACAAATCTCTTGCTTGCTTCATGTTTGGCTTCAGACGCCAAGTCTTTTAACAGTTCTTCTTCACAAGGGGGTTCGAATACCGTCTCAAGACCGCCTATATGCCTCATAACCTTCCGCTATAGTGTGGTGATCAAACGCCAAGTAAATAGGGAGTTTTCCCTAAAAACCTGCAAAACGATATGAAACAGACAAACCACAACTATATTTAAATAGTTAGCATAAATAGCTCCTAAGAGCGTCAATATCACACAATTTAGCTTGTAAAGGAAAGGAAAAACTCTATAAGCAATCAATATATCAAAGAGCTCCACGAAATCCTAGAATTTAATGAAATTCACTTTTGTCGGACAAAAGAGAGAGACAGAGAGAGTGAGAATCAAAGAAAGAGTTAGGGATAGGGTTTGGGTTAGGGATGAAAGAAGCTTGAGATGCTCTGGCGTGGTCTGCTATGCTGCGATAGGGTTTGAGAAAATGAGGGGGGGAAATTGGTTTAGGGATGAAATTGAGTTAGGGATGGGTTTTAAATTTGGCAAAATAAAAATAGCGCCATGCTTTTCCGCCTATAAGCTCTATAAGCCTTTTCTATTATTATTATTTTAATAATATTTACAAAAGTGTTGCAATTGCTGGAAAAGATATTGCAAACCTTATATATAATCGTTGCAATAGCTAGTATCATATTTCAGGAAGCGTTGCATTAGCATCAAGGTCGTTGCATTAGCTCCATAAATACAACGCTTTTCCATAGGTGTTGCATTTAAATCGTTGCAGTACCGCTTTATTGTAGTAGTGCAAGAAAGGTGCTGAGAATTTGGTCGTGGAACATCTCTTCATGTTGAGGTTTGAGTCGGATTTCGATTCTCCTATAGATGATTGTTTCCCTAATGATCATTTATTTATGTTTCTTCACAATCCCCCTGGTATGCTGATTATGCTAATTTTTGTGTCGATGGTTCTCATCCTCCCGGTCTTACATATCAGTAAAGAAAAAGTTTTATCATGATGTTAAGAGATTCATTTGGGAGGACCGACTGTTATATATAAAATATTCTGATTGGGTGTTCCGTAGATGTATTGTAGAATGGGAAATTGAGGGGGTCCTTAAATACTGTCACAGTATGCCATATAGTGGCCATTAAGGTTCCTAAGCGACTGCATATAAAGTCTTACACTGCGGTTTTCATTGGCCTACTGTTTTTAGGGATGCACGTGCTTTTGGGTGTCTTGTGATGCGTATGAGAGGCCTGGTAATATTTCTAAGAGGCAAGATATGCCACAGAGTGGAATCTCAGAGGTAAAATATTTTGATGTCTGGGGGATAGATTTTATGAAACCTTTTCCTACCTCCTATGGGAATAAGTACATTTTAGTAGATGTTTACTAGGTGACTAAATGGGTGGAGGCAAACCAATGACTCTAAGGTTGTGATAAGGATTTTTAAAAAGATAAATTTTCCACGTTTTTGATGTCCCTAGAGTTACCATTAATGATGCAGGTTCTCACTTCCATAAGAGCACCACCAAACCTTAACTTAAAAAACATGGGGTCATACACAAAGGATTTTACCACCCCCAGATTTGTGGCCAAGTAGAAGTGTCTAATAGGCATATTAAAAGAATTCTTGAGACAGTGGTCACTAAACCTGTGAGGGATTTGTTTCTTAAGCTTGATGATTCTCTTTGGGTCCTACACATTGCTTTTAGGACTCCTTTAGGGACAATTCCTTATTGACTAGTCTATGATAAAGCTTTTCATTTGCCAATAGAGATGGAGTATTTATCTGGGTGGGTGATCAAGGTGATTAACCTTGATCTAGTAGTTACAAGTGAAGCGCACCTTCAAAGAGTTGGATGAGCTTCAAATGGAAGCTTGTAAAGTATAGGCTCTACAAGGAGCAAACGAAGAAATTGTATAATAAGATTATTCAAAAGAGATAGCTCTAAGTGGGCGACAAAGTACTATTGTTCAACTCCAGGTTAATGTTGTTCTTTATAAAGCTGGAGTCTCAATGGTCAGAAGCATTTGAGGTTAATGATGTGAAGCGGCATGGAGCTGTGGAAGTTGTTTACAAAGAGGGTGAGAAGTTTAAGGTAATTGGACATCATCTGAAACTATACCACTAGGGTGCTTTCATAGGTTGGGTGACGGAAACTGATCACTTTGAGTCTCCTCTTCCTGATGATAACTGATTGCAGAGATAACAAGGTCGTGCAGGAACTTTATAAATCAGGGATTTGCGGGAGGCAACCCGTATTGTCTTCTTCTTTCTTTAATTTTTTATTTTGGTTTCCTTTTGGAGAGAGAGTAAGAGTACTGACTTTTAAATGCTGAAGAAATTATGCAGGGAGTCCAAAGTTTAGAATACCACATCTCTATGTGAAGTAGTTATGAAATTTTAAAATGGGATAAAAGAAGGTTGTCCGGTCTCCCAGGTAAAGGCCGCCCTTTCGGGCGGGACATTTTTCGCCAAGTCGGGCGAGACCGTCTGAATGAGCGCGCGAGCGAGAGCGTGGGACATTTTTGGAAATAATATAAAGTTTTGGCCGCCCGATCGACCAGGTCCACTTCGCTCGACCAGGTTTTTTTCAAAGGGATTGAATTTCAACCCCCCTTTCCCACTTTCTCCTCATTCCTTCTCACACTCAACCAAAAAAATTTGCCCACTCACTCTCTTCTTCCCTTCTCCTTCCTTTCACATCTCCATTAAAACAGTTGTCTAAAACCCCTATCTTCCTCCATTTTTTTTTTACTCTTTTCTCCTTCTATTTGTCTCCTACCTTCACAAATCATCACTATTTACTTCGTACTCCATAAAAAGCTTTCACTCTCTCCATGGCTAACCGACCACGTAAAATGAGAAATAAAGACGTTGCAGGACCTTCCACCTCGCAGGCTCCTCAAATTCCATCAGATCTAACACTTCCTCACGTTGCCTTCACAGATCTGGAGCAACGTGAGAAGTTTGATAAGCTTTGATACTATCCCCTAGTTACTACATGTTTTGTAGATCCTAACTGTTTTCAACTTCTAGGAATTTACCAGGAAACTAAGACTTTATTTGAAAAACATGGTATGGGTTATGTTTGGCCTGTTCCGCTATACTTATGTTGATTTAGCCTTGGAGTTTTTATCTTCCCTGGTTGTAGGGAATAACAATTTGGGTATTCGTTTTCGGGTCTGTGTCAGGATAGACTCTTGACTTTGGAACGCCTGGCTGCTATTATTTGACTAACTTTGACGGGGGGACTTACACGACCGAACATGGGCATCGCCATTTTGTGGAAAATGTTCATAGGTCGTGACGACTGCAACACCAAGCACTTGCCTGCTAATTAATCTCACCAGTCCTCCCTGATATACCTTCAGAGGTTCTTAGTGAGGACCTTTTTCGGGAGCCTTGAGCCCGTTGCCATGCAGACCCATGAGGTGCAATTACTAGGGGGAGTTTCTGTGCCCCAATTATAAATATTCATTAGGCATTCCCTCCTTTTTGTTAGACATCTTTAGAAGGAATCTAAAAAGTTTCCTAAGTTTATTGAGGATGGCACTAACCGTGCCAGTCCTATTGCCTTGGGTGGTCTAATCGCCGAAATTAATTGTTACTATGTGTTCATTGAGAACCAAGATATTGCATGTGACATGCCCCCCGACCTCGATCTTAAGTACCTCCACAAAGCGTCAAGGATCACCTTCTAGTCATCGAACTATTATCACTAGATTATCGGTAGAAGAAAGTCTATCTTGCTTCAAGACCCATCCCACACCCGTATGTTGTCAGGTGTTGGCTCATACTTATTGCCCATGAGGAGCAACGAGGGTTAGCCTCAATGGGCCCCCGCTCAGCTGCAAAGATCGATTCGAGTCTACTATAACGACCCTCTCGGTGCTGAGGAGGCTTCCTCTTCTTCTATCTTGTTAACCTTATGATGGCAGTTCTTAACCGTCTTTGGCCTATCCAGCAGTCCATCATTTCACATATGGATACCTCGGTCCAATCCACCATAAATGGACGCCTCACTCTCTTGACACAAGGCTTACCGCCCTTGAGTCTGATGTGAGGTTGGCCTTGCACCCTGTATACGTTGATTACTTTACACGGGGACTGATGTCTAAATCTGCTCAACACCCCTCCTTGTTTACCCATCCCCCCTCAGTCTCACGGTTTTGGTGACTCCTCCATGAACTATGGGGACCCATCAATATCAATATACTATTCTTATGATGTAGGTAATTTTAGTGTCGTTGTTAAAGGTATAGGTGGTGGCGGTGGTGACGATGAAGAGGACGATTAGGAGGTTGACAGGGGAGGGGGATGAGATAATGATGAGGATGACTTGGAGGATTCTGACTAGCTGCCCTATACTATGTGGGCTATTCCTCTTTATTGCTACAATGAGGCCATTGTCGAGTTCAGCTTTGGGGGGGATTACGTGAGCATTGCTTTCTTTTCTCTCCTCTTATTGCTTTTTAGTGTAGATTAGAAGAGTTTTATGGCTTTCATAGGATAGATTTACTACTTTCAAAATAATTTGAAAAAATGAAGAAAAAAATACGAGCTGATTTGAGCATGTTGAACTGTATGATTGTTTTCATGTGCCCCATTATTGTTTTTGAACTGTTTTGGACTCTTTATTTTTGATGGTTTGGCATGAGGATTTATAGGTCTTAATTTGATTTCCGATCTACTTTGACCTTTTTTGGCCTGATTCTTGTGACACTTTCTCTGAGTGTATAGCCAAGTCATCAGTTAGACTTTGAGTTTATGCCATTGGATACCTATTTTCATCCCGTCTTTCCTTTTGTTGTGTGATAGTTCCTCGTTATGTCATTGATATTGGTCTTGCTTCTTTACTCTTTAATGTCTGTCATGAATGCGCATTGATATTGTTATATAATATGAGCACTATAAGAGGGGGGTGAATTATAGTGAGAGAATATGCTATACTTTTTGCGGAAATAAAATCTAGCTAGGGAACACGAAGAGGGAACACGAGATATTTTAGTGAGGAAAAACTTCCTAGGCCCAATAGGAAGAAACGACCTCGACCACAAGGGATTTTGACTCTAAACTTTCCACTATAATAGGCCAAACGACTCTTTTTACAAACATATTACTTTTCTCTCGGGCCACAACTTGAGCTCTAAAACTCAAGTTCCCAACAACAGTTCCCACAATGTTGTTCCTCTCGAAGTTCCTTTCTTTCTCTTTCTCACGCTTCACTCAAAGCTTCTCACACTTACAAAGAATTCACTCAAACCCTTACCCAAAAATACAATATGTAAATGGAAGAGTATAAACTCGATTAAAGTAAGTATGAATTCTCTTGGGAACGACACTGACTCTTTAAGACACTAAGAATATTTGGCTAAGTGAGACACATTAATTTCAAGGTATTAGGCGCCTATTTATATTATGTTAAGGCAAGACCATAACGTAAGTCCACTTACCCATGATGTCCATTACTACAATTAATTTATTTTTTATTTAATCTTTACTTGAGAATTAAATAACCAAGCTTATTATGACACCCAGGTTCACAATTATGGTAAATGGTTCTATGCATGGTTTTTTTGCATCCAAAAGGGGTTTGAGGCAAGGAGATCCAATGTCCCCCTTGTTGTTTGTTATTTGTATGGAGTACTTGTCTAGGTTGATGAAAAGAGTGATGGAAAACTCTTACTTTGAGTTTCATCCAAGGTGTAAGAGACCTCAATTGAACCATCTAGTGTTTGCTGATGATGTCATTCTGGTGTGTAAGGGTTCTTTCCCCTGCTGTCTATGTGATGATACAGAGTTTCAAGCTGTTTTCAGAGACCTCTAGACTGCAGATCAATGGTGACAAGTCTGGTTTTTATAATGCTGGGGTAGATGATGCTACTGTGTAGAGAATTAAACTTGCCACTGGTTTCAAACATAGTAAGCACCCTTTCAGATATCTTGGGGTGCCAATTGTGCTAAAAGGATCTCTGTGGCTTCCTGTGATGCTATTGTTGAAAGGATGTGTATGAGAATTAAAGTATGGAGTTCTAGACATCTATCTTATGCTGCTAGAATTCTACTTATTAATTCTTTTTTATTGAGTTTGCATGTGTATTGGGCACAGGTGTTCACTATCCCTAAAATTGTGTTTCATGAGGTTGAGAAAGTGTGTAGAGCATTCCTCTGGAGTGGCTGCTATTACAGCACTAAAGCAGGTAATGTTAATTGGGATGTTGTTTGTTCCCCTAAACAAGCTGGGGGACTTGGAGTGAGAAAGATTACTGTTTGGAATAAGGCAGCCTTGGCTAAGTATGTGTGGGCCTTGGAAACCAAACAGGATAGTGTATGGATCAGGTGGGTTCACTTTGTGTATATTAAGGAAGAGGATTGGTGGGAGTATTCCCCCCTGCTGAGAGTAGTTGGTATTGGAAACAGGTTTGCCAGGTTAAGGAGGAATTGAAGCAGATTATTTCTCGAATTGATTTGAACAATTTGCACCCTTTTAGTGTTAAAAAAATCTATGATCTAATGATTGGTGGGTCTGAGAAGATTCACTGGGATAAATTTGTTTGGAATAGAATATCTATTCCTAAACACAGAATGATATGCTGCTTAGTAATGGATGGAAGGCTGAAAACCACTGATAGGCTGCTCCAAATAGGGGTAACTAGCTCTGTTGACTGCCTCCTCTGTGCTGGGGGCTGTGAATCTAATGTTCACTTATTCTTCAGTTGATCTTTTGCTTAGAAGTGTTTGAAGGACATATTGCTATGGCTATAGGTGAAGAGTAATCAGGGGAACTACTACAGACTCCTATATTGTATCCACAGAAAAAGGAGGAGTAAAGCTCAGAAGCAGGTTATAACTGCTTGTTTAAATGCACTAGTATATTTTGTTTGGCAGGCTAGGAATGATTCTAGATGGAATGATGTAGTTTGGCTGCCAAGAGTTTTAGTTAAAAGAGTTCAGAGCTCAGTTTGCTTGAGATTAAGGGGGTAAAACCCCAGAAGCTTAGTAGTAGTGATAGTCAATGGATACAAAAACTGTGTATTGAGATGTATAGTTGAACAGTGTTTTCCTTTCTGTTAGATAGAGGGGTCCAACCTAGTTGGTTTGCTCTTCTAACAGTCTGGTTTTAGGATGTATTGTTGTTTATATTTTGGATGTGAATATAGCTCTTACTTACTTAGCAAAAAAAAATCAAGCCCATTACTCCACAAACAGTAAATGTGTAGCAGTAAGCTTAAACGTGATATTAGTTTGCTTGGGGAGTAATTAAATTATTTGCTTTAAATACTTTTTAGGAAAATATCTTTTACAAATAATTTAAACATAACCGAAAATCATAATTAAGTTTTAAAAGAAAAACCTTTTTAAAACCGAAAATCAGTTTAAGTTTAATAAAATATAAAAGATAATATTTAAAACGATTTTGACCTTATCCTAATTAAATCAGAAAATCATTTTAAATAAATTCCTAACAAACTAACAACTAACTCCTAAAGTCATGGACTAAGTCAAAACTAACTAAAGACTCTCTAACAACCTTACTTGGGCGCACAACAAAGTTAGGCGCACAACTTGGGATATGTTAGCTGTTCCTAAAGTCTTTTCTAGGTCTGTTCCCTAACCTTGTTCCTAAGAGTGCCAGTATATGTTCATGTCATGGAACAGAACCAAGTTCCGTTTGAGAATTCAACACAAACTAGATTAAGTATTTACTCAACCTTAACAAGAAGATATCAAATACATCCTAATGCATTCTAATCTTCACTCCAAGCTTGATACTTCATCTTTCGAACATCTTCACTTCGATCTTTGATTAATTCTCCAATTTAATCTTCGATCAAGTATTCTCTTTGCTCGAGAGTGAATTACCTAGCAATATCATAAGTGAAACACAATATGTCTTTTGTTGGTTATGTCATCTTCAAAACTCAAGGGTCAACAATTTCCCCCTTTTTGAAGATGGCAACAAAAGGCATATACTAAATAAACATATTTAATTATAAACAAGTCATATTAAACTATTTAACAAAGTAATTCAACTAATTTAAAACAAGTTCTAATAGACTATTTAATTTATTTTAACTTTAGAGAAAAAAGATTTTCGAAACTAGAGAACATGCATCAAGGCTAGAAAAATTTACTCTTTGCCTTTCTCTTTCCCCCATTGGCATCTTCAAAAACTTTATTCCATGATTTCGAAAAGATGAAAGTTATCTATCAAAACACATCACATCACCAAACTTAGTTAGAAGTAAGTTGGTTAGTATAAGTAAAGTAAGCATTCAACTCTCAAAACCGCAATCCAATAATATTAGCCATTCAAAAGACGCACACATGCAAAAAGATTCAACTTAAGATTAGTGAATTAATTTAGTTCCATTGTATCATGCATAAGAAGGAAAGAAACTAAAACATTGTTCCCATAGTTAAAGAAAAGAAAGAAAGATTAAACTAAGAGTAGTGTTTAGGCTTGAGGAGAGGGGGGTTGTTCGACTTCTTCCACCATATCATTGAGTTTCTCCATCACTTCCTTATGGTTGCGTTCCACGGTTTGAGAAAGCTTGAATATCATGGATTCCAATAGCATCATGTTGTCGTTCACCTTTTGGAGCGCCACAAGATTCGTCTTTAGATGATCCATTAGAACCTCTTGAACCATAACCGCCTTATCCACCTTTTCCGATAACCCTTTGACAATTTTGTTCACATCGTGAGCTTCTTGAGCAAATTCCATCATAGCCTTCGATTGACCCATAACCAAAGTAAACAAATGATCCAACCTTTGAGCATGTGCAAAGGTATAAGTAGCACCAATGGTGGGGTTTGGAGATGTAGATGAGGAAGGCTTTTGTGGTGTGGTTGCGTCAGTGGGTTCCTTATAGTCAAGAACAGCTGTTTGTTCCTTAGGGATGGGAACAGCAGCTGGTTCCTTTCCCTTGGGAACAGTAGTGGTAAATTGTTTGGAAGGAGGAGGGATTGCTAAGTTTTGTGGCTTGTTGTGTTTGGGAGAGGCAGTTTTTGGTGGTGAAGTTTTCATAGGAGCAGGAGATTGTTCCCTTGATGAAGGAACACAAGCTTCATAAGCTTCTTTAGTGATTAATTGAACTTCATCATCTCAACAACATCATCATCAAGCACAAAGGAAGGAGAGCTCAATACCTTCAAATTTCGAATGCGCCTACTTGATCTAGGAGCATGTAAAACAGGAGTCTCCTTCTCCAGTTCATCCTTATCAACAACCTTCTTCCCTTTAGCCTTTTCTTTTTGTTCTTTTTCTTTTTCTTTTTCTATTTTTAAATTTTTTTATTTTTCTTTTATTTTTCAATTTTTTCTTTTTCTTCTTCTTTTTCAATTTCTACCTCATAATCAGTTTCCTCATTTTCTTCTTCACCGTCTATCTCATCATCATCCAAGTTTGAACGCCCTTGCACAACTTCCCCATCGACAATTGAGACATTAAAATTATTGAGTGCCTTAGTGTTCAACAAATTCCCCGTTGTAACACTAACTTGATGAACCCCATCAAGCTTTACATTGAATTTCTTTAGTATAACCGTGATAAGGGCTCCATATCCTATAACAACTCCATTTTCAATACAATGATTCAAGTGTTGAATCATAAGGGAGGGAAAATTTATTGGTTTATGATATGCAAGGCAATGGATGTAAATCAAATCTAACATGCCAACCAAAGCACGTCTACAAAGACGAGGTAAAAGTGTCTTTTTGAGTAGATGAAAGAGAATTTTGTGGAATGGGGACAGCTGATTATGATCTATAGAGGTAGCACCTCTTTTACACCCATATTTCACCACTAGATCCGTAAAGGAAATGTCCAAAAAAGGATATACCCCGTGCTGTTTCTTAAAATACACATATGTTCCCTTCACAGGAACACCAAACAATTTCCGTAAAGAATCACAATTAAAATCGGTTCGTGTTCCACTAACTAGGGTTGAACAATTTTTCTCCTCATCCATCGAAAAATTTTCACAGAATTCATCCATCAACTTGGGAACGAGCCATTGACCATAGCAATTTTCAAATAGTAGTTTCCAACCCTGAAATTTGAGAATCTCTAGCAATTGATGGAAATTAACCCTTCTACACCATGAAAGATCAATATATAAACCCGAAACATACCTAGATGGGGTCGATTTCCTTCTCGCCATTTTTGTTGTTCCTTTTCTGGGAACAACATGTTCCCCCTCAGATTTTGCATGTGACCCTTCGATTTCCATCTCCATGGCTTCTTCACTCTGTTTCCTCTTTCTCAAAGCTCGTGTGGGTGGATTGGGAGAGATATCCATGG
Organism: Patellifolia procumbens; assembly: GCA_947645195.1. NCBI lineage: Eukaryota > Viridiplantae > Streptophyta > Magnoliopsida > Caryophyllales > Amaranthaceae > Patellifolia > Patellifolia procumbens. The sequence goes on from CANSGD010001454.1 coordinate 18,061, forward strand.
GAGTTGGTGAGTCTTTGTGAGTACAAGAGGGAGAGGGTTTTTTGATTTTAGTTTGAGTGGGGAGGAATTGATTTATTGTGAGATACATTTTTGTGGAAAAAGGGGCTCCTTTTTATTTGGGTGAATGCTGCAATCTTTAGTTGAGTGGGAAAGCTTAAGATTAGTTGAATGGAGGTAATTAATGAGGAGTTTAATGAAGAAGATGAAGAGTTTAATCAAAATTTGATTAATCCGTGTAAGGAACACGGTTTGGAGAAAATAATAAAGAAAATTAATGAAAAGAATATAAGATAATATTTCCCAACTAATTTGAGAGATATTAGGAGGAAATAAAGGGAATATAATCAGATTTTCAGGAGAAAAAAATTTGAAAAAAATATTTTTGGATTTTATTTATATTTCGAAAATTTGAAAAGAAATCCTAAGACTAATACGCTGGGAACAACGTTTTTGGGAACAACGGATGGGAACAGAGAAACTTGCTACTTTCGAACGCAATTAACCTTTTAATCCCATGTTAATTCTTAAGGCATAGAATTGTCTAAAGAACACTAAGGATAATATTATTGGACATTAGTGAGTAGTTTTCAGACAAATTCACTCATACATATGTGATAAGAGGTTTTTAGTGTGTCGTTAAGGCACTAAGAACCGCTTAGCAAACAAAACTTATAAACCTAACGAGCAACTACTAAGAACGTAGTAATGGCAAGTCAAGGGTCGAACCACAAGGAAATTGGGATTGACTATAGTCTACTAAGTCCAAAACTACCTAAGTGAAGGGTTTTTGGGGTTTGAGATTGAATTAGGTACCAACTAATCAACTAGCTATCGAAAACCAACTAATAATTAAATAGGAGAATTAATATAATTAGGAAAACACTAGAGTTCGGGCTACTCGTATGAACTTGGGCTAGACAACGATAATCAACACTATAGAGAATCACAACGATGACAATACAAGGTTAAGTTTCCCTCTAATTTACTTGAGTCCTCTCTCGAATGGTCCTCAAGAGTAATCTATTAATCAACCAACCAAATCCTCTTTCGAATGGTCATTGGTCAATTGATTAATAGATTCAATGAGATCGGAAAACCCCCTAATTAAAGGATCACCTTAATTCCTACCCAATCCCTTGGTCTAGAATTCAAGTCGAAACAGGGAATGACAAAAGGGATTAAAGTTCGATTAAGAACAATAGAAACCCTAAGTGCCCTAGCATAAATGTGATCAAGATCTATCCTAGGTGTTGTAACATATTAAAAGAGGACACATGGTCCAGTCACAGACTGCCACGTGGCCCAATGAATTGGTGACACGTGGCTCATCCCCTCAATGACACTTGGCATCATACAAAATGATAGCTTATGACCTCACAAAATTGAATAGAGAGGCCCAATTATTCCCTAAAGGAAGGAATAATCAGCCCAAATCCCCATAAGAGGAAGAGAGTGATTGGTTAAAAGGCTCAAGGCAATAACACTATGACAAGTGTCACCCTCTCATTGCCCAACCAATCACATCCCTCTATTTTAGGGTCTCCTTTCTATACATAGACACTATAAATAGCTCCTCATAATCAGGTAAAAGGGGACCTAAGATACTCTCTTAAACTTACTCTTTTAAATTTCACACTCAGATTTTATCTCTAGAATACTGACTTAAGCATCGGAGAGGGAATCAAACCCAAACCTCCGGTTTGGTTTTCCCCTTTTTTGCAGGTTAGGAAACGAAGCTACATCTCTGCACAACCCTCCCAAAATTCATCAACCCTACACCTGTCCATCATCAGGACAAACCTTGTTTACGAAAAGTAAACAGAAAACATTTGGCGCCATCTGTGGGGAGGCGTGGAGATGACAGATTGCAACTCGTCCAACCGAGGACAAAGGATGAGTCCTTATGTACAAGTCAATGACACAGTGGATGATGAACGTCTGCCCAGACGACGAGACAGACCGCGACAAAATGATCCGGTCGGAGCAGTTTTAGAGCCCAATCCTGCTCTTTCGGTCACGGCGACTCACTTGGAAAATGCTCTAAACGAGTTTCAAGCCAAGCAAGTCATCCAGGAACAGATTAAGAGTAATATGCTGTTCTTCAGGGTAGGCCCTCAGCCTGATTCTAGGCCTACACCCAGAAGAGGAGCTTCTCAGGAGAATGTAGCTAGACCAAGCGGGGCTAGACGACCGGAGGAAGCCTGGAGGTTGTCTAGGGGAAGGCAGCCTGCTCGTAGTGAGCAACCAAGTCGTTTAGACTGGAATCTAGTGGTCACCAACCCGGTGAACAGACCAGTAGATGGCCGTCGGATGGAAACGGACGCTTGAGAGTACTTACAAGCAAAAAGGGTGGCAGCACAACAACGTTAGGCTACTGGATCAACGCCTTTCTTGCAGGACCCCACCCTGAGAATTAGGAGTCACACTATGGAGCAAGGGAGAACCCCGTCCATCTATGAGCCTCGTCAGGAGAGAACGGTGGTTCAGCCCAATGTCTACCGAAGAACCTCTCAGCAGAATGTTTATAGGCGAGAGTCTTAGGAGGTCAGTTCGTCAAATCCAGTTCTCAGGGAATGCAGGAGAAATACAGTACCAGTTGATGCATATTTCAGGGAGCTCCGCATAGATTGGCCTACGCCTTTCTCAGCCAGAATAATGCAAGCCCGTCCGTGTCCTAAGGTTAAGCTACCCACCATTGATCCGTTCGATGGCACAACCGATCCAGATGATCATCTTTCAGCATACAAACATCAGATGTACGTCCAGGCTATGGACGATGCTACATGGTGTAGGAGCTTTCCAGCTACCCTGAAAGGGGTTGCTCAGAAGTGGTTTAACAATTTACCAGCAAATTCCATCAACAATTTTAAAGAGTTGAGTTACTCGTTTACTAGTCACTTTGTAGCCAATCGGCAGGAACAGAAAACCAGTATTCATTTGGGGAAGATTGTCCAGGGCCCAAAAGAGTCTTTGAGAAGTTTTGTGAAGAGATCTAACCTTAAAGCCCTTCAGATCCACTACTTGAATGCTGGTGTAGCATTTGATGCATTCATTCGGGGACTTCGTCCAGGGAGTTTTAAGTTCAACCTAGTCAAGAAGAAAGTAAGCACCTTGGCTGAAGCCCTCAGGGAAGCCGAAGCTTTCATACATGCGACAGAGGTGTGTGCCGAAGCTAAACACTCAGAGTCTAAGAAGCCCGAGGAGCCTGTTCAAAAACCTATGAACAATCCTAAGAAGGCTGAGACCTGGGTAGTATCTTCAGGTACAACCCCGTCAAGAAGAGAGAAAAGAAAGGAAAGGGTTGTGTCAGCTGGGCCTATTGAGTTTAATAAGGATCAGTACTCTATCCTTATGGAGATCAAGGACCAGCGTGAACTTAAAGCCCCAGCAGAGATAAAGAAGCCTTACAAGAATCGAGACAAAAGCAAGTATTGTCACTTCCACAAGGATTGTGGGCATGAAACCAATGAGTGTAAACATTTGAAGAGAGCTTTGGAGCATCTTGCGAAGCAGGGAAAGATGTACCAGTATGTGTCTCAGGAAGGTCGTTTTCAAAGGATTTTCGGCAAAGTAAGAAGAAAGAAAGTGCCACCACTGATGAAGATGTAGTTTTGGTTATATCCGGCGGATTTGCAGCCGGAGGACCAACTTCGAGAGGGCATAAGAATTATGTTAGAGAGCTCGGCCAGGTGTTGCTAACAGGAAAAACTAAGGTGGACCCGTCACGCTTGGTGACGGTGAGTGAGGGTGATCGTGGTAAGATCAGAACTCCTCATGATGACCCGTTCGCCGTAGAGATGAAGATAGCAAACTTGAAAGTACGAAGGATCCTTATAGACACTGGCAGCTCGACTGACATTATTAGCGTTGATTGCCTGTCACGACTCAAGTTTGATGAAAAAGACCTCCTTCCAGTCCATCATCCAATCATAGGATTTGGGGAGGAATCATTCATCCAGTAGAGACGGTGTCGTTACCCGTCAGAGTTGGAGAGAAAGATCGAAGTAGAACCATGTTCATAAAGTTTTTGGTTGTCAAAGATCTGACAGCATATAATGTAATTCTGGGACGTCCCACTCTCAACAACATTAAGGCGGTCATTGTCACTCATCTGATGTTGATGAAGTTTGAGTGTCACGATGGCCAGGTTAGTACGTTCTATGGAGACCAGCGGGCCGCTAGAGAGTGCTACCTTACTACCTTAAAACCTTCGTCATGGAAGTTGAATGAAGCTGAGCCCATGGATGTAGACAAGCCCAAAGAGGCTGGGGCAGAGACAGTAGGAACGTCCAGGATGAAAGAAGAGAAATTTTAGACGCACGCTGCTTCCGTAGGGAAGCCATCAGGAGAAAGAGATGAATTGTATGTTACTTCCGAAAGGAAGACGGCAAGAGATCTTCCTAGTAAGAAAAGGAAGTTCGCCCAGGTCAAGGAAGAACCAAGGTCTTCAGCCGAGGTGATGACGATTGCAAGCCTGACTCTTGATCGTCCTAAGCCTGCTGAAGCTCCCTTAAGCATTTGTTTAGATGATTCTCATCCAAAGAGGATTTTGCAGATTGGAGCGGGTTTAAAGCCCGAGTTACAGGGAGCTATTATCTCACTGTTGAAGGAATATCAAGATATCTTTGCCTATGGGGCAGAAGAAATGCCGGTAATTAACCCAGAAGTGGCTGTTCATCGGCTAAATGTTGATCCAGCCAGAAAACCGGTCAGGCAGAAGAAGAGACATTTGGGACCCATCAGGAATCAAGTTGTAGACGACGAGGTCAGAAAACTGCTTGAGGCAGGCTTCATCAAGGAAACCCACTATCCAGATTGGTTGCAAACGTGGTAATGGTTCCCAAGCCGAATGGAACTTGGAGGATGTGTGTTGACTACATAGACTTGAACCAGGCTTGCCCAAAAGACAGTTTTCCTTTGCCCAAGCTGGACCGTCTGGTAGACTCGAATGCCGGGCATGCGTTGCTGAGCTTCATGGATGCTTATTCAGGGTTTCATCAGATCCCTATGCTGCCGGAGGACCAGGATAAAACCTCATTTATAACTGAAAAGGGGTTGTATGGCTGGCTGATGATGCCCTTTGGTTTGAGAAATGCCCCGAAAACCTTTCAGAGGCTTATCAACCAGATCTTTTCACCTCAGTTGGGACGTAATCTGGAAGCATACATTGACGACATGATCGTCAAGAGCCAAGAGGAAAAGGATCATGTCACAAATTTACGTGAAACTTTTGAAACTTTGCGCAAGTATAAACTAAGACTTAACCCAAAGAAGTGTGTTTTTGGGGTCTCGGCTGGCAAGTTCCTAGGTTTTCTGGTAGATCAGTGTGGGATAGAGGCAAACCCTGAAAAGATTCAAGCTATACTCGATATGAAACCTCCAACAAAGATTAAGGAAGTACAGCGGCTTACTGGCTGTCTAGCGGCTGTGGGACGATTTTTGTCCAAGTCGGGTGACAAGTGTTATCATTTTTTTGCAACAATAAAGAAGAAAGAAAAACTTCAATGGACCCCTGAAGCAGACGAGGCCTTACTTGAAATCAAGAAGTATTTACAGCAGCTCCCTCGTCTGATAAGTCGAGTGGTTGGAGAAAAGTTGTATGTCTATCTGGCTGTTTCTCCTGAAGCAGTCAGTGCAGTGCTGTTAGTCGAGAGGGATGCTATACAAATCCCTGTATACTTTGCGAGTCAAGTACTCAAAGATGCCGAGAGACGATATACTACAGTTGAGAAGTTTGGTTTGGCATTAGTGGTGGCTAGCCGGAAGCTAAGGCCCTATTTCCTGGCTCATAGTATTGTTGTTTATACTGACCAGCCGCTAAAGCAAGTTTTACAGAAGCTGGAGGCGGTTGGGAGGATGCTCAAATGGGCGAATGAACTAAAGATGTTCGACATTACCTTTGAGCCAAGGAAAGCGATTAAGGGACAGGCTTTGGCAGACTTTATAGCTGAATTAACCCGTCCAATACTTTATCCAGCGAAGGACCCCTCTGAGGGCAGCCAAAGTTGGAAGCTGATGGTGGATGGCTTATCTACTGCCCAGGGTAGTGGGGCAAGCCTGGTATGTCAGTCACCTGAAGGTGATAAGTATGAATCGCCTTGCGGTTCAAATTCCCAGCCTCCAATAACGAAGCCAAATATGAAGCCTTGTTGGCTGGAATTCGGATATGCCGAGCAGCTGGTGCGAGGGAACTAGAAGCAAGGTCAGACTCCCTTCTGGTAGTCAGCCAGGTCAATGGAGACTTGAATGCAAAGAAGCCTCCATGGCTAAGTATGTTCAGCTGGTAAAGGAAGAGACCAAGCAGCTACACCGGTTCACCTTGGTACAAGTACCTAGGTCTGAGAATCATCAAGCTGATGCTCTATCAAAACTAGCTAGTTCAGCTTTAGGTGACGCTCCTCGAACTGTATTCTGGGAAGTATAAGAGAAGAAGAGCATTGACCAGGAGGAAGTGATGTTTTTAAGTAGAGGAAACAATTGGATGGATCCCATACTTCATTACAAGAAGACCGGTCAGTTACCAGAAGATCCGGTAGAAGCAAAATATGTTAAAGCTCGTGATAAGTGGTTCAAAATTTGGGATGAGACGTTGTATAAGAAATCATACGATCGTCCATTGATGAAGTGTATCACTAGAGAAGACGGCCTGGAGGTACTTAAGGAGTTACATGAGGGCTCTTGTGCCTCACACATAGGTGGCCAGTCACTGGCTACAAAGGCGCGCAGGACTGGTTATTTCTGGCCGACACTGAATGCGGACGCCATAGAATATGCTAAAAAATGTGACAGCTGCCAGAATCATGGCCATCTCTTTAAGAGACCGTCCAACTTCCTGACCCCTGTCCTGACCCCCTTGCCATTTGCTAAATGGGGAATGGACATTCTAGGTCCTTTCCCTATGGTGGCCGGCCAGACAAAGTTCGTGATTGTGGCTGTGGATTACTTCTCGAAGTGGGTTGAAGCTGAAGCAATTAGGGGCATAAAGACGAATGACGTAAAAAGGTTCATCTGGAAAAACATAATAACGAGATTTGGGATGCCCCAGTCGATAGTGTTTGACAATGGACCCCAGTTTGAGACCCCTAAGCTGAAGGATTGGCTCACAGAGAGGGATATTAAATCCCACTTTGCTTCTGTTGCCCATCCACAGGCAAATGGCCAGGTAGAGGCTTTCAACAAGATCATATCAGAAGGCATCAAGAAGAAGTTAGAAAATGCCAAGGGTTTCTGGGTGGAAGAGCTTCAGCTGGTTCTCTGGTCCATCAGAACGACTGCCAAGAATTCAACTGGGGAAACTCCTTTTATGCTGGTTTATGGAACAGAGGCTGTCCTCCCTATTGAAATTGAAGAACCTATCCTCCGTGTGATGTTGTATTCAGAAGAGACCAACTGGGCAGCTATGCGTCTGGCATTAGACCAGCTGCCGGAAGTCCGAGGCAATGCTCTTTTGAGGATGGAACTGTACAAGTTACGGATGGCAAGGGGGTTCAACAAACGGGTAACCAGAGGACCTCTCAAAATAGGGGACCTGGTTCTTCGAAAGATGGAGGCTGTAGGACGAGCAAAGGAACTTGGCAAACTAACCCCGAATTGGGAAGGACCTTATCAAGTGGTCGAAGAAGTTCGTAGCAGTACGTTTAAGCTACAAGACTTAGATGGACGCCCAATACCACGAACCTGGAACTTTGATAATCTGAAGAAGTACTATGTTTAATTAAGTACGAAGTTTTTTTTACAAGTTGTTAACGAAGTGCTACAGCACAGAAAATCTTTTAGAAATGTATTACATTTACCTTAGCCTAGGCTAAGCAAACTTCATATCAATACATATTCTAAATTCTGGTCTATGGTTTGAGTTGCTAGATTATATATGGGATAACTGATAGTCTATAACTCGTTCTACCACACACTCAGCAAGGGGCATTTTATTATCCAAAGCCATCTTGGGGCATTTTACCATTGATGGACGAAAGATGGTTATTAGATAATAAACCATAGAGGACCATTATGTAAGACAGATATTACTTCCTAAAGGAAGACGTCTGTAAAAACCATCACAACTTGTCCAAGTAAAACAATTTTACCATTGATGAACGAAAGATGGTTATTAGATAATAAACCATAGAGGACCATTATGTAAGACAGATATTACTTCCTAAAGGAAGACGTCTGCAAAAACCATCACAACTTGTCCAAGTAATAACTGATGAATAAAGACTCCTTGATTAAAGGTTCCTACTTTAATAAGAAGCAATTAGTACATCGTCTAAATCCAAGATCATTAAAACTTTGAAAATAGACGTACACTGCTTCCTAAAGGAAGCCGGCCAAAGAGACGTATTTCCTTAGTAAAGGAAATCCCCGTCATAACACCTTAAATTAATCAAAGGTGTTATTTCCTAAAGGAAACCGGCCAAAATGAGACGCCTTAGTAAAGATGGTCTCATTACTTACAAAAGGCGTGGACTAGACACTCACCTTCATACGATGCTCTTGTCTAGACGTAGAACAACAGCCATCCGAAGAAGGGGGGCATACAGTAACAATCCAGCTAGGAAAGAATAATCCTTGGACGTCTTCTTTTGAACATTACATTGGTATTTAACCAATAGTAAGTTCAAGAAAGAAAACGTCAAAAGAATAATCCTTAGATGTCTTCCTTTGAACATTACATTGGTATTTAACCAATAGTAAGTTCAAGAAGGAAAACGTCCAAAGAGTAATCCTTAGACGATTTCCTTTAAACTTTACTTTGCTTAAATACCAATAGTTAGTTCAAGAAGGAAGACGTCTAAGGAATAAACCTTAGACGTCTTACTTTAAACATTATTCGTCTAGGAGCTAGACTGCAACTTCTAAATTACATGTCCGTCTGAGCAGCCGATATCACAATAAAATAAACATTGCTTCTTCAAGAAAGCCGTCAGAAAATATTCATAATGTAAAGGTCGTCTTGACACAACAGAGACAACACTCGTCCAAGAGGTTTATGTACTGTGGGGCAACGATCGTTTATGAATGGCCAAGAAAAGGCAGGACGATTGTCATTGCCAAAAGGAGGCAGGACGAGTGTCCGTCACAGTCCACTGTTATCTTGGCCGCATTCCTTCGTGGGGCAACGATCGTTTATGAATGGCCAAGAAAAGGCAGGACGATTATCATTGCCAAAAGGAGGCAGGACGAGTGTCCGTCACAGTCCACTGTTTATCTTGGCCGCATTCCTTCATAGGGCAACGGTTGTTTAGACAATTTGTCAATCCAAGACGAGTATCTTTGACTCCTTAAGGATGAGTAAGCTGATTACTTAGCCAAATTAGCATGTTGGAGTTTCCTCGTCGGATCAGTTGTTATCCGTCTAATAAATGTGACCCAAGACGAGTTACGCTGGTCATTGAAGACGAGTTATGCTGGTCATTGGCTCCTACTGGACGGGCATGGTGATTACTTAGTTAAGTTGGAGTTCCTTGTCTGAGCATAGTTTATCATTTAAAAGATTCGACCCAAGACGAGTTAAGGTTGGTCAAAGGTTCCTCTACACGAGTAAGTTGATTACTTGGCAAAAAATAGCATGCTTGATGTTCCTCGTCCGAAGAGTATATTTTCCGTCCAAAGGATCTGATCAAGATCATCTTAGGTTGATCTTTGATCCCTCCTTAGACGAAGTAAGAGTATACTTAGAAAAGTGATTTAAGATGAGCAAGATGGAAAAAGGCAATCATATGGAACTACTTTTAAGAGAAATTACTAGAATAAACATAAAATAAGCCAGCTGAAAGAAGGATACTCATTTGGGGAACTCATTCAAGTGGACGAAAGTGGGTGCCAAAATTCACAAAAGTACAGCACTACTGAGTTTCCATGCTACTACAACAAAACCAAACGACAAAAGATACCTCCTAATGTGATTACAAAGCATTGGAGTTTCAACAAAATAACCATGAAGTACAACAAAAATACTTAGTCAAAATTACAGCAAGAGGAGCGTCCTGATCTGGTTGTGGGCCAAGACTTGATGACAGTTGCGTACTTCTTCAACTTGTCAAGCTGAGCCTGAATATCTTTCCTGCCCTCCTTGCTGGGTACTTGGTGCAAGCTTTCTTAGACTTGCACCAGTTCTTATAGAACCGCCCCCTGACTTCCTCACTCAAATGAGTAGCCCAAATGAGAAGGGAAGGAAGCAGGAGGACGGCGGATTTAGACGTTGGGAAGAGGAATAGTTTCATCCTCCTCCATGGCGGCATCATCTAGAGGCTCTTTGTCCCCCAACTCCTCTTCCTCGTCTGTCTCCTCGAAAGCAGGGGGATCTACGCGACGAACTCTGGCGTTGTGACACTCCTCCTGGAATTCAAGTCGGCGTTGAAACCGGCTCACTTGGTCAGGTTCAGCCATCATCTCAATGGCTTTGATTCCCCATCCTTTGGCTGTTTCCAAGGACTCGGAGAAGGCTTTGAGGACATCCTTGAAGTCCAGCTTAGCTTGATTCTTCAACTAATCCACCTCTGCTGTGAGTTCAGAAATTTTGGCCCCAAGCTCAGCCGAGGTAGCAGCAGCAGCATCCTTCTCCTTCTTCAAGTCGTCCAAGAGAACATCCCGATCCAGGAGCCACTCTTCCTTCTCCTTCAGCAGGTCAGTGATCTTTAGTAAGTGAAGCTTGTTGGACGACTCCAGCTCAGCCGACTGCTTCTCCAAGGCCTCTAGACTCTGCCTGTGATAGATGTTCATCTCCTCAACAGTAACTATGGCCTGGTCTCCGGCCTTAGTCACTTTTTTAACACAGGAAGAGTTCTCCTTACGAAGGACACTTACATACCCTTCCAAGGCCATGCTCCGGGCGAATGCCTGAACAAAAGGGAAATTTACCAAGTTAGCAAGCTATGTTATAAGAAGTGAAACACAATAACAATGAAGTTAAGAAGCTAAGAGAAGGAAGTACCTCGGCCAAGAGTTGAGACAAGTAGCCCACATGTCCAGCAGTGGCTCCCCTCAGACTGTCGACGTACTCATGAGGGAAGGCGTCATAGACGTCCTTCTTTATTTTCTTCCTCTCGACCAAGGAGTACTTAGAAAATGAGGGGATGGCCTCGTCGGGCTCAGAAGCCGACTCATCCACGACTGGAGCTTTTCCCTTATCTGAAAAAGATGAAGCATCAGTTCGGCGAATAGGGATGACCACTGCAAGCTTGTTAGGAGGACTAATCGAGCGTCCACCAACCCGCAGCGTTCTGACAACGTTGGAACAGTATAACTCACCCGACGAGACAGACTTTGTCCTGAATGGATGAGGCATTTGCCCCACCAGCTGAGCTACAGCCCCAGAGTAGGCCGAGGTACCAGGATCAACCGCAACCGGATTTGACAGCTCTTCATAATTCAAACCAGCTGCGTCCAACTGGTTTTCCAGATCGATGGGACTAGACGACGCTCTAGCTCCCAGTGTGACGGCCGGTGGCGGCAGGACCACCGGATCATTAGGCTTTGTCCCTTTCTCGCCGGAAGGGATAGGTTCCTTGCGGACAGACGAACTCGCCTGCCCAACCCTCTTTGCCGGAGCAAAGGACTTTGGTTTTGGTTTTTTGAGAGAAGAAGCTTGTTCCCCTGAAGCAGTAGGCCGCTTCTTCGACGAAGCGGTCGGCTTGGCAATAGCCGCTCTTGCCGTCGGCGAATTCTTCTGCACAAAAACAATAACCAAGTCAGATTACTATCCAAAACCGAAAATGGCTCAGGAAGCAAACCGGCCAGAACAAGCCTTCGTCCAGAAAAATCATCTAGAACTTACCAAAGGTAGTTCAGTGAAGGAAGCCGTCTGTGGCTAGACGTTTTCCTTCAAGGAACCACCTTCGGTCAAGAAACATGACAAGGACGGAGACATACACCAACCGAAGGTCGTTCAGTGAAGGAAGCCGTCTGTGGCCAGACGTTTTCCTTCAAGGAACCACCTTCGGCCAAGAAACATGTCAAGGACGAAGATCTAAAATAGACTAAAGGTTGTTCAGCAAAGAAAACCGTCTGTGGCCTGACGTTTTCCTTCAAGGAACCATCTTCGGTCAGGATTTAGACAAAGGTCTAAACGAACACGACCAAAGGATGATTTACAAAGAAGTCCGTCTACATCCAGACGTCTTCCTTCACAAAGAGGCCTTGGTTTTATGGCTGGACGGACGAAGATGATTTACAAAGAGGTCCGTCCACACAAATATATATATATATAAAAAAATTTACTAGAGTTCCCTCTCGTTTCTTATGAGGGGCCTTTGAATGCTCCGCCCACAGATCGCCGCCGAACTTACTCATGTTTATTTCTCCCTTCCAAGCGGCTAGAATCCTTCTTCTTGCCGACTCTGCACAAAGAAATTATTTGGTTAAGTTCAAAATTGAAAATACTTTAACAGACAGTTGGGGCAAGACCAGGACAGTACCTGGATCTTCGCCCTCCTTCAGTCCAGCTGCAACCAAAAATTCTTCATTGAAAAACATCTCTTTGAAGGGAATCCAACCACTTGGTCCCTTCAAAGCTATCTTTTTTGGCTTTGGGCACCCGGCTTCCCCATGCCCAGGGTGAATGTACTCCATGGCCGTGAAGTGAGCTACCACGTCATCATCATACTTATTCTCTAAATCTAGTATTGGGGTACCTCGTCCAACATTGGTTACAGCTCGGTATTGGTACCTATAGGGCTCGGCTGTCTCTGCGTCTGGTGCTTGGATGAACAGAAACTCCGATTTCCAGTTATGCATCTTTGTTGGTTTCCCAAAAATAGTCATATACCCGGCTCTATTACAGACGTTGTACCAGGTCCCCTCTATGGTCTTTTGAAGTTGACAGACATAGAGTATGTGGGTGAAGGCATTAAGATAAGACCAGGCCATATAGCTCACAGGTAGCAATAAAAGTTAAAATATTTAGCCAGGCATTGGGGGCCAGCTGATTATGACCTGTGCTATAGTGTCTAAGGAATTCATGAATGAAGGGGTGAAAAGGAAATCTAAGTCCGGCATCTAAGGCCAGCCTATACACAGCAAACTAGTTGGGTGTCGCATGGAAAATTGTGTCCTCCTTTTTAGGAAGGACGAATTTGAAGCCAACCATGGGCATCTCTTTATTTAGACGACTCGCATTCGGCCCATACTTCTCCAACCAGTATATATCCACACATACATACGTCGGGTCAGAAAGAGGACCCAGACGTTCCCGAAGTTCAGCAGAGGTAGTAGAAGGTTCTGATCCTTCTTCTTCGTCCTCATCTTCCTCATCGTCTGGGACCCTTCCAGACAGTTCGGCTTCATCCTGATCCTCCGAAGTCTCGAAGGCATACTCGGCTAGAGGGTCAACCTCTAATGGTTGGATCTCTTCCACTCTATCATTTCCCTCTCTCTCAGGAACTCTCCCAGTTGATTCTTCCATCTCAGAACTGGAGGAAGGGAGGATTAGTGAACGTCTCAGACGCGTCGTTTGCTTGACGCGCGCCAGATTACCCTGCAAAGGCAGAGACTGGGTCGTCGGAAAAGGGTCGAACGTTCTTATTAAATAAAAGAAGTATTCAGCCGAGATGTGCCCAACTCTAGAAACAGTGGAGGATGAAAAAGAATCCGCTCTAGGGTTAGCATCCTCCATGGGTTTGCCGGGGTTATGGGATGAGGTAAATGACACCATTTTATTTCAAAAAAGAAAAGAATCAAAGAAAGAAAAGAAGAAAAGTAAAAGGAGAAAGGGGAGATACCTGACTAAAGATCTGGACGGACCCTCTTCGCCTTTTCTACAAGTCACGCCGTTCTCAGCAATGGTCAAAGTCAAAACCCCCAAAGTCAACTTTCTCCGACAAATAAAGGAAGAAATGCTCTTTTTACCCAGAGCTTATCTCTCTAAAAAACTTTCTCTCTCTAGAATTTTCACAAAAATGAAAGTGAAAAATGAAGTGGGGAGGGGGGTATTTATAGGGAGGTAAAAACCTTCCCTCTCCCCAAACAGTGTCAGCACCGTGTGGTGTACACGTCACTTCACTTACTTCTGATTGGAGGAAAAGTCAGTTAAACTCCTAAACAGTACGATGAATATCAGAAGTTACTCTCAGTAAAAGGGCTTTAATCAGACAAGACCCAGATCAAACCCCTTTTAGGGGCAAATTTTGTAACATATCAAAAGAGGACACGTGGTCCAGTCACAGACTGCCACGTGGCCCAATAAATTGGTGACACGTGGCTCATCCCCTCAATGACACTTGGCAGCGTACGAAAGGATAGCTTATGACCTCACAAAACTGAATAGAGAGGCCCAATTATTCCCTAAAGGAAGGAATAATCAGCCCAAATCCCCATAAGAGGAAGATAGTAATTGGTTAAAAGGCTCAAGGCAATAAAACTATGACAAGTGTCACCCTCTCATTGCCCAACCAATCACATCCCTCTATTTTAGGGTGCTCCTTTCTATACATAGACATTATAAATAGCTCCTCATAGTCAGGTAAAAGGGGATCTCAGCTACTCGCTTAAACTTACTCTGTCAAAATTCACACTCAGATTTTATCTCTAGAATACTAACTTAAGCATCGGAGAGGGAATCAAACACAAACCTCCAGTTTGATTTTCCCCTTTTTTGCAGGTTAAGAAACGAAGCTACATCAATGCACAAGCCTCCTAAAATTCATCAACCCTACACATGTCCATCATCCGGACAAACCTTGTTTACGAAAAGTAAACAGAAAACACTAGGGTGTCAAAACACCACATTCAATGTATAGACAATCAATTGAATCATAAAAAGCGTTAACAATCTCTATTAAGCCCTTAATTCATACTTTCGCCTAAACCCTAGATAATAAACTACTCACTAATCATGGATTCTAAGAAATAGAGATTAAATAAATTCAACATGATAAACAAAGCAATAGAAATAAAGAAAAGAGATTGAAAGAGAATTACTTGAATTGAATTAAGGATTCGATCTTTAAAGTTGCACAATTGAGAAAACTAAGAGTTTAGAGAGAGTTTAGGGCTAAGCAAAAATAATTAGAGTCTAAGAGTAAGAGATAATGTCGACCTCTAAGCTACAAAACTAATTAAAAGGTTCATTAAACTAAGACGGAGAAAACGGGTCAAAGCCCGAAAGTAGGTCGACACGGTCGTGTCCAAAACGACACGGCCGTGTAGACCTGTTACACAAATTTTTCAACGTTTCTTCAAAGTTCCTGCCTCTGTGCTCAAATGGCTACACGGTCGTGTCCAGAATGACACGGCCGTGTAGACCAGACGTCCAAGAATCCTCAGCATTCCAAATGCTTACTGCCATGCTAGAAAAAGTGCTACACGGTCGTGTCCAAAATGACACGGCCGTGTAGGCCTGGTTTCCACTCTTCAAAGCTAATCAGTTTGAAACTGATCCTCGGAGGTAAGAGTTACACGGTCGTGTCAAATGCCACACGACCGTGTAGACCTGATTCGTGCTCTTCCAAGCCCTAGCCTCCATCCAAGGGTCTCCAAAACCCAAAGTGCTCCAAATACCTGTTACTTAGCCTGGAAATCATCCAAAACAACTAAACGAGTAGTGAAACGACAATTTAACTCAAAGTAATCAAAACCATGCAATGCAAGGCTAAAATGCTCTAATCTATATGCAACGACACTAAAAATGCAGCATGGATAAGCACAATAAAGTGCTTATCAAACTCCCTCAAGCTACTCCGATTGCTTGTCCTCAAGCGAACAAACGATAGACATAGGGAAAGAGTTCTATGACCCCTCACAATGATACGCATGCCAAGATGAATTATGTAGACCTTCAAACATTTTCAACAACCAATGCAACTATCAAGCCTTAAAGTTTAAAGCACAAGGAAAAGCAACCAATCTTGCCACAAGTTCTCCCCCAAGCTTGGCTCAGTCATATAGATAGTAGCTCTCACTTTAGTCGTGCGCACTTCTCTCGTGTGTTTAAGTAGGTCAAATGAATGCTCAAAGCTCAATTCCATCGACTATATCCTACCATAGGCTTGCATATCATCTCACTCTCCGTCGCATAAAGACCAAAGTTTGCATCAAGAATCAAGAGGACTTAGTCAAGGTTGTAACGTAGGCTTAGGGTAAGGGTGTGGTAGCATTTGGGATCGTGGTGTTAAAGAGGGGAAAGTGAAACTTCCAACTTAGCACCTTTCTAAAAGCACAAAACCCACCCTACTAAGATTTGAACGCTCTACACAACCTATTACAAGCTCTCCTCTTATTTTAGCATCTCAATCTTCCTTATTGCGATTTTTGAACACACCACAAATCCTTTTTTCCGCTTTTTCATTTTATTTTATTTTTTTTTGTGGATTGTGGTGATTTTAGAAGAAGGAAAAAAATGAGAACTTCAATGTATAGTAAGGAGGCGAACTCAAATAACACATGAGTTTTAACCAAACACAAAGTCGAACACCTACACCAAGTCATTCTCGTAACACCCATCAATATGTTTCACCCCATCTAAGTAGTTTCACAATCCCCTAGGTAAGGAGATAAGTAATAAGCTAGAGATGTGGTTAACAAAGAAAACAAGCTTAGGCTCACAAGGGCTTCAAAGAAGGATAACTAGGTGAGGGTGGCCTTTGGCAATGTGGCTCAAGTAACATGAAAGCCTCAATCACATTCAAGACGAAAACAAGTCAAGCGTATTCAAGGAGAATCAATGCAAGTTCTAGAGAATATTCATCAAGGAAGAGCATCACACAACAAGCAGATAAGACTGAAAAGATGTCAGTCTATAAGACTATAAAAACATGCTCACAAAGGGTAAATCTACCAACATTAGTCGAGCCGCACAAGAGGGAGAACAATCATACCGCAACCCACCAATTCCTTGGCCTACTAGAGACTATCAAAGCATTCCCTTTTTTTTTTTCCAGGTCATCAAGAAAAACACATGCATACCAAGGGCGGAGTGCAGACCTAAATGCAATCGATATGCACATGCAAGGCTAAAGAAATCTATGTGCACCCTAAACATGATACTAAATATGCAACTAACGCAAACTATATATACATCCTCCCCCAAGCTAAACCACACAGTCCCCTCACTGTGAAAAGTCTAAAGATAACATAAACAAGGGGGGAAAGAATCCCGACTCACTAGTCGGGAGGGGGTGGGAGCTAGAGCTACCAGGGTACCAACCACTGCGCCTACCCTAATCCTGCAGATCAGAGCGAAGCCCTCGGAACTCCGAGGTCATCGCGGAGAAACTGTCCTGCAAGGACTAGTAGTACTGTTGAGTAGTGGTCTGGGACTCCTGTAAAGAATGGACCTCTGACCTGAGGGACTGAAAGTCCATGCGTAATCCGCCCATCCCCTGTTGGAGGTCAGCCAGCTGCTGCTCCACAGAACCAAACGCCCCTTGGGGGGCCTGTGCACCCTATGCTCTCTCTCCTTCTTCTTCTTCTTCTCCTCTTCCTCCATCAACCTGCATGTAAGCCTCGCCACCCTCAATGCCCCTTGTAGGCCACTCATAATCCGGCTCAAAAATCCAGTTGGCCTGATCATAAATAGGGGTTTTTGAAGGATCTGGATGGATTGCGTAATTCTAATGGTTTACCTTCCAAATATACCCGCCATTCAGGCCCAAGGATGAGATCCACCCCATAGTCTGATAAGAGCTAAGGTCGAGCAGAGTGGATCCTGGGACAGGCTGAAATCCTGCATAATCAATACCATAAGAAATAGCAAGTAAAGTAATCATCCCCCCCACCAAGATGTCGTCGGAACCCTTATGGGCCACATCCTCAAGGTGCTTGATAAGTACTTTATTGTGCCTATCCATGCTGCATTTTTAGTGTCGATGCATATAGATTTAGAGCATTTTAGTCTTGAATTGCATGGTTTTGATTCCTTTGAGCTAAATGGTTGCTTCACTACTCGTTTAGTTGTTTTGGATGATTTTCAGACTAACTAACAGGTTTTTGAAGTCATATATGATCATTTGAAGATTAGTTATGGATTGTTGCAATTCAAATGGACATAAATTTTGATCCTTAAATTGGATTAAGGTGATTCTGGTGGGAGGTGTTAGTTCGTTTTGATAGCTTTCCAACGACTGGTCATGAGCCCAATTCCGATAAGGGACGAGAGAGATAAGATCGTTCAAAATTGAGTTGTCCGCTGACCAGCAGGTCACCACGGTCGTGGGGACCTGTAGCGAGCAAAACAGACTGTTGAAGATTGGAAACTGATCCTATGAAAGTCAGGGGCCACGGTCGTGGTGATTTCACCACGACCGTGGTGACCTGACTTCGGGTGTTGACCCGTTTTCTCCGTCTTAGTTTAATGACTCTTTTAATTAGTTTTTTTTAGCTTAGACTCGACATTACTTCATACTTAGTTTCTAATAAACTCTCTCTTAGCCCTAAAACTCTCTCAAACACTAGTTTACTCCTTTGTTTCATTATTGAAGATCGAATTCATCAATTAATTCAAGTAATTTCTCTTCTATCTCTTTCCTTTAATCTTATTGCTTAGTTTATGATGTTGAATTTATTGAATCTTAATTGCTTAGAATCCATGGTTAGTGAGTAGTTCATTATCTAGGGTTTGGGCGAAAGTATGAATTAAGGGCTTATTGTAGATTATCTATGCTTTTTATAATTCAATTGTTTGTCTATGCATTGAATGTGGTGTTTTGACACCCTAGGATAGATCTTGATCACGTTTATGCTAGGGCACTTAGGGTCTTTATTGTTCTTAATCGAACTCTAATCCCTTTTGTCATTCCCATGTTTCGACTTGATTTCTAGACCAAGGGATTGGGTAGGAATTAAGGGGATCCTTTAATTAGGGGTTTTCCGAACTTAATGAATTTATTAATCAACGGACCAAAGACCATTCGAAAGAGGATTTGGTTGGTTGATTAATCGATTACTCTTGAGGACCATTCTAGAGAGGACTAAAGTAAATTAGAGGGGAACTTAACCTTGTATTGACTCCGTTGTGAATCACCATAGCGTTGATTATCGTTGTCTAGCCCAGGTTCATACGAGTAGCCCGAACTCTAGTGTCTTCCTTATCATATTAATCCTCTTATTTTTTTTATTAGTTGGTATTCATTATCTAGTTAATTAGTCGGTTACTTACTCAATCTTAAACCCCCAAAAACCCTTCACTTAGGCAGTTTCGGACTTAGTGGACTAAAGTCAATCCCGATTTCCTTGTGGTTCGACCCTTGACTTGCCATTACTACGTGCTTAATAGTTGCTTGTTAGGCTTATAAATTGTGTTTGCTAAGCGGTTCTTAGTGCCTTAACGACACGCTGTGTTCTTAGTGCCATTACTATTGATTGAAGTTTACTTGAGTTTAGTATTGCTTGAGTGATTTTTTCTTTTTTTTAGACTGTGTTCTTATTTGCTAACCCTCTGCTTAGCTTTGTTGTGGTACATGAGAAGGAGAGCTCACGGTTCACCCATCTTACCTTTAGATCCGAAAATCAATCGCACCTTGCGAAAGCTTCGGGGAGGTTTGGAACGGTTGACTTTGAGTTCTGCACCAGCTTCACCAGTCTCAAGTTCTACAAGTGAAAGTGAATCAGATATGGGTGAGGAAAATGGACAACTTTTCAGGGATTTTGGAAATCCGGGGTCCTATGTTTTACAGGGTGGAATTCGACTCCCCACAACCACTACAAATTTCAGCATTCACCCCCAATTCACACAGATGGTGAAAGCAGAGCAATTTAGTGGAGGGTCGGATGAGGATCCCCGTGATCATCTTGATCGATTTCTGGAGATTTGTGCTATGATAACAACAAATGATGTCGCTCCAGACTACATCAAGATGCATCTCTTCCGGTCTTCTCTTTCCGGAAAGGCAAAGACTTGGCTCAAGAGGTTGCCTGCTAACTCTCTCACTACATGGGAGCAGGTTACATTGGCTTTCCTGAATAAGTATTTCCCAGAGTCAAAGACCGCAGATATCAGGAGGCAAATCTCCACTTTTGAGCAGGATTGTGATGAGACACTTGCGGAGGCTTGGGAAAGGTTTAGGGAATTGACTCGTTCGTGTCCTCACCATGAGTTCAATCAAAACCTACTGATGAGGTTCTTCTATGATGGCCTTGATCCTATGTCACGTGCTAATCTTGATGCTGGAGCGGGAGGTCAACTTTCTATGATCCCGCAAGACCAATTAGAGGCCACCATAGAAGAAGTGATCAAGAATTACTCATGGGGTGGAAGAAGGAGAGGTGCTCAACAGAAGAAGGGTGGAAAGTTTGATTTGGACCCAATGGATCAAATTCAAGCGAAAATGGATCTACTTGACAAGAAGCTCTCGAAGATCACCCTTGGATCATCTAGTCCCTCACAAGTGAATGCTTTCTCTTGTGACATTTGTGGTGGTACAAACCACGATACCTCTTATTGTGGAGGATCTCAGTCGGAGCATGTGGCGGCAATGAATAGTAGAGGAGAGGGGTACCAAGGTAACCAAGGTTATAGGAGCAATCAACAAGGAGGGTGGAGACAACCTCAACAAAGCTACAACCAAGGCTACAACCAACCTCAATTAGGGTATGGAGATCGAACAGTCAATTGTTGCCAAAAGAATTGTTCGTTGTAAGAGGACACCCGCGCACTCTTAGGCCCAAGGGCCCCACCCTTTGGCCACCCAAATGCATCATTCATGGCCCCTATGTTCATAGTGTAGGTCCGGACGAGTAGGTTGCAGGTCATGGTCCTAGGGTTCCTACTTCCTTCCGCTCTACGAACAGAAAGGGTGGAGAGGAATTCCAAGGTGAGACTTCTGTAGGTGTATGCATGCAAGTTTAGCTAATTTGTCCACCCAATCCCATAAAAAAGTTGTTGAACGTCAGCTTGAATCCAAAGGGCCGCGGCGGCGTTCGCATCATAGAATTTGGTCGGCCGAACGGTTCTCCTAGTAAGTCTCATAAAGGCTCTAAGGTGGTCGGAATTGGTGAAATTAATCCCGAGGGTATCGATTTGTGGAGGATGGATGGGTGGTGGAGGTGGTCGTAGTGATTGGTTGCGGAGGTTTGAGGTACTTGTTTGCATTGCCGGGTTCCTACGGCTTCTAGAGGCCATGATAACATTGAATTGCCAAGCAAAGGGTCAAACAAACACAACAAGGTGCACACAAGTCCACACTACAAATCGAGAAGACAACAAACCACAACAACAATCCACAATGAGATGTTCCTCACCAAATAACAAGCAACACCACTCAATTCAAACCAAATCAATTGTCAACAATCAACAAACCACAAACTACAACTAAGTTCAAAAAATTTCAAACAAAAAGTAAGAAATCAAGAGAGGAAAGTGTATACCGATCTAATGGTGGGAGTAAATCCCACAAATGAACCTTCGGCAAAGGTTAATGATGATGTTGAGTGAAGATTGTCTTCCAATTGCAATGAAATCCTTCACCAAGCACTTTCCCCAAATTGGAGAAGTTAGGGTTTGTGGAAAATTGTGGTTTGTGGAAGAGAAAGGTATGAATAGAGGTAGGTGATGAAGATGGGAGAGGAAATGAGTGATTTTAATGGTGTATTGGTGGTGAATGAGGGAGTAGTGAGGGAGATTGGAGTAGAGAGGAGGGGGTTTAGTGAGAGAGAGAGGAGGGCTTCAAAAATATGGTTATGTGATAATGAAAAACCAAGCCCTTTTCCCGTGGTTAATGTCAGCGCTAACAGGGGTACACGGTCGTGCCGATTTTGACACGACCGTGTTGCCCAAATTTCCACTAGGCAGAAAACTTTTGAACTGTAGGGCTACACGGTCGTGTCGAAATTGACACGGCCGTGTAGACCTACAGTTCTACACTCTCTCGTTCCTTTTTTTTGCTTTGCCTCCCCTCTTTTTTTTTTGTTTTTCTTTTCTATTTTTTTTTGTTTTTTTTTTATATAGCAGTAAACTAAACTACACTAAAACAAAAAAAAATAAAAGAAAATAAAATCAAACTACCTAGTCCTAAAAGAAATACTTGGGTTGCCTCTCAAGAAGCGCTTCTTTAAAGTCATTAGCTTGACTAAGAGGACTCACCTCTCAATGATGGTGCTCGGGTGAGCAAAGTATCAAACATCCCACGAAACCAATGACGTGGTTGTCGTGGTAGAGCTTCAAGCGTTGGCCATTAACCAAAAAGGGACTCTCATCCCCCACTATCTCATATGCTCCATAGGGGGTAGTCTTCACTACTTCAAATGGCCCCGACCACTTTGATTTAACCTTCCCGGGAAAAAGCTTAAGCCTTGAGTTAAACAACAAGACCTTGTCCCCAAACCAAAATTCTCTTTGTTGTATCCGTTAGTCGTGCCACTTCTTTGTTCGCTCCTTATACAAGCGCGAACTCTCATAAGCATCAAATCGGAGCTCCTCTAGTTCTACCAACTTCTCCTTTCGAGCTTCCCCCGCCAAAGTAAGATCCATATTAAGCTCTTTGATTGCCCACCAAGCTCGATGTTCAAGTTCAACGGGCAAGTGACAACCTTCCCATACACAAGACGATAGGGGGTGGTGCCTATAGGAGTTTTGAAAGCGGTGCGAAGAGCCCAAAGAGTATCATCTAGCCTCATAGACCAATCCTTCCTAGTCTTGTTCACCACTCTCTCAAGCACATTCTTCACCTATCGATTCGAGACCTCAACTTGGCCTTGAGTTTGGGAATGGTATGGAAGTCCCACCTTATGATTGACCTCATACTTCTTCAAAAGAGTTTCTAATTGCTTCTTAGCAAAGTGTGAACCACCATCACTTATCAACACACGAGGCAACCCAAATCTAGGAAAAATGATCTTCTTCAAGAGCTTCATGATAACCTTGTGATCGTTGATGGGGGAAGCGATCGCTTCGACCCACTTGGTCATGTAGTCCACCGCTACAAGAATGTACATATTCCCCATAGATGGCACAAAGGGCCCCATGAAGTCAACTCCCCACACATCAAAGGGCTCAACCTCAAGAATATTTTGTTGCGGCATCTCGTTCCTCTTGGTGATCCCACCGCTTCGTTGACACCTATCACAACTCAAGAAAAATCCTCTAGCATCCTTTTGCATGTGAGGCCAAAACAATCCACTTTGGAGCGCCTTAGCAACAGTTTTGCCCGCTCCACCATGTCCTCCACATGCCAAAGTATGGCAATGATTCAACACAAAATGAATCTCATGATTGGGCACACACCTCCTAAAAACAGAGTCAGCACACCTCTTGAACAATAGAGGATCGTCCCAATAGTATCTACACACCTCCTTGAAGAACCTCTTCCTTTGCTGAGAAGTAAGACCATGAGGTTCAATCCCACAAGCCAAATAGTTCGCGAAGTCCGCCAACCATGGGACCTCATTATTTATGATAGCAAAGAGGTGTTCTTCCTTCAAATCATCATTGATGGGGGAGTCCTTGAGATCATCATCTCTCTCATTAAAGGAGAGGCGAGAGAGATGGTCAGCTACCAAATTTTCCGTCCCCTTCTTCTCCTTCATCACAAAATCAAATTCCTAAAGAAGTAGGACCCACCTAATGAGCCTTGGCTTTGCATCTTTTTTGCTCATCAAGTATCGGAACGCAGAATGGTTCCTGTAGACAATAGCCTTATAGCAAGTCAAGTACGAACGGAACTTATCAAATGCGAACACTACGGCCAACATCTCCTTTTCCGTAGTGGCATAGTTCCGTTGTGCGTCATCCAAAGTCCTACTTGCATAGGCTATCACATGGAGCTTGCCTTCCTGTCATTGCCTAAGTGCAACTCCCACTGCAAAGTCACTAGCATCTCACATTAGTTGAAAAGGCAAGCTCCAATTAGGAGCTTGCACAATAGGAGCAGAAGTAAGGGCTCTTTTTAAGGTTTGAAAAGCCTCGATACAAGACTCATCAAACCTAAATTCAACTTCCTTTTGAAGTAGATTCGTCAATGCTTTGGCAATTTTAGAAAAATCCTTGATGAAACGCCGGTAAAAACTAGCATGTCCAAGGAAAGCACGAACTCCCGTCACCGAATTTGGTGGCGGGAGTTTCTCAATTACCGAAACCTTTGCCGGATCTACCTCAATGCCCTTACTAGACACTTTATGACCAAGCACAATACCTTCTTCAACCATGAAATGACACTTTTCCCAATTCAATACTAGGTTCGTCTCTTGACACCTTTTTAACACAAGTTCAAGATTAGCAAGACATTTGTCAAAAGAGGAACCACACACACTAAAGTCATCCATGAAAACCTCAATAGAATCCTCCAACATGTCAGAAAAGATCGCCGTCATACACCTTTAAAAAGTAGATGGGGCATTACACAAACCAAAAGCCATCCTTCGATAAGCTAATGTCCCATATGAACAAGTAAATGTGGTTTTCTCTTGATCATCCGGATGAATCAAAATTTGAAAGAATCCGGAATAACCATCAAGAAAACAAAAGTGTGAATGACGGGCAAGCCTTTCCAACATTTGGTTAATAAAAGGGAGGGGGAAATGATCTTTTCGGGTGGACTTATTCAATTTTCTGTAATCGATGCAAACTCTCCACCCAGTCACAGTTCTAGTAGAAATAGTTTCCCTTTTCTCATTCTCAACAATAGTCATGCCTCCTTTCTTAGGAACCACGTGAATCGGGCTCACCCGTTTGCTATCGGAAATAGCATATTCCCGCGTCACGCAATTTCATAAACTCCTTTTTAACCACCTCTTTGAGGTTGGGATTAAGTCTTCTTTGAGGCTCAATGGAGGAGGCATACTATCGGTGAGATGGATACGATGCATAGCAAGGGAAGGACTTATCCCCTTAAGGTTATCATTCGAGTACCCAATGACATCCCTATATTTTCTCAATATCTCAATCAACTTAGATACAGAGATGTCATCAAGAGCCGAATTGACAATAACGGGATAAGCACATTCATCATCAAGGAAAACATATTTAAGGGAGCGGGGAAGGGGTTTGAACTCTACCTTTGGAGGAGGCTTAGTACTCTCCTCCTTAGCAACGGAAGTGGCTAGGACCTCAAATCCCGATCCAAGTGTTTCCTCAACGGTAGCACCATCGAGAAGCATAGAGAATTCTTTCACCTCTTCCACATCTAAACTCGGCTCCTCAGTGATAGAAGCATAGAGCTCATCCTCAGTGTGTACTTCCCTCTCAAATCCCTCCATCTCACTCTCCACATGACTAACTCGGCAAACCCTTTCAATCATAGGCTTCCTCAATGTCTTGGAGAACTCAAAGATAACCTTTTCATTGGCGACTTCAACAGTGATGGTGTCATTTCTACAATTTATCACGGCGCCCAATGTCTTAAGAGCCTCCCTTCCAAGAATGAGAGGAGTTTCGGGATCTTCCTCCATGTCCATTACCACAAAATTACAAGGCACAAACACATGCCCAACTTGGATTGGAACATCTTCAACTCCCATGCGGGACCCTAACAGTTCGGTCCGCCAATTGGATCGTCTTCCTTGAAGGAAGAAGAGGAAAATGAAGGTGCTTGGCTATGGAGAGAGGCATCATGCTCACACTTGCCCCCAAATCGACCAACGCACCCTTAGGCACAAAGTCCCCTATCTTCACAGGCAATGTAAAACTTCCAGGATCTCTTTGCTTCTTGGGCATAGCACTTTTTCACAAGAGCATTCACTTGGTATGGCAATGTAATGAGCTCATCTTATAACTTTCGCTTGTTGGAGAGGATCTCCTTCAAGAACTTGGCATAGGCCGGCATTTGAGACATGGCCACAAGGAATGGGATGTTGATTTGAAGACTCTTCATGACGTTGAGGAACTTAGTGAATTTGTCGCTCAACTTCCTCTCCACTAACCTTTGAGGATATGGGACCAGTGGCACATAGGTCTTAGGTGGAGGAGGTGTTGCCAATGGAGCATTGTCACCATCTTGCTCATGAGTCTCCTCCATCTCCTTGTCCTCTTCTCTTCTTTCAACATCAACTTCTCTCTCAATTTATTCCCCTTGAGCATCATTCTCAACCTCCTCAACTTCACTTCCCTCACACTCATTTGGCATCTTGGGGCCCTCATAGTTCGTTCCTGACCTCAAATGGATGGCTTTGGCTTGATGAAGGTTAGGGTTGGGAATAGATTGGCTTGGAAGTTGATTTGTGGGGTGAGAAGGGTTCTTCTCGGCCACTTGAGCTAATTGGGTTTCAAGCATTTTGTTGTGAGCTTGTAACTCTTGAAACCTTTGGTCATAGCTATGAATAGCTTGGCTTTGTATAGCAAGGGTTTGGGTGATGCTTTGGAGTTGTTGAAGAATTTGGGAGGTAGGGTCGGGGGATGGAGTAGGTTCGAGATTTGGCTTAGGAAATGGTGGGTTTTGAGGGGCCTTTTGGAAGTTGGATCGTTGATGAGGGGCTTGGTAAGTGTTAGAGTTTTGAGAGGAGGATCCACCTTGATTGTAACTTTGAATAAACCCTTGTTGAGGTTGATTAAAGCCTTGTTGAGGTGGATTCCACCCTAGTTGAGGTTGGTTATAGCCTTGTTGAGGTTGTCTCCACCCTCCTTGTTGATTGCTCCTATAACCTTGGTTACCTTGATAACCCTCTCCTCTACTATTCATCGGCGCCACATGCTCTGACTGAGATCCTCCACAATAAGAGGTATCATGGTTTGTACCACCACAAATGTCACAAGAGAAAGCATTCACTTGTGAGGGACTAGATGATGCAAGGGTGATCTTTGAGAGCTTCTTGTCTAGTTGATCCATCTTCGCTTGAATTTGGTCCATTGGGTCCAACTCAAACTTTCCACCCTTCTTAGGTTGAGCACCTCTCCTTCTTCCACCCCATGAGTAGTTCTTGATCACTTCTTCTATGGTGGCCTCTAATTGGTCTTGCGGGATCTTAGAAAGTTGACCTCCCGCTCCAGCATCAAGGTTAGTACGTGACATAGGATCAAGACCATCATAGAAGAACCTCGTCAGTAGATTTTGATTGAACTCATGGTGAGGACACGAACAAATCAATTCCCTAAACCTTTCCCAAGCCTCCGCAAGTGTCTCTTCACATTCTTGCTCGAAAGAGGAGATTTGCCTCCTAATATCTGCGGTCTTTGACTCTGGCATATACTTCTTCAGAAAACCCAATGTAACTTGCTCCCATGTAGTGAGGGAGTTAGCAGGCAAGATCTTGAGCCAAGACTTTGCCTTTCCGGAAAGAGAAGACCGGAAGAGATGCATCTTGATGTAGTCTGGATCGACATCATTCGTCGTTATCATAGCACAAATCTCCAGAAACCGATCAATATGGTCAAGTGGATCCTCATCCAACCCTCCACAAAATTGCTCTGCTTTCACCATCCGTGTGTACTGAGGGTGAATGCTGAAATTTGTAGTTGTTGTGGGGAGTCGAATTCCACCCTGTAAAACATAGGACCCCGGATTTCCGAAATCCCTGAAAAGCTGTCCATTTTCCTCACCCATGTCTGATTCACTTTCACTTGTCGAACTTGAGATTAGTGAAGCTGGAGCAGAACTCAAGGTCAACCGTTCCAAACCTTCCCGAAGCTTTTGCAAGGTTCGATTGATTTCCGGATCTAAAGGTAAGATGGGTGAACTGTGAGCTCTCCTTCTCATGTAACACAACAGAGCTAAGCAGAGGGTTAGGAAATAACAACACAGCCAAAAACAAAAGAAAAATCATGTAAGCAATACTAAACTCAAGTAAACTTCAATCAATAGCACAATCTCCCGGCAACGACGCCATTTTGATAAGATATTTTTAGTGTGTCGTTAAGGCACTAAGAACCGCTTAGCAAACAAAACTTATAAACCTAACGAGCAACTACTAAGAACGTAGTAATGGCAAGTCAAGGGTCGAACCACAAGGAAATTGGGATTGACTATAGTCTACTAAGTCCAAAACTACCTAAGTGAAGGGTTTTTGGGGTTTGAGATTGAATTAGGTACCAACTAATCAACTAGCTATCGAAAACCAACTAATAATCAAATAGGAGAATTAATGTAATTAGGAAAACACTAGAGTTCGGACTACTCGTATGAACTTGGGCTAGACAACGATAATCAACACTATAGAGAATCAAAACGATGACAATACAAGGTTAAGTTTCCCTCTAATTTACTTGAGTCCTCTCTCGAATGGTCCTCAAGAGTAATCAACTAATCAACCAACCAAATCCTCTTTCGAATGGTCTTTGGTCAATTGATTAATAGATTCAATGAGATCGGAAAACCCCTAATTAAAGGATCCCCTTAATTCCTACCCAATCCCTTGCTCTAGAAATCAAGTCGAAACATGGGAATGACAAAAGGGATTAAAGTTCGATTAAGAACAATAGAAACCCTAAGTGCCCTAGCATAAATGTGATCAAGATCTATCCTAGGGTGTCAAAACACCACATTCAATGCATAGACAATCAATTGAATCATAAAAAGCCTTAACAATCTATATTAAGCCCTTAATTCATACTTTCGCCCAAACCCTAGATAATGAACTACTCACTAATCATGGATTCTAATCAATAGAGATTAAATAAATTCAACATGATAAACAAAACAATAAAAATAAAGAAAAGAGATTGAAAGAGAATTACTTGAATTGAATTAAGGATTCGATCTTCAAAAGTTGCACAATTGAGAAAACTAAGAGTTAGCAAAAATAATTAGAGTCTAAGAGTAAGAGATAATGTCGACCTCTAAGCTACAAAACTAATTAAAAGGTTCATTAAACTAAGACGGAGAAAACTGGTCAAAGCCCGAAAGCAGGTCGACACGGTCGTGTCCAAAACGACACGGCCGTGTAGACCTGTTACACAAATTTTTCAGCGTTACTTCAAAGTTCCTGCCTCTGTGCTCAAATGGCTACACGGTCGTGTCCAGAATGGCACGGCCGTGTAGACCTGACGTCCAAGAATCCTCAGCATTCCAAATGCTTACTGCCATGCTAGAAAAAGTGCTACACGGTCGTGTCCAAAATGACACGGCCATGTAGGCCTGGTTTCCACTCTTCAAAGCTAATCAGTTAGAAACTGATCCTCGGAGGTAAAAGCTACACGGTCGTGTCAAATGTCACACGACCGTGTAGAGCTGCTTCGTGCTCTTCCAAGCCCTAGCCTCCATCCAAGGGTCTCCAAATACCCAAAGTGCTCCAAATACCTGTTAGTTAGCCTGGAAATCATCCAAAATAACTAAACGAGTAGTGAAACGACAATTTAACCCAAAGTAATCAAAACCATGCAATGCAAGACTAAAATTCTCTAATCTATATGCAACGACATTAAAAATGCAGCATGGATAAGCACAATAAAGTACTTATCAATATGAAATAATCATATAAAAGTTGTGATGCATTTAAATAAATAAATTCACCAAAATTTATTCACATGTAAATAATGCCAAAGATTAAAATCAATAGGGAGAAAGATTATAGCAACTATTTCAACTTAATCAAGCCAAGTTCAAGCCTCAGTTTTTCAAACCGATCTCTATTTAAGGGCTTTGTCAGAATATCAGCAATCTGACGTTCAGTTTCACAAAAATTCCATTTTAATTAGGCCCTTTTCAACGTTGTCCTTAAGAAAATGATGTCTAATATGAATATGCTTAACTCTAGAATGATGCACGGGATCTTTTGAAATACTAATAGCACTAGTACTATCACAATAGATAGGAACACAATCAAAGTAGATTTCATAGTCACATAGTTGTTATTTTATCCAAAGCATTTGGGAACAACATACTTCTGCTGCAACATATTCAGCCTTGGTTGTAGATAAAGCAACTGTGTTTTGCTTCTTGGTACTCCAAGAAACTAAACTATGACTAAGGAATTGAACTATACCTAATTTACTCTTTCTATTGACTATATCACCCGCATAATCAGCATCTGCAAGTCCTTTCAATTCAAAGGTATCACTTCTCGAATAGAACAAGCTCAAATCGTTTGTTCCTTTGAGGTATCTAAGGATTCTCTTCACTGCTGTGAGATAAGATTCCTTTGGATTGGCTTCAAATCTAGCACATAGACCTACACTAAAATCAATATAAGTAGGACTTGCAGTTAGATATAATAATGAGCCAATCATACCTCGATACTTGGTTTGATCCATACTTGTTCCTATAGCATCCTCGTCCAACCTAGTTGAAGTTCCCATATGTGTATGGTTTATTTTTGAAGCTTCCAAACCATACTTTTTCAGCAGTTCCTTGATATACTTTTTTTGATGGATGTAGATTCCTTCTTCTGTTTGTATAATTTGTAGCCCCAAGAAGAAATTAAGCTCACCCATCATACTCATTTCGAACTCTTTACTCATGAGATTAGCAAAGTCCTTGCACAAAGATTCATTAGTGGCACCAAATATAATATCATCAACATATATTTGAACTACTAATAAATGTTTCCCTTTCGATTTCAAAAACATGGTCCTGTCTAATTTTCCTCTTTTAAACTAATTTTCAAGAAGGAACTTTGAAAGTCTTTCATACCATACTCTTGGAGCTTGCTTTAACCCATAAAGAGCTTTGACAAGGTTAAAGACATGATTTGGAAAATCTTTATTTTCAAAACCAGGAGGTTGTTCCACAAAAACCTCTTCATTAAGATAGTCATTTAAAAATGCACATTTCACATCCATTTGATATAATTTAAAATTCATGAAAGCTGCAAATGCGATAAATATTCTAATTGCTTCCAATCTAGCAACAGGAGCAAAAGTTTCCTCGTAATCAATACCTTCATGTTGATTGTATCCTTTCACAACCAAACGAGCCTTGTTTCTCACAACGGTTCCGAACTCATCTAACTTGTTCCTAAACACCCATTTCAAACCAATAATCTTGTTGTGTTTTAGGTTTAGGTTCAAGGTGCCAAAACTTGTTCATTTCAAATTGATGGAGTTCATCTTGCATAGCCACAATCCAATCAGCATTAGTGAGAGCTTCTTCATGGTTCCTGGGTTCCATCACAGAAAGAAAAGCATGAAAAGCACAAAAAAAATTAATTTGAGATCTCGTTTGAGTTCCCTTGTTAATGTCACTGATAATGAGTTCCACTAGATGGGAACGCCGATGTCTCCAAGGATATGGTTGGAAATCCTAGATGGGAACTTGATTTCCTTGTGCAGATTCTTGATCATCTTCATGTTCTTGGGAACCAGGTTCAACAATAGTGGATTCATTCACTAGTGTATCCTCACCTAGTTCTCCGTCGGTGTTGGGATCATGAACAGGATGTTGTTCCTTTGGCTTTGTTTCCATGACTTCTTCTTCTCCCAAAATCTCATCAGTGATTTGATCTTTTGTTAAACCTATCTCGAAGTCATCTTCAACCTGTGTGCTTGGAACAAATTTATCCGTTTCATCAAAAATAATATGTACACTTTCTTCTACACACATGGTCCTCTTATTATAAACTCTATAAGCCTTACTACTTGAAGCGTAACCTAAAAATACCGCTTCGTCACTCCTAGCATCAAATTTCCCAAGACTTTGTTTCCCATTATTATGAACGAAACATTTACATCCAAATGTCCTGAAATAGGTAATATTGGGCTTTTTACCAAAATAAAGCTCATAAGGGGTTTTGTTCACTAAAGGTCTCACCATGGCACGGTTTATAATGTGACAAGCAGTATTCACAGCTTCGGCCCAAAAGTTCCTAGGAAGTCCACTAGCTAACAACATAATTCTAGCCATTTCCCCTAAGGTTCTATTCTTCCTTTCAACAACACCATTTTGTTGACGTGTCCTACGGGCGGAAAAATTGTGGTCCAAGCCATGTTCCCTACTATAGTCGTCAAACTTAAAGTTCTCAAATTCCTTTCCATGATCGGATCATATGTGCAACAGTTTTTGACCACTCAAATTTTGAACTTTCTTTGCAATTACTAAGAACTCATCATAGGTCTCATCCTTGCTTGAAAGAAATATAACCCAAGTAAATCTAGAATAGTCATCCACAATTACTAGCACATACTTCTTGCCACTCCTACTTTGTATCCTCATTGGTCCACACAAATCCATATAAATTAGCTCTAATGGTCCAGTGGTACTTACCACGTTTTTGGACGTAAAGGAGGACCTTACATGCTTTCTTCTCGCACACGCATCACAAACTCGATCTATGTGAAACTTAATTGAAGATAAACCTAAAACTAGTTCTTTCGATCGAAGTTTGTCAAGCAAAGAAAAACTAGCATGTCCAAGACGCATATGCCATAATAATGGATATTCATCAATAACACTAAGGCATGTAAATTGATTTTCGGGAACAAGGTTAAGATCCACAACATATGTGTTCCCTTTCCATGTTCCTTCTAAAACAAACATCCTTAGTGCTTTTGTTGACGATCAAACACTTTTCGCTATTAAACTTCACATTGTTCCCCTTATCACAGAATTGGGAAATACTCAACAAGTTATGCTTTAAACCATCAACTAGAAAAATATTATATATGCAATGTGACGATGACTTACCAACTTTGCCCATGGAAATTATGTTGCCTTTCATGTTGTCACCAAAAGTCACACTTCCACCATCATAGGCAGAGAATGAGAGGAATCTTGATTTATCTCCAGTCATATGCTTAGAACAACCACTGTCTAGGTACCATGTGTTGTTCCCCCTCACTCTAGCCTACAAGAAAACTAATTGTTAGAGTTAGGAACCCAATCTTTCTTGGGTTCCTTTCCTTCATTAACATTAGATTTCTCTTTCCAAGTTAATTTGCTTGTTTCCAAGTTTTTGTCTAATCGACCAAGTCTAATAAGACATGAGTTCCTATAATGACTAGTTTTCCCACAAAACATCCAAACTTTATCACTTGGTAAATCAGCTCTCTTTTTAGGTTTTTCAAACTTCTTTTTGTGATTGAAGCCAAGACCTTCAGTTTGTTTGTATTGAGGGTTTTTTATCCAATTAGGAATAGGAAGGAACTTCTTCTTGTTCCTACTTAAGTTCAGTTCCCCTTCAAGTTCCTTGTTTTCTTTTTCCACAAACGAAACATGATTTTTCAATTCTCTTATTTCAGTTTTGAAACTTTGTAAGGGAACTGACTTAATGTCACTCACTTCAGGAAAAAACTCTTTCAATTGAGATAACTCAAGGCTTAATAAGTAGTTCTCATTTTTAAAAATTTCGAAATTCTCTTTTAAACTTAGAATTTTATCGAACAGTTGGAAAAATCTTTTTTCAATATCGGTTCGAATAATTAAGCCATGAGGTATGTTCCTTTGCAACATTTAAAGCATGTTGACTTTGTTTCAACTTAATAGACTCATCTTTTCAATCATTTACAGCATCAAGAATAAATTCAAATAATTGCTCTTTGCTTAAAGAATTAAGATGAGTTTTAATAGTGTCTAAACTTGCCTCAAGAGATTCGATCTCATCATCAGATTCGGAATTGTCGAGTGCCATGAGGCAAAAGTTTGTTGTTTTCTCATTAGGTTGAGGATCATCTTCTTCCTCGGAATCAGATTCTCCCCATGCAGCAACCATTGCTTTCTTCAAGTCGGATCTGGTATAGGACCTCTTGTACTCCTTGTTCCTATCTTTTCTTCGTTCCTTCCTTTGCCTTTGTCTTGTTCCCATTGGGGACATTCTTTAATAAAGTGATCGGAACTGCCACATTCATGACAAACAGGTTTGTTAGAAAATTTCTTGTTTTTACCTTTGTAGTCTCCATTATTCATGTTCCTAAAAATCCTTTTGAATTTTCGGACCATGAAAGCGGATTCCTCTTCGTCTGTTTCCGAGTCATCACTTTCATCGACTTTTAAGGAAATCGACTTCTGTTTGGACATATCTCCATTTTCATTGTCCAAGTGTAGCTCGTGATTCATAAGGGAACCAGCAAGTTGTTCCAGATTGAACTTCGTAAAGTCCTTAGTTTCCTGCAAGGCCGTAACCTTAGCCATCCAATGATCCCTAGGAAGGCTCCTTAGGACCTTACGCACCTGTTCCTCAGAGGTTACCACATTTCCAAGAGAGGTTAGCTCATTAATAATATTTGTAAAGCGAGTAAACATCTCTTGTACAGACTCTTTTGATTTCATTTGAAAAAGTTCATATTGGTTCATCAAAAGGTCTATTTTTGATCTTTTAACTTCACTCGTATCTTCATGAGTGACTTCAAGTAGATCCCAAATTTATTTTGCGGTTTTGCATCCCATGACACGATTGTGTTCGTGGGGTCCAAGACCACAGTGAAGCAGTTTAATGGCAAGAGCATTAATTTTCATTTTTTTGAAATCAGCTTTGTCGAAACCAGAGATGGATTTAGAAATTACCTCGTTCTTGTCATTAGTGGTAGTGACTTCAAAGTTGCCTATCTCTATGACTCGCCATACCTGATAATTGTCGGCTTTGATGAAGATCTCCATTCTATTCTTCCAGTAGGTATAGAACTTGCCGTTGAACATTGGTGGCCTCTGTGTAGAGTACCCTTCTTCCAGTTTCTCTCTGGTATTCATATTATCCAAGATCTCGAACTCAACAGGGTTTCCTGTGTTTTTAGAGTTCCCGCTCTGATACCAATTGTTATATAATATGAGCACTATAAGAGGGGGGTGAATTATAGTGAGAGAATATGATATACTTTTTGCGGAAATAAAAGCTAGCTAGGGAACACGAAGAGGGAACACGAGATATTTTAGCGAGGAAAAACTTCTTAGGCCCAATAAGAAGAAACGACCTCGACCACAAGGAAATTTCGACTCTAAACTTTCCACTATAATAGGCCAAACGACTCTGTTGACTAACCTTTTACTTTTCTCTCGGGCCACAACTTGAGTTCCTAAACTCAAGTTCCCAACAACAGTTCCCACAACTGTTGCTCCTCTCGAACTTCCCTCGAAGTTCCTTTCTTTCTCTTTCTCACGCTTCACTCAAAGCTTCTCACACTTACAAAGAGTTCACTCAAACCCTTACCTAAAAATACAATATGTAAAACAATGGAAGAGTATAAACTCGAATAAAGTAAATATGAATTCTCTTGGGAACGGCACTGACTCTTTAAGACACTATGAATATTTGGCTAAGTCAGACACACTAATTTCAAGGTATTAGGTGCCTATTTATATTATGCTAAGGCAAGATCATAACTTAAGTCCACTAACCCATGATGTCCATCACTATAATTAATTTATTTTTTATTTAATCTTTACTTGAGAATTAAATAACCATTAACTCACTACTTAGCTTAATAGGAGAAGCAGTAAAGTATAACGTGGTTTATAAAACTTGAAGTCTAATTAAACTAATTAAAATAAATTAAGGCTTTAATAAAATAATCAAGCCCATTACTCCACAAACAGTAAACGTGTAGCA
Organism: Patellifolia procumbens; assembly: GCA_947645195.1. Taxonomy (NCBI): domain Eukaryota; kingdom Viridiplantae; phylum Streptophyta; class Magnoliopsida; order Caryophyllales; family Amaranthaceae; genus Patellifolia; species Patellifolia procumbens. The sequence goes on from CANSGD010001454.1 coordinate 53,329, forward strand.
GTAAGGTTAAACGTGATATTAGTTTGCTTGGGGAGTAATCAAATTATTTTCATTAAATAGTTTTTAGGAAAATATCTTTTATAAATAATTTAAACATAACCGAAAATCATAATTAATATTTAAAAGAAAAACCTTTTAAAACTGAAAATCAGTTTAAGTTTAATACAATATAAAAGATAATATTTAAATAGATTTTGACCTTATGCTAATTAAATCAGAAAATCATTTTAAATAAATTCCTAACAAACTAACAACTAACTCCTAAAGTCATGAACTAAGTCAAAACTAACTAAAGACTCTCTAACAACCTTACTTGGGCGCACAACAATGTTAGGCGCACAACTTGGGATATGTTAGTTGTTCCCAAAGTCTTTTCTAGGTCTATTCCCTAACCTTGTTCCTAAGAGTGCCAATGTTTGTTCCTGTCATGGGAACAGAACCAAGTTTCGTTTGAGAATTCAACACAAACTAGATTTAGTATTTACTCAACCTTAACAAGAAGATATTAAATACATCCTAATGTATTCTAATCTTCACTCCAAGCTTGATACTTCATCTTTCGAATATATTCACTTCGATCTTTGATTAATTATCCAATTTAATTTTCGATCAAGTATTCTCTTTGCTCGAGAGTGAATTACCTAGCAATATCATAAGTGAAACACAATATGTCTTTTGTTGGTTAAGTCATCTTCAAAACTCAAGGGTCAACAGATATGGTTGAGGCGTTCATTTTTATTGTTTGAGCTCCAGAGCCACATTGATTACATTATACCGACTCTAGCCCTTCTGATCCTTTTTAGACTTTCGTGGTTACTACTCACATTACAAGCCCTAGCCTTACATGATCTTGTCCTAAGCTCGGCTTGGGGGAGTATTAGTAGTGACTTGGATTGGTTTTGATGAGATTTTCTCAAGTGTAGTTTGTTGGTTGTATTTATGTTATTAGACCTTGTATGATGTAAAAGCTCATAGTTGCAAAGATTGAAAAATGAGAACGTATTGTGTCAGACGCGTCTGACCATAACATTTGGTCAGACCACTTCAGTTCGTTTTAGTTTTTTTCAGTTGGATGTATTTTGATTTTAGTTGTTCAGTGGATAAGTTCAGTTGGACCTTCTATTCTTTCAGTTGGACCTTCTATTCTTTCAGTTGGATGTATTTTGATTGTAGTTGTTTAGTGGATCCTTCTATTCTTTCAGTTGCATGTGTTTTAAGTTCAGTTGGACCTTCTATTCATTCAGTTGGAACAAACTGAAAGAATAAAGGTAACAAACTGAAAGAATAAAGTGACCAACTGAAAGGAAAAACCAACCAACTGAAAGAATAAAGTGACCAACTGAAAGGATAAACCAACCAACTGAAAGAACAAACTTTCAACCTTTCGACCTAAATCACCTCATATTACACAATAGAAAACAAATTTGCAAAAAAACAAAAAACAAAAAGATCAAAAGTAAGTGAACTGACTGACCTAGCAAAGATGTAATTGAAGAGAGCAGTTCTAGCGCCTCCAACATGGAGATTTCCAGTTGAAGAAGGAGCGAATCAAACTCTAACTTCGCCGTCGTTCTTCTTCGGAAGTGGAGAAACTGAAGAGGCGAAAATGGAGAAGTTGCGGGAGAAGTTACGACGAAAGGTGCGGTGGAGAGAAAGTTAAGATTGATTCACCAACGATAAAAGGCAAGCAGAGAGAACAGGAAGTGCGGACATGGTGGGGTCGGTGGTGTCGGCGGAGAGGAAGGAGGAAGGAGCGGCGCCGATGGCGGGACTACGTCTGATAGTAAGATTCAGTCAGACGATCTGACCCAATACTTTCACTTGAAGAAATCGTTGAAAAAGAACGAAATTGAGCAAGGAACTTCATCAGAAATATAAATGGTAAAAAAGATTGAGATGTTTGAGTAAATGTGGTACATGAGTAAAAAATTGTCGAGTTGGTTCTTGTGAGATGTTGATTTGAAGAGTTTGAAAGGTCACATTGACGTTGTGTTTACCTAGTATATGCTCCTCTAGGTCGGTTGTACCACCACATCTCCAAAAAACTCCCACGCCCTTTATGTCATGGTCCGAGTGCATTGACTCCGGATCATGTGGCACGTGAAGTATGAGCACTCGGTATTCGAAATGGTACTCTTGTCTATTGGCGACAAGAGCACGAGAAAAGGGTCGATCGGGCGCTCGTATGCACAAGGCGGCACGAGCGGGGCCGAAGATAGGATATATCTGTTTTGAGCTTGGGTGGGCACTTTATAATTAGTGGCGGCACAAGGTCTAAGTTGACCAACAACAAAAACACAATATTATAAAACAAGCAACAAATAATAGGAGGTGTTAAGTTTTCTTCATTAACCCTTACCCCCTAAAGAGTCCTAAATGTGAGATAGTATGTATTTTTCAGCGAACGATGTTTTTGCATTAACTCTATAATGAAACTTTAAAGCTATAAAAGAGTACTAAAACATAAACTAAAGCATTGGATAGCATAAAATAAGGCAAATACAAGTAAAGACAGGTTGAATTCTAACACTTTGCATCAGTCACGTTACAACCTTAGAAAGTCCTCTTGGTGCATTACATAGTTGGATGGATAGTGAGTTTTGTTCCAATTCTGAAGATTATTCTTATATCTGAATCGACTAAACTAGGTTGAGTGTGACATATGACCTTCTAAACACATACGTGTTGTGAGTTGGGAAGGGACATTTGGTTGAGTTGGAGAGCGATCGGGCACATCTTTTGCCTGCCACAAAATTTGAGAGGAGTGTCTCCCGTGTGAGTGTCTTCTTAGTATTTGCGAGATGCATTTAGCCTTGCTTGATTGCTATACATATTGATTGGTTATTGGATTGAGAATCATTGACCAATGATGATCCTTGCATACTGGATTAGTCTTGGGCTAATTGATTTCGTTGAACTAATTGTTTGTATCCGAATGGAGTGAATAGGGGTGTTCAAGTTCTGGAAAAATGGCCCGGACCGGACCGGTTTGGTCTGGACCGAGACTGGACCGGATCGGTTTGGTCTGGACCGAGACCGAACCGGTTTATTTTTTATTCGGTCTTTTCCGCAAATTTTGAAAATTCGGTCCTCGGTCTGGTCCGGTCTAAACCCGAATTTTTCCGGTTTGGACCGGTTAGACTTTTTTATTTAAAGTGTATTGAAACTTAAACATTAGTATAGTACTTTAGATTCTAGGTCTTCTCACACCCATACTCCCGGTCCTCCAAACTTGAAAAGTGAAAATTATAAAACAATTTTAGCCTATTATATGATTATTATAGGAGAAAAAACTAAATTAAATTTTTGGTATGATCGGTCCGATTTTCGGTTCGGTCCCTATTATTTCCACCCGGTCCCATCTCAAGACCGGTTTTAGGTCTCCATTTTCCAAAAGTTTCGGTCTCAGTCCATGGCCGGTCCGGTCCGAGACCGATGAACACCCCTAGGGGTGAGACAATTATATGTTAGTTACAATTATGTGACCTATGACATAGACAACATAACTTGAATAAAAATCATACTAAGAAGTATGATGCCAACAATCTCGAGCCTCTTTTATTGATTTCCTTAAACAACTTTCTTCCATGATATTGAATATATACTTAAATAAAAGAAAACATTGATAAGAATGATATAAACTATTGGTCATCTTCTATAAAAGGTCTGTATTATTGATAATACATAAAAGGTCTGAACTATTACCCCAATTTGACAAAACAATCTGATTGACCGGTTTAGGATAATAGTTCAGCCCTGTTATAATAGGTAAACCGGTCAATGGGATTGCTTTTGTCAAATTAGGGTAATAGTTCATCCCCTTTATGGATTATCAATAGTACAGACCTTTATCGAAGATGGCCAATAATTTATACTTTCTTATCAATTGTTCCTAATAAAATTAATGATCAAAGTTCGACCTTAGAAAATGAAAGTGATAATTTTAGGGGGAATGAGGGTGAATGGGTGATAATTAAAATTGTATCACTGGGATATAAATAAAAAAACATAAATTTTGAATTTTTAGAGTTTGAAGAAACCATTTCATTGATATCAATAAAGAATCCCCATGGTATGAAACGCGACCACTGACTTTTAGAAGGGTTCTTCCTTTTTTCTAGAAATCAAAGAACTGAGGTTTGAAATCCAAACCCCTCTCAATTCTTCTTCTATGAGAACTCCAATTGGATCCTTCCATGAAATAAAATCCCTCTCAATTCCTCTTATATGAGAACTCCAATTGGCTCCTTCCATGATATCTTTCGTGGCTTCAACCATAGCTTCCTTCACTTGCTAAACAAGGATTTAAACCTTGTCTTAATCTACTCATATTTTGTAGCATTTTTTACTGCTTCTGGTCGTCGCTGCCATCGCTCAATTTTTTAAATAAGGAGGTTAAAGTTATACATCGCCTAGCCACCATAAGTCGAACTCCCATCTCTGTTTGTGTACCGCGACGCCACATGATGCAACATGTCAACATAGTCCATCTCGCACATTCGATGTAGCCATCACACTGCAAAGCCTGCAACCACCCGTCCCCCACACAACTATTCTTCTCCGACAACTTAGGCTCATGGAAGACAGATCCAACCCCCAACGAGTTCTCTAAAGTATGTAACTTTGGTCTTTGAAATCCTAAAGATTACCTTCGGTGCTGCAATATAAAAAAAGTTCATGTTTAAGTTTATACACTAGGAGTGTTTTTTGGTTCGCCTTATCCCCTCAAGTGCACCTCTATGAAATTGCCTTGCCTAGCACTGTGTAAATAATGTTTGAGAACTACATGATGTAAAGGCAAAACAAGAAAAAGACCATTGAAGCTTTGAGCGAATGATAGATAAAAATTCCATATCAAAATGTTTGCCATCTGATATCTAAAGCGACTCCGAGGATCAAGGACCATGATTTAAAGCCACATTTCCAAGGGAAAATATAACATCTACATATGTTTCTTATAGGACGCCCATTAACAAAAGATCAGTGGCATAGCTGATGGCATACTATAGTAGAAATCCTATTTTCTCATGCATGTAGTACAGTAGTAGCCATCTACAGTCATATGCAATCTAACAGATGGTGACACTAAGCAATAATATTAACTAGGAGTACATAGGAAAACAATAACAGAACTCTATAAAAAATGTTTCTTGATAAAATCTAAGAACAGCTATTACATTTGAATATAGTATTATAACGAGCTAAGAAATAAACCCCAACCCTCCTTTTTCTATCCTAAGAACTAAAGTATCATGTGTTTCTAGTTTCTACCAACTATATTTGACTATTGACATCACAGATCGGAAAAACAAACCCTCTTTCAAACATATATTTCGATCAAACCATGTCAGGCCTTGTTCAATTTATATCCTCTACTTGAACTATATAATTAATTCGAGACTTGAGACCCTGCCATAGCAGAATACAGCATCTCATTGCCAACAGTTGATCTTAATTGCCTGATGAACAAATCTTTGGCCATGAGCCCAGCCTGAAACATGTCAGAGGAAACCACACTTAGAGAACTCAACATAGCATACTCCTTGTTTCAACAAATTTGCTTCCTATACAAAATATTGCAGGTAAAAGAATTGGAATAATAGTTCGTAAAACTGAGTTACATACTTACATTCACTACAATGGTCACTACAACAAGAAACAAGAGTCTCGCATGCCCAAAGTCAATGGATGCAGACACTTCAGCATAAAATACTTCAGCATGTATGAACAAAATGGTGTTTCAAGAGTAAACAGGTACCAACATTTGTAGAAGCTAAAATATAGTCAAGTGCAAAACTTGTCCATGCATTACATGAGGATAGCAGCGGATTTACAACTGAAACTAGTACTTAGACCCGTGCGATGCTCCGGAAATATTGTGCATCAAAATTTACTAATAGTTGAAAATAATTAGTGTCATTTAGGGGGAAAAACTTATGATTAAAAGAAGATACAAAAATCATCTCATTTATAATAACGATTTTGAAAGTTACAACTTTAACTTAGATTTCACTCATATATCATTGATTTTGATAGAAGAAACGATAATAGTATGTTAGAGTAATGGTTGAAGCTCTTTTCTTGCATGACACGTGCCCGATTGCAACACTTGCCTACATTGTTTAATATATATATAGATTTAAAATACCAGCCACAATCAAAGCTATTGTTGCCTGATTATAATGTAATTGTGTAATAATTACAGATATCGTTTAAGATCAAGTGCCACCTATAATCATAAAACTGAAATTCACCATAACAGCTTATAACCAAAGTTGTTGCTTGTTTATAATGCAAATGTGTAATAAGTAAAGATGTCATTGAAGATCAAGTACCGCCTATAACCATCAAAACTAATCAATCTTAACAGTTCTTTTTATTTCTGATCGAATCAATCTTAACAGTTAGTTGTTATCTATTCCGTGGAAAATACTGGACAATAACGGATAGGATATATACGAAGATACCTTAAAAGACATGCACAAAGCCTTCAGTTTTTCAAGTTTGGCAGCAGGAAGCAGAGCCCTCAACTTGGAAAAAAATAACTTGGCAGAAATTGGTCCATTGGGTATCCACTTCATGAGCTCATCTCCTTCCTTTGTTCCTAACAGGAAATAAAAGAAACAGTTTTCACTATTAAGAGTACTAACAATTTCTACGATGGCACCAAAGCGGCCATGGCATTTCCTTCAACCAATTCCATGAACGGACACTTAAAACTCACCTGGTTTGCAATCAGAACATTTGTAGCTCACTACATGCTCAGGGAGTATGTGCGTATTCATATTGGTGGTTGCCACCACATAACATCTGGGGTTCACAAGATTATCCGCCCTGGTATCTAGAGCAACCCCAGACTGAAAATACTGCTGCGACCCTTCGACAACATTGCCCAAGATAACCCGGCACAATACAACATGCTTTTCACCATCGTCATCCGCCTGAGCAAATGCATCACTGAAGAGCATATCAAACCACCAAAGTGAACACTAAGCAATCACATAAGATATACATACTACATAAATTCCACAAACGAACATCAAAATTCTATTAAAAAGAGTATAATATTACCTAATATGTGGGAAACGAACGGGAGATAAATAAACACCAAAAGCATGAGAAGCATTAGTTTGTTGGCGAAACCCATGAGCCAGTATATCAAAAACAAGTTTCTTGGATGTCCCATGCCAAGCCAACGCAGTGTTGGAGCAAGCGACACCACCACAAGTACCCTGGGTGTTCTGAATTTGGTTATGGAAAGCTTCCCAACGCGCCTTTTCTATAGGGCCAGTATGAACAAACTGACGTATGGCAGTAATCTGAACTCCGGGATGAACAATCTTCATCCCATTCATAAACAAATCCTTTACATCCCCAAATGCTCTCTCCCCTTCAGACACCAACCTGACATTAGGCCATCTAAGCTTCTGTAAAGACTCAAGACACTGCTGTTTTCGATTCCCATCCCCATTTTCACTATTGCGAAAACTAGCAGCAGTATCTTCTTCATCACAAACCCTCTTTCTCTTTCCATTACTATTGTTCTTGTTCTTGTTATTAATCTTGTCATTATCAATAATATGATCATCTATCTTAATCTCTATCTCAATCTTTGAAATAGTATCATTGCTACTATGTTCATCATCTTGTTCTTGTTCTTGTTGGTGTTCTTGTTCTTGTTCGTGTTCGTCGTCATCATGATCAAGTAAGGATTCATCAATAAAGAATTTGGGAAAAAAGCAATTACCCTTTACATCAATCCAAGCAATAGATCTTCGCAAACCAGTAGTACCAACCTCAATCTTTAACATCCGATAAAAGTCAAAGATAAATGGATTACCTTGAACTTCAATCTGAAACATAGGAATACGGTTTGAAAAAGCAGAAATAACCCGTGACAGAACATCACCAAAGAATTCAACCCACTCGCCTCCACACCATTCCATAAACCTCTCAGGCACATCGCTGCGCTTAAAATTATGGAAGTTATGAAGCATTGATTGGCTTAAAACACAGTTACGATAGCACTTCCATTCATGATCCCCTTCATTCCTACTTGAACTTGGTTTTAGATACACTGGCTCCATTTTATTTTCAGTTCAGGGACTCCAACAGAAGGTTTGAAGAGAATGGGGTTATCATTTTATAGCCTTGCGGTTTAAGGAACTCAAATTATGGCTTTGTATAAGCCTGATTTGAGTGATCAAGTCGGTTTCATAGGGTTATTATTGTCTTTTTAAGGTCATTTCTGGTATGGTGGCGGTTCCTTTTAGTTGGGTCAATTAATTATTTAATAGAAAAGGAAGCAAATCAGAGAATAAGAACGTTACAATTTCTGGGGGTTTTATATGGGAGAGTCAGCGGATATAAATTGACTTGCGGATTAAGTTTAAGATCTGTGTTGATTTTAATTTCTTACGCCCAAAGCAAAGACTTTTAATAATTAATACTCATATGTCGTGGAAAGTCCACCTTTTGACTTTACTCCCTCGTTCCTACTACCCTACCACTATTTACAAAAATGCTTTTTAATATCAATAAAACAAATTTATCAAAGGGAATTCATATACATGCGCATTAAGAAAAGGCTATGGAGAGCTTTAATTAAGTCGTTTTATAATGTTTTAGGGGTCCAGGGCGAAATAAGAGTTAAGGGTTTATGTTTTAATCCTATGAATCTTTAAAAAGTACTTCTTCCGTTTCTTTTTAATTGCAACAAACTCAAGTGGGTGGATTCCTAGGCAAAATTTTAGTGTGAGTATGAAACGGATGAAGAGAGAAAGTGGGGCATGTGATAAGGAGAGAGATAGAGAGAAATGACTAGTAAAAAAGGAAAGAAAACATTTGTTGCAATTAATTTGATATTTCCACTTTTGGCAAATGTTACAATTAAAAAGAAACGAAAGAAGTATTTTATTACACTAAATAAAAGTTATTTTCCGTTCATACAAATTCCAATTTTGTATTAATATAGAGTAATATGAGTTATAAATAATAGTTGTGTATAATTTCAATAACAAAAGACTATATCTCCTCTTTTATACATTTATGTGTTTCATTTATCGAGTAATAATGATATTATGATTAACGATCTTCCTGTAATCAAAAATTATATTATGATTCTTAATCAATCTTTTACTAAGCTTTCACTTCTTGGATATAAACAATTTTATAATAATATTGGTTTTGGAAAGCTGAAATGATCTTGCGAAGAATGGGTTTCAGTCTCTCAGCTAAAATTTTTGTGATAATTTTTTTAGCTATTATCGAAAAGGCTAATAAGGCTGAGAAAATCTATGTTGTCGATAAAAATTACTCTTCAACTGCCTTGTCTCAAATTGCATTAATTTCTTCCCAGACATTTGTTTTCATTAGACGGTTGTTCTTGGTCTTATTAACTCGCCCAACTCTTAACATGAGTAAGGAAGAGCACTAAGTCTTTCTTACCCCTATCCAAGCTACTATTGTCTTAAAGGAGTTGAGCCTTAATTACTCATACCAAATTTATGAGACTGTGCTCTTTTGATGATGCAAATGACTTGAATAACGTGCCTCAATTCGAACAAGTACTTTTTCAACTCGTCAAACAAGTAAGACAATATTTCCACGTCACAATCCTCGCCCCGTACTTAAAGTGAGACGTCTCACATTTATGAAAGGTAAGTTCGCCTGATATTTCTCATAAACTGATCTTATTTACTTGGACGAGGATGGCTTGTAGATGCAAGGTGTCTAGCCACATGAGTAGCTAAACCGGTTTTATGTTAAAGTTAGCTCAGTCACTTTCCTTCTCAATTAAGATTTGTTTGTCAATATTGTGAAAGATAAGACAGATTGATTTATCTTATCCACCATTTATCTTTATTTGGACGAGAATGGCTTGCATAAACAAGGTGTTCAAGTAGCTTTCGGTAATGGCTAAAAGACGTCCTAATAATCTTCCAGCCGAATTCCTTCTTTTACTCGCATTCGTCTAGAATCATTGTTTTCCTTACTAGGATCAATGGTTCTCTTGGCGACTTCTTTCGTGAAGCAGAGTTCGTCTCTGTTTTGGTCAAGAATGGAGTCGAGCTTATTGGGAGGTTTTTAATGTTTGGATTAAGAGCCTTACTAGGATTCATCAATATTTAACCAAGTCTCTTGATGACCACCTTCTTGAGTTGTATTAGTTGTTTATTCTTTCTAAATAGTTCAATTTCACAATTAGTCTCTTTTAGAGTGTTGGACGATCATTATATGCTCCAAGTTAAATAACTTAGAAAAATAAAAACATGCAAGTAAATGAGAGATGTAGAATTGTATTATGTAAATTTCGATTGGCCGTAAATCAATCTACATGTATGCATTTCTAAACTTTAATGTGCTTTAGAACTTATTTTGTTAAAATGAAAATTACATTTGCTGTCAGCTTAGATGTAATTGTCTAAGTTTCATGTCCCAAGAATTGGACGACCCTCCTTGTCTTGCAGCCGACAGGTATCATCTCTCAATTCTTCAATAATTACTAAGGCTCTTCCCAATTCGGGATCAGTTTTCCTAGCTCATTTGCCCTTCCGAAAGCGTCCATTTTTCTCAGGACCAAGTGATATATCGATATCTTATAGAGTTTTTCCCTTTCTTTACAAGCTAAATTGTGCTATATTGATGCTCTTAGGAGCTATTTATGCTAACTATTTCGATATAGTTGTGGTTTGTGTGTTCTATATCATTTTACAGGTTTTAGGGAAAAACTCCCTATTTACTTGATGTTTTGAGCACCACGCTATAGCGGGAAGTTATGAGGCATCTTTGAGGTCTCAAGATGGTATTTGGACCCCATTATGAAGAAGTAAGTGTGCAAAGACTTGGCGTCTGAAGCCAAGCAAAGCAAGGCAAGAAGAAGACTCGCCCGATCGGGTCGGGCAACAACTGCCCGATCGGGTACGAGTGCAGAATTTGGAGTAAAGGTTTCCCGCCCGATCGGGCGGACTTGCCCGATGGGATCGGGCGGAGCAATACTTAGCCGTTTTTGCTGTTTTTCTGAGAGCTGAAGATGACATCCACCCGATGGCATCGGGTGGACTTGCCCGATCGGGTGCTGGAGTTGCGGCCCCGATCGGGTGGAATCTGCCCGATCCAATCGGGTGAATCCTATTTTGTTGCTGCTGAAGACTTGTTCCCAGGCCCGATCGGGCGGCCTTTTGCCCGATCGGGTGGAGGACACGGGGATGCGATTTTCGTTATTTTTCCCCCTCTATCTTATTGTTTTCTTAAGACTTATAAATACTTTTAGGTTATATTTATTTTGTATCTTTCATATTCTTAAACACTTAGAGAACTCTTAGCCTAGTTTATCATTGCTTTGGATTATAGAAGAGATTCAAGTACAATTTCAATTCAATTAAAGTTTCCGCTTTCCGTCAATTTGGTAATCGTCTTGCTTATTGCTTTATTTCTTTATCTCAATTACTTTAGTTCAATTGCTTATTTCTCAATTAGTTCATGATGCAATTCTTAGGGTTTTTAATTAGTTTTGTTGTTGTCAATTCGATCATGTCTGAGTAGTTCTCTTTCTAGGGTGTTAGATAGGAAAGCCATGTTTATACCATGATTGTGATTTAGATTTCTATCAATTTCTAGGGCTTGATTAGGGTGATTGTGATGTGGTTTGTTCTTATTGAGTAATTAATGTCAGTGTACAATTTCATTGATTGCTTGTGGTTAATAGTTGTTTGCACAGATCCGTCTTACGACTAGAGGCCTAGGACACATCAGTAGTTCTGATTACGTTAGTGAACATGCGGCGTATGTTGAATTATGAGCGTTGAGTCTTAACCATAGCTCAACATAGGCTCTAATCCCCCGACTCTTGACTTAGGTTTTAATAGTAGTTGACCCTATTTGATTGGTATAAGCATGGTGGACCGACCTAATACCCTAGACTTTTATTCCATAGTTTAAATCCTCGACTTAATTCGTATTATTTAGCTTACTCATTAGCTCCTTTAATTCTCCATATTTTCATCTGAAGTAGTTGGTTAATTGATTATTAATATAGAAACTCTGTCTCCCTGCGGATTCGACCCTGCTACCACTGACTACCTTAGTTAGAGGACTGTAGGAATTATCTTTGAATAGGTGATACGACTAAATCCTATCAAATTTTGGCGCCGTTGCCGGGGAGACGGCTAGTTCTCTAAGTTTTTATTTAATTATTTGGTCTACTTCTCTGTACCTCATTGGAACTTCATTGTTTCAATCGAGGTACGTTTTACTGCTGCTTTTTGTTTCTTTTGTATGCCCAGGTCCCAAAGAAACGGTTCCCCAATTCCAGCGGACCCCGATCTCACTAGGACAATCAGGCGGATCCGAAAGATAAAGCAGAAAGAAAAGCAGTCTGTTCAGCTGAACACCTCCGGAACAGACACCTTGAATTCAGTTATGTTAAAATCACTGAAGTCATATGGGGTGCCCAACCCGGATGGTCTCTCCACTGGACCTACTATGCCCACCATTGCCGCAGCAAATTTCGAAATCAAGCCTGGACTCATCAGCATGGTCCAGCAAAATCAGTTTGGTGGGCATCCTACTGAAGATCCGGCAAATCATCTGCAACGGTTTCAACAACTTTGTCGAACCGTTAAACATGCCGGCGTCACTCCAGATCAACTCAAAGTCATGTTGTTCGAGTTTTCACTGAGAGATAGAGCCCAAAAATGGTTGAACGATGTGAAAGAAACCGAGTGGAGTGAGATTTCTGCTGCATTTCTGAGAGAGTATTACCCACCCACTAAAACAGCAGAAATCAGAAATAAACTGGCCACATTTTCCCAAGAACCTGATGAAACATTAAGGGAAGCGTGGGTTAGGTTTAGAGATTTACAGAGAGAGTGTCCACACCATAATATGGACAAATGGTTCTTGACGCAGACATTCTACAATGGTCTGCAGCCTCAGACGAAGTGTATTGTTGATTCGTCTGCAGGAGGAGTGTTTTTAGACAAGGCAGTTGATGAGGGTTATGAATTCATATCAAATCTTGCAGCCAATGACCATTCATCATCTAGGAGTTTGACTAAGAAGGTACTTGAAGTTGACGCTATTTCATTGCTTACATCTCAGATGGCGCAACTAACTCAGCAGCTAATGAAGTCTTCTAGTCCGACACCTCCACCCATGAGTATCAATGCTATGTCTGCAGTAGCACCCATTACCTCATCTTACTGCGAGGTATGTGGTGTTCAGGGTCACTTTGGGCATGACTGTCAGTTCAGTCAGTTTCAGATGGAGCAGGCCAATGCCTTCCAACAAAGACCACAAACCCTCCCCCCTTCACATAACTACCAAAACCCACAAAACCATCAACCTCCACCTCCACAAAACTACCCTAAACCTTCATACCATCAAACCCCACAAAATTTCCAAAGACCACCACCACAAAACTTCCATCATCCCAATAACTTCCAAACTCCACAAAATTTCCACACCCCACCTCCACAAAACAACCCACAAGAGCCTAGCAATTCTGAACTGATGAAACTGATATTGTCTATGCAAAAGGCAAATGAGGAAACAAGGAGGGCTCAAGAGAAGCACATCCAACTTCTCGAGGCTCAAGTTTCTCAGTTGGCAGAATCTAATGCACAGAGGCAGCAGGGACAATTGCCAGGGCAACCAGTTCAGAGAGAACATGTGAATGCCATCACTCTTCGTAGTGGCATTGCATATGATGCCCCTCCAGTGCCCATTGATGAGGTTACCCCGACTGCAGGGAAGAAGAGGGTGGTAGAGGAAGGAAAAAGAAAGAATTCGACGTCTGAAGTCGATTTGTCTGCAGAAGCTGAACAGACAGGGAAGAAAAAGGAGAAGGTTTCTGAAACGCCTTTTACACCAAGGCTACCTTTTCCTCACAGGATGCAACAGTCCAAGGTCGATCAGCAGTTTGGTAAGTTCTTGTCTATGGTCAAGAACCTTGAGGTAACGATTCCATTCACAGACTTAATTACCCAAGTGCCTGTTTATGCCAAATTTCTGAAAGACATGATTACTAAGAAAAGAGACTTTGGTGGGGTAGAACGTGTCGCTCTTACTGAAGAGTGTAGTGCTTTTATTCAAAATAAAACCCCACCAAAGTTAAAAGATCCTGGTAGTTTTTCTATACCCTGCCATCTTGGACCTATTTTTATTGATAAGGCTTTGTGTGATTTAGGTGCTTCTGTCTCTGTTATGCCATTGTCTGTTTATAAGAAACTGAACATGGGAGCCCTTAAATGCACACAAATCACTTTACAGATGGCGGATCGTTCTATAAAATACCCTCTAGGTGTTTTAGAGGATGTTCCTGTTAGGGTAGGGAAATTCTATATTCCTGTTGATTTTGTGGTGTTAGATATGGATGAGGATGCCCAGATTCCTATTATCTTGGGTAGGCCGTTTTTGTGTACTGCTGGTGCTGTCATTGATGTCAAGTCTGGGTCTTTAACTCTGAGTGTTGGTGATGATAAAGTGATTTTTAAACTAACCAATGCTGTTAAGGCTCCTATGCTTGAACAATCTTTTTGCAGGGATAAGGTTTTAGATGAAGTAGGGGTGGAGAAGGTTCAAATTCCACCTAAGGTTACCTCACCGTCTGGAGGCATTGTCAAGAACATTTGGAGGAGAAAGATGTTTGATGAGGGTGGCACTCATTGCCAAGCCCCTCCTATTTGAGAGAGGGAGGATTATGGTCGTGCGGGACCTTTATAAACCAGCGCTTTGCGGGAGGCAACCCGTATCTCTTAGTTATATCTTCTTTTCTCTTGTTTCGTAGTTTGTAGCATGTGAGAGAGCGTGAGGGTACTAATGTGTTCCTAGATATTGTGTGCTTTGATGTGCAGATATGCTAATTGAAGAGAAACTTGAGCCATACTTGCCCCAAATTTGCAAAAAGGCGAGCTACTTACTGAACAGTAGCTCGCCCGATCAGATCGGGTGGAAGATGCCCGATCGGGTGAGCGGAAATTAACATAAAGGAAGAAAAGAAAGTACGCCCGATGTAATCGGGCAAAGTGTGCCCGATCGGGTGCGCAACCCTAGCACCCGATCAAAAATACCTCGCCCGATCGGGTGGCTGGTCGGGTGGATACACAAATTTCAAAGAAAAAAATCTGGAGAAAAGGTATTCCGCCCGACTCCATCGGGCGACATTCGCCCGATCGGGGGCGAGACTTTAGCACCCGATGAGAAAATAGGCACCCGATCGGGTGGTCGATCGGGCTAAGTGAAAATTCTGAAAATAAATTTTTTTTGAATACCGCCCGATCGGGCGGCCAGACACCCGATCGGGCCTGCGACCATTAAACCTCCTTTTACACGGATTTCCCCTCTTTTCTCACCATTCACTCATCATCCTTCCAATCAATTCTCTCTCTCTCTTCACTCATCTTCAACCCCCAAACCATTAACCTCCATTAAAACCAAACTCTTCTACCTCAAATCTCCATCCTTTCTCAACCAAACTTCATAAAATCCCCTCCTTTCCTCCTTTCACCCTCCATCTCACAAAATCTCATTCACCAAAATCATCTTCCCTCTCCCATCTCTTCCCACACTCACCTTAAAACCCCATCTTTGTGTTACAAGAGGCTACAAGGCTCATTTTCTACCATGACAAGCAAATTCCGAAGGCTTATTCGAGGTGAAAGCTCGCGATCTAGGCGAGAGGCAACACCACAACCACCACCACCACCACAAGTTCCACGGGATCCTCAATACCCGGAAATCATTTTCCGGGATGATGAACATCGCGAGAAATTCTTGCGATTTAAAAAGCGTGAGGTACTTCCTACCCGATTTCTAGATGTTGAGCTTTTGTCTAAACTTGGTTTAACTGATGATTTTAAGGACTTCATGAAAGTTCTAGGCATGGAGGCGCTTTATAATGTACATGTTAACACTTATTCTCCTCTAGTCTATGAATTTTTTAGTAGTTTCAGTTTGACAAAGCCACGGGCCGGTCCGGTCACCCATGTCCACTTTAGACTTCTAAACCAAGAACACTCCCTTAGCCTTAGGGAATTTGCGGGGGTTCTTAGGTTACAAGTACGGGGTGACTACTACCCACCCGACCACTTTAGGATGGCCGATACTTATGTTATGCTGACAGGGGACCCTACGCCCTTTGACATCCAGCACTGTCATTGGGCGAACTTCCATCACCCTATTTTTAGCATTTGGATACGGTTCATGGCCCAGACTCTGTTGGGACGGTTTGAGGGTCACTTGGTCCGGGGGGCCGAGCTAGTTGCTATAGCTAGCTATATTGCTAAAGGCTCTAGGGAGCCATTTCAGTACAACTTGGCTCACCATATCGCTATTCAGTTCGAGCGTATCTCGAACTCGCTCCCTAAGCCAAGGGAAGACGGTAGTTGGACCTCTAGGAGGTTAGTTAACGGGGGGTTGATCACATTGTTTGCCCGGAAAATTGCCGACTTTGACGAGACTCAGCGTACCCCCGTCCTAGGCCCTACCCTCATTGACGTCACCTATCTCAACACCCTCAAAGTCCTGTACCGCCTGCCTGACCACAGATTTCAGTGGGTGATTAAGTCAAAAAAATCCCTCATTCTGCCCGACTCTAGGGCCCGACTACGGCCTCGTCAGGCAAACTACCTACTCCCTATAGAGGGAGTCGACCTAGTTGTCCCTGAGCCAGAGCCCCCTCGCCGTTCTTACCATAGGCGGCATACGCCGATTTTAGACGAGGGCGCCTCCACTTCTGCTCCCCCTCCCCCTCACACGGACTCATTTGACTTTACCTCTATGATGTCGACCCTAGGTCGCATGGAGACGGGGATGGGTAGAATGGAAGGGCTGATCAACGCGAACACCGCCACCCTCGCGGGCAATGGCACTCGCATCGATCAGCTCTATACCCGTATAGACCAGATGGGGGGAGGATGGACACCTTGGCTAACGACCAGAACTACGCCCTTTATCCTCTCTATGACGACTATTGTAGGCGTGGCATTATTGAGCAGACTGCCCAGCACCCCTCGTGGTACCATTGGAACCCGAGTTATGGCCCGCCTACCGGCCAGAGCGATGACATGGCAGAGGATGAGGAGGATGAGCATGCTCGTCAGTCAGTCTCTTTAGGAGACTTTGGCCTAGGTCCTAGTGGTTTTGGAGGTGATTTTGATGCAGGTCCTAGTGGCTTTGGTGGTGGGATGAGTGGTCCCTCCGGTGGTGGTTTTACCGATGGTGGTGGTACTTCTAGTGGTGGTTTCTTCAGTGACCCCACTAATGATGATATGGGCGGCTGATGCCCTTGTTCTCTCCTCTCCCTCGTTGCAATGAGGACATTGCCTCGTTCAGCTTGGGGGAGAATCTCTCACTGTGAGTATAGTTTATTGCTTTCTAGTATAGTTTACTGCTTTTTAGAGTAGTTTAAAGCTTTGATAGTTTAGTTTACAGCTTTAAGAAAAATTAAAAAATTTGAAAAAAATATGTTTGATCATGAGTGGTTTGATTGCCTCCCTGTGCCCCTTGTTGTGCTTTATTGAGAATGATTTGACTTTGTTTTCTGGATAGCTGGGCATTTGTGATTATGAGGCTTTGATTTGATATTCGACTACTTTGATTTCGAGCAATTTCTGACTATGATTTACTACTTTGTGCTGCATACCTGATTTGGTTTAGACTGTGAGGCCTTTTTCTAGCCTATTGGATTCATACTTTTATCCAGTCTATATTTTTGGTGTGTTAGTTCCTCTCTAGCGGATCGATCTTGACTTTGACTTCGT
The DNA here is from genome assembly GCA_947645195.1 of Patellifolia procumbens. Taxonomy (NCBI): domain Eukaryota; kingdom Viridiplantae; phylum Streptophyta; class Magnoliopsida; order Caryophyllales; family Amaranthaceae; genus Patellifolia; species Patellifolia procumbens. The sequence continues at coordinate 71,091 of CANSGD010001454.1, forward strand.
ACTCATTTGATGTTTGGTGACTTGTTACACTTGCTATGATAGAGGCGTTCTTTTGACTTATTCTTGAGCCCCAGAGTTAGTTTTTGATACATTTTTATCCCCCTTAGCCCCGCTGAGCCTAATGACCTTGTTTCATGTTACTTAAACCCTTATTATAAGCCCATGGCCTTTGTTTCGATTTTATTCCCAAGCCTAGCTTGGGGGAGCTTTGTGTATGGGTTGAGAGTGAAGTTGGTTTCATGGTTTGGTTTGATTATTGAGGAATCAAAAGTGTATTTGTTGTGGCTTGATTATTAGAAAAAGGAATGAAAAGGCAAAATTAGAGTTGCGTGAATGAAGTTCAAAAAAAAAATAAAAAAATAAAAATGAAATAAAAGTTCAAAAGAATTCAAAGTTCTTTCATTCACGCACGTTCATAAATAAAGCTTCATGTCATTGCCTAAAACTTGGGTTTGTTGTGCGTATTCATTGAATTTGGAGGATTGGTTTATTTTTCATGGTTTTATGGTGTTGATTGGGAGTTGCTTAGGCCATCTAAGGCCTTGTTTGATTATTCATGCTCCCCCTTTCTTGGTTTTTTCCACCACATTACCCAAAAATATCCCCTACCTCTTACCTAAGCCCCATTACAACCCAGAAAAGTCCTCTTGAGCTTGTGCCTACAATGTCTACTAGATTGATTTTGGTCAGTTTGTCAAAGTTAAAGAGTGCGTCTGCTAGTTGAGTCGACTTGATTAGGATGAGCGACATTTTTACCTTCTTAAACACATGAGAGTGTGAGTGGGAAGGGACATTTATGGTCGGGTCGGTGAGTGTTCGGGCACATTCTTTGCCTGCCACAAAATTGAGAGGAGTGACACCCTTTGTGAGCACCTTTTCAGGATTTGTATGCCTAGTAGTCACTTGAACTTGATGAATTGCTTGGATGATTGGTGGTTGGAAGGATTTGATTTGCCGAACTTGAATTATGCCTGCTTGAACGATTCTTAGTTTTGAAAATGCTTTTTGAGCTTGAATTGTTTTATTTATGGGGTGAGGCAATCTATTCCACGATCATGCTCCATTTGCTTGAGGACAAGCAAAGGTTTAGCTTGGGGGAATTTGATATATCGATATCTTATAGAGTTTTTCCCTTTCTTTACAAGCTAAATTGTGCTATATTGATGCTCTTAGGAGCTATTTATGCTAACTATTTCGATATAGTTGTGGTTTGTGTGTTCTATATCATTTTGCAGGTTTTAGGGAAAAACTCCCTATTTACTTGATGTTTTGAGCACCACGCTATAGCGGGAAGTTATGAGGCATCTTTGAGGTCTCAAGATGGTATTTGGACCCCATTATGAAGAAGTAAGTGTGCAAAGACTTGGCGTCTGAAGCCAAGCAAAGCAAGGCAAGAAGAAGACTCGCCCGATCGGGTCGGGCAACAACTGCCCGATCGGGTACGAGTGCAGAATTTGGAGTAAAGGTTTCCCGCCCGATCGGGCGGACTTGCCCGATGGGATCGGGCGGAGCAATACTTAGCCGTTTTTGCTGTTTTTCTGAGAGCTGAAGATGACATCCACCCGATGGCATCGGGTGGACTTGCCCGATCGGGTGCTGGAGTTGCGGCCCCGATCGGGTGGAATCTGCCCGATCCAATCGGGTGAATCCTATTTTGTTGCTGCTGAAGACTTGTTCCCAGGCCCGATCGGGCGGCCTTTTGCCCGATCGGGCGGCCTTTTGCCCGATCGGGTGGAGGACACGGGGATACGATTTTCGTTATTTTTCCCCCTCTATCTTATTGTTTTCTTAAGACTTATAAATACTTTTAGGTTATATTTATTTTGTATCTTTCATATTCTTAAACACTTAGAGAACTCTTAGCCTAGTTTATCATTGCTTTGGATTATAGAAGAGATTCAAGTACAATTTCAATTCAATTAAAGTTTCCGCTTTCCGTCAATTTGGTAATCGTCTTGCTTATTGCTTTATTTCTTTATCTCAATTACTTTAGTTCAATTGCTTATTTCTCAATTAGTTCATGATGCAATTCTTAGGGTTTTTAATTAGTTTTGTTGTTGTCAATTCGATCATGTCTGAGTAGTTCTCTTTCTAGGGTGTTAGATAGGAAAGCCATGTTTATACCATGATTGTGATTTAGATTTCTATCAATTTCTAGGGCTTGATTAGGGTGATTGTGATGTGGTTTGTTCTTATTGAGTAATTAATGTCAGTGTACAATTTCATTGATTGCTTGTGGTTAATAGTTGTTTGCACAGATCCGTCTTACGACTAGAGGCCTAGGACACATCAGTAGTTCTGATTACGTTAGTGAACATGCGGCGTATGTTGAATTATGAGCGTTGAGTCTTAACCATAGCTCAACATAGGCTCTAATCCCCCGACTCTTGACTTAGGTTTTAATAGTAGTTGACCCTATTTGATTGGTATAAGCATGGTGGACCGACCTAATACCCTAGACTTTTATTCCATAGTTTAAATCCTCGACTTAATTCGTATTATTTAGCTTACTCATTAGCTCCTTTAATTCTCCATATTTTCATCTGAAGTAGTTGGTTAATTGATTATTAATATAGAAACTCTGTCTCCCTGCGGATTCGACCCTGCTACCACTGACTACCTTAGTTAGAGGACTGTAGGAATTATCTTTGAATAGGTGATACGACTAAATCCTATCACCAAGCCACACACTTTAATTGGGCGGCAGAAAACTCTCTTGATGGACTCTCTTTTCATCCTTAAATTTTACAGATGCATCCTAGCAAGGCATTGCCCCTTATTCCAGGCATCTAATCCAAAGCTATTTTCATGGCCGCCTAGTTGGCATTCTCGTCATATAACGTGACTCTAAGAGATGGCTCCTCCATTCTATGGGTAGGAAAGCTTCGTTCCATAAATTAGCATAAATTGGGTCTCTCCTATCGAGTTACTTGCAATTGTCCTGACGTACAAAAAGGACCAGCTGAATCTCTTCCACCCACATCCCCTTGGCATTTTCTAACTTCTTCTTTATGCTGCTGGAAAGTATCTTGTTAAAGGATTATTCTTGTCCATTGGCTTTTGAGGAAGGGTAACAGTTGCAAAGTGACTTTTGATGTCTCTTTCGGCCATACATTCTTTCGAATTTGGCGTCTCTAACTAGGGGCTATTATCAAACACAATTGACCGAGGCATGGTAAAAAAAAAAGTGATGACATTCTCCCAAATGAAACTCTTCACATCATACGTTGTGATCCCTCTTACAGCCTCGACCTCGACCCATCTTATGGGGTAGTTGAAAGCAACCATAACAAATTTCTTTTGCCCTGAGACTTTTGGGAACGGTTCATTGATGATGTCCCACTTTGAGAACAGCAAGTGAAACAATACTAGCTGATGGAGATTATTGTGCTTCTGACAACTATCACACTTCCTTACATAGTCCATCGCGTCGACTTTCAAAATCAGCCAGTAATGCCCCATCCTTAATGATTTTTCCCCTAAAACCCGACCTCTGATATGGAAGGCACAATCTCCCTCATGAAATTCTTTAGGACATCCATGCTTTCATCTCCGGTTAGGCACTTCGGCAGGGGCTTGTTAGAAGTTATTTTGTAGAATGCTCTTCTCCACAACTCTTGACATATTGTGCCCCCAAGGGATCACTAAGAAGCTTGCTCGTGGCTTTTTACTTCAAAGTAGGATCCATCTAAGGCGGACCTCTGTCTAGAAATAGAGTCTCATCCTTTTCAATGGTTTCCTGACGAGTACCTCTCGGATACTGTTATCACAAGCTGCAGAACTAGCTAGCTTGGACAGCTCATCCGCTTGGTGATTTTTTCAAACTTCTCAAACTTTGACCATGAAGCCGAGGAACTTACTGGTCGTAACCTCAAACACACCTCTTTGGGTTCAGTTGCAGCTTGTAGTTCCTCAACTTCTCAAATATTTCTTCTAAGTCGGCTATATGGTTGTGTTCCTGCTAGCTTTTGAAGATCATGTCGTCAATATATATTTCAATATTCCTCCCTTATTGCCTTTGAAACACGGTGTTAACCAGCCGTTGAAAGGTGGTTGGAGCATTTCTCAGGCCGAAGGGCATGACCAGCCAACCATACAACCGCTTCTCAGTGATAAAGGATGTTTTGTGTTGATAGTCTTATCTCAATGAAATCTAGGGGAACCTAGAGTAAGCTTACATTTAGCTTAGGAAAGCATAACCTACTGTTGAATCAACGAAACGGTCCAAGTTAGTTAGCGGGAAGCTATCCTTTGGACATGTTTTGTTCAGATCAGTGTAATCTACGCACATTGTCCAAATCCCATTTAGCTTGGGAATCATGACGACGTTTGCAACCCATTCCGGGAAGAAAGTTTCCTTGATGAAGTTTGTATCTAACAGTTTATGGACTTCATCGTCCACAACCTGATTGCGGGCTTTGCCTAGAGGTCTTTTCCTCTAATGAACCGGCTTGGACTTTGGGTCCACGTTTAATTAGTGAACGCCTACAGCAAGATCTATCTCCATCATCTCTTTCACGTTAAAAGCAAACATAACTTGCTATTCTTTCTACAAACGGATCAAAACTTCTTTAAGCACAAGGCTAAGGAGGATCCCACTTTGACAGTGCTCTGGACGAGCTTTACTCGGGGGTTATAAACGTTCCAAAACTGGGCCTATGATGGACAAGACTTCCTCTTTAGAACAAGGTTCTTCATAAATCTTTACCAACTTCGTTTTATTTTCATGGGCAGCTTCAAACGCCTTCCTCCTCAAAGCAACTTGCAGCTGGGAAATTTTAGTCGCCTTCCTTGAAGAGGTATAGTGAAGTTGAGATTTTTCCTCATTTCTCCAAGATGAGGACCAAGGTCGTCCATAGCATTCCTTAGTTGTTTGTTGGTCCTCATAGATGCTTCTTATACTTTTATCATCGCACTCAAACTTCATAAGCATCAAATGAGTAACAATCGCAACTTTGATACGGTTGAGAGTACGTCATTAATGTTGTATGCCGTCAAGTCCTTTATTACCAAGAACTTGATGAAGATGGTCTTTGATTGCTCTTATAAGTAAGGTTACAATTCCCATAGGGTGAATAATCCCTCCGTCAAACCCTAAAATTAGGTGATTACCGTATCAACTACTCTTCATCACTAGTAGAATAATAGCTATTTGAGGCGTCAAAAATTAGCATATTTGAGGCGTTTTTAGTATAGCATCAAACAAGGGGGCCACAAATAGAACATCCATTTGAGGCGTTTTAAAAACGCCTCAAATGGTACCTATTTGAGGCGTTTTTTAGGTTTAAACGCCTCAAATACAAGCACCATTTGAGGCGTTTATTCCTAAAAAAACGCCTCAAATAGGTCACATGAGACATAAAAAATAAAAATTGATTTGCTGCTTCTGATTCTAAAACGCCTCAAAACTGATTTTTTTTATTTTAAAAAATACAATAGCAAGAAGACTTGGCAGCACTTAATCTGTAGCATAAAAAACCAAATATCAAAACATGTAATCCAACCAAAATAACAATTTCCAAAATCAACAAACACAACATTACAACAACAGACCCTTCATTCGAATCAACATCATTTGTCATTTCTTGTCGAGCATACGTCTCAAAGAGCAGCGCGTACATATAAATTAAGTTACAAAACATTAGAAAGAGATACAATGGTTTAACTGAACAATCAACAGGAGCCTCAAGGACAAATCCCTTAAGAGGCAGAGCTTTAGGACCTTGACATTGATCTTCTTTACTGCTTCTGCTTTGAAAAGTCTAAATAGATCAATAAGCACTACAACAGTCAGGTCAGTCACATGATATGAGGGAAAAGTAGTGCTAATATTGAATCGAGATGCGAAGGGACCGTATAGACGTACCTCCATCAGCAGAATCGGGGAGAAAATTCTCAATACTTGGGTACTCTCTGGGCATTGTCAACGATAAGACTACAACAAGAATGTGTAAGAAGAATCAATACTTGGTCAATAGATCAAATCAAAATAAGTTGACAACCTCCGGGCAAATGCAGATCTCAAATGATGGAACCTAAAAATCAAGACAGGCCCTACTCACAGAAGAATCAAATAGGCCAAGTTTCAGGATACTCACAGGCATCATCGCTGCAAATTGACATCAGTGGTTAGTTAGAAGCTGCATTTAAAAGAAAGAAATTGCAAGTAGGCCAAGTTTAAATTCTATCCAGTAAAAAAAATTATTCTCAAAATGCTGCTAAGCAGTACAGAGTGCGTCACAACTCACAACCTACAAACCAAACGTTTCACAAAATGTAATAAATAAAAATATGCAACAACATTTTAATAACTCCTGCTGCTATACTCCTACATTAGTATATACAAGATACAAATAAAGATTGTGTATGCATCAGCCATCTAAATCAGTTTTTTTGGACGGCTGAGCAAACAGGGGAGCAAAATAGCTGAGTTCCTCTCCGGGATTAACCAGCTGAACACTGTCATTCGCGATACCACATGGAGAAGAGATGCCAGATTTACCAGACCGTGATACTAGTCCTTCAAGACACTGGCACTGGCTACCAGAACATGCCAAATACGGGTCACAAGGCTCGGGTGTTTGACATCGATTACTAGGTATTTTCATTTGAGAAGCAACCTTTGATGTACCACGTCCAATGCTATTGAAGGGTAAAGACCCATCACTCACTAAGACCGCAATCCAAATTGAAAAGGATTGCATTAACATCCGTTGGGAACAAAATCATTTGGGCCTCTAAACAGGATAACCTGCTTTGCTTGGATTCCAAGACCCAACTGCTGCTATTAATCCATCAGTCTTCACACAATTTATAAAAGGATTGCATTAACATTCTCTTATATTTCAGTTAGCAAGCATCATGGGACAACGGGAGTATAATGTTGTCTGTTTCAAACAGATCTTATCGTAATCACAAAGATAAATTATGCTCAATGGAATTTCCGCTTCATATTTAGCAAAACATTAAATGTGTCATCATAGCTCTGTTCACCCTGCACTTTCCTTAACAAACCAAACACTGCTGATACAATTATAAGATCCTCAGAGGAAATCAAAATTAAGATATTGGCAACAATAATTGTAAACAAGAAATAAAGAAAGCATATCCAATAAACTTGTACATTCAGCAACAAGCAATCAGGTGGGCTCAACGCGCTAACATCATAACAGCATCTAGATAAGAAATCAAGCCAAAACAAAATCAGAATATAGCAAAATATATCACACAACACGTAATCTCTTAAATAAAACAAAGTCCATATATCCATTACTTCATGACAGAACGAGAAAACATGAAAACAAGTAACGGATATAAGAGTATTTTAAAAAGAATAGAATTTCACACGACAGTCTGACTTTCTATTTAGCAACAGACAATAATTCAATAAAACAAATAAACTATAGCCCATCAGACATAGTGAGAACCTAATGCAACAATGCCATATTACTTGCGAAAGTCAAGTTGACAGTTACCTGTTCTTTCATCTTATCTTGAAAAGTTGATGGCAGCATGTTTGGAAATAATTTAAGGAATACTGGCAGCAAGAACTCCATGAACGGGACAATGATAAAAACTGCAACTGGAACTAGCCTGAAGATATCAGTTGTAGTGCGGGTGAGTTGTTGTCTCTCCCTCCTTGATAGACTCTTGCCACTGGCAAGCTTCAAAAGCAGCCTCGAGCTTATTCTAACATCAGCCCAGAGTAACTTTGTGCCCAACCAATAGTGCTGCATCGTAGATTTAAATTCATCCTTCCAATGCCGAAGCTTAACAGCCGAGTCCGCCCTACATTAATGAAGCATATACTCACGTAAGCAAACCTTTAGAAGAATTTTGTCTACTAGATGTTTAAAGCTTTACCTGTTCATTGAAGCGATAACCCTCAAGGCAGGTCCAATCCCTAGAATTCTAGCCCAGATTCTTTCCAGTACTGATTTTTCACTCTTTTGAGCTTCTTGCATTTGCTTAGCTTTGGCTTTGGCTTTAGCTTTAGCTGAACTGAGGCCTTCAACAGCTTGATCACATTCTTCCGGAGAAGGTTCTTTTGACTGAGAAGCAACCTTATCTTCATTTTTGTCACTACCATCACGGAACTCTGGTTGACCTGCTGTAGCTGTTGAAGAGTAGCGCAAGGATTGTGACAGCCAGGTCGCTACTATAGAAGATCCATAGTACAGGTTGGTTATTGAAAATGACTCCCTCTCTTTCCTCGAATCAGAATCCACAGAAGGAACAGCAGCAGCCCAATTTGGATCCCGTGAGTGAGGAACAGAAGATAACTGTCCGTGCTCAAAACTTGAAAAACAACGAAACGAAGCATTGGAGTGAGTTCATGCATTGACAAGGTCTCTTCTCCTTCGCAAGATTGCTCTTGTAGCCATGACCAACTATTAGGCTTAGCATAGTAAAACTAAATCTAACCTAAATCTCTTTCCGGATCACTACAATGTTAATACCCATGGAACGATGGAGTTCCCCCTCAATCATGCAACAATTAAGAATTCCAACTCTGGTTAAACCTCTGAAAGAAACAAGATAACGAAACTAAAAGATTATGTCTACTTGAGCAAGTAACATGAGAAATACAGTTGGGAAGTAGTATGTATGATCTTATAAAGTAAAGGAAAAAAAACATGGAAAATACGTAAGGACAAACATACCAATTTCCACAGTGAAGAATAAGAACCTGTCAAATGAAAATGGAGTCACTAAGATATCACTATGACCATTGGCATTCACACATCAAAGTAACAAACAGCAGGTGACCTTCATTATTTGGAATTCAAATACATGTCAGTGATATCGCGTATTTATATAGACTTTTCTCCCTTATTTACTAGCTAATTTGTGCGTCATTGGAGCTCTTGGGAGCTATTTTGTGCTAACTATCGTATATAGTTGTGGCTTCGTGTTTTAGTGTTGAATTGCAGGTTTTAGGGAGTTTTCTCCTTATTCCCGAGCCAATTGGAAGCAACCACGGCTTTACGAGATGTTACGGGGCACGTACGAAGTCTCACGAGTTCTATGGGTAGTTTAGGAGGTCCCAAGACCCCTAAACGTGAAGTTTAGAGGGCCAAAGAGTCAAAATGAAGTTTTCCGTACTCTGATCGGGCAAAAATGGCCCGATCGGGCGAAGATATATTGATCGGGTACAAAAGTTGCGGACTCGATCGGGCAAGACTTGCCCGATCCGATCGGGCGAGAGACACGATCGGGCAAAAATGACCCGATCGGGTGGGTGATCGGGCGAACTCAATTTTGTGTTAAATGGTACTGGCTGCGTTGAATAAAGTCCAAAATTGCTGCTGGACCAAAATGGACGCCAACCCGATCGGGCCTGCACATTGTCATGATTTGCGTATAAACTTGATGTGCTGCCTCCTCCACTAATTAAAGTGCTGCTGGGCTTTGATCCCCATTGGCCAGCACAACCAATTGTTGTGTTGCCATTGCGGTACAAGACAAAGTACCCAGGCCCACTAATTTGATGTTTATGCTGTTTGTGTGCTGATTCAATCCAGCTGGGCCACGCTTCCTTGCACCCGATCTGCCACCCGATCGGGCCTGAGATCGGGTGGAGCCCAATTTCTCTACTCATGTTGCTGTGGGCTGCGTAAGGCATAAAAAGAAGTTGGAAATATTTTCACTATGGACCCGATCGGGTGGTCCTTTGCCCGATCGGGTCCCGTACTCGTTTACGCGGATTTCGACTTTTGATTCCCATTTTAATTAGACTTGAGGGGGTATTATAAATACTTTTTCCCTCATTATTTAGGGGGATCTTTTATTCACCTTTTAAAGCTTTAGACTAGTTTTATTTCTCATTGTTCTTAGTTTAATTCAAACACTTTAGATTAATTTAGAGGTGATTGAACCTATTCGATTTCAATAAAAGTTCCTGCTTTCCGTCAATTGGTACTCTTTCCTACCCTAATCTCTGTTATTATTCTTGATTGCTTAGTTTATTTATTTAATCATTCATGATGCAATTGTTAGGGTTTCATATTAGTTTTGTCGTTGTTAATTCGATTATGAGTGAGTAGTTCCCTTTCTAGGGTGTTAAATAGGGAAGCCATGTTTATACCATGATTGTGATTTAGATTTCTATTGATTTCTAGGGCTTGATTAGGGTGATTGTGATGTGGTTTGCTCTTTGTTGAGTAATTAATGTCAGTGTACAATTTCATTGATTGCTTGTGGTTAATAGTTGTTTGCACAGATTCGTCTTACGACTAGAGGCCTAGGACACATCAGTAGTTCTGATTACGTTAGTGACCATGCGGCGTATGTTGAACTATGGGCGTTGATCTTAACCATAGCTCAACTCGTGCTCTAATCCCCGACTCTTGACTTAGGTTTTGGTAGTAGTTGACCCTATTTGATTGGTATAAGCATGGTGGACCGACCTAATACCCTAGGTTTTTAGTCCATAGCTAAAACCCTCGATTTATTCCGTCTTCTGTAGTTTATTCTTTAGTTTAATTAATTCATCCCTGATTTCATCTGTAGTAGCTGAATTGGTTGAATATTAATTTAGAAACTCTGTCTCCCTGTGGATTCGACCCTGCTTCCACTGACTACCTTAGTTAGAAGTCTGTAGGTTTATTTTTGATTAGGTGACACGACTAAACCTTATCAGTCAGCCAAGAAAGAAAGATAACAACTTTAGGAAAAGGTTACTTTACCAATACCATTTTCTTGTGGTTCCTGGTTGACCTGACTCGTTAAATGAAAGGATGGAAATCCCCATTTCTACTCCTCTCCCTAAAAACGTTTCTGTAGCATTAATCAAATACACATAATAACTAGCTCTAACAGCAAATGCTATCAAAAATTCATTAACACAACCTAAGATTATGAAGTACAAGGAGAGAAAGAAAACCTAACTCGGAGCTGGATGGGAAGCAGATGCCTAAGATGGAGAAAAAGCCCTAATATTTTGGCAAAACCAGGAGCAAATGAACGAGTGACAGAGAAGAAGAGACACCATAAGTCAATGCCTACGATATGTTAATTTCTCAAACAATAATCAACTCAGACAAACCTCATCTCAAATTCTACGCAAATTTACTTATATTAACAAATTTGAACACAATAAAACCCAGATTCTGTATAGTTACTTATATTAACAGACAAAATATAATCCATTTGCATACTACAATTGCAAAAGCCTAGGTTAAAGTTCACAAATCAAGCCTAAACTAAATCATTCAGATATTCAGCATATATAAGGTCCCAAAACATGAAAATCAATTAAATATCAAGAATTAAAGAGTTAGGGTTTGTGAAATTTACCCAAAGAAGTGTGAAACACTTCCTACTTAAACCCAAAGATAAGAAAATTTGCTGAAAAGAACTGAATTTGAAGTGTCAGTGTTGAAATCGTTCCTTCTGCTACTTTGTTTGTGTGCTAAACTCAAACAGGTGACACCGGGAGCAGAGGAAGCCATGACAGAGACAAAATCGCCCTTGGGCTTGTGGTTTAACTTCTGATAGAGAAAGCGTTTTGAGGAGAGAGAAGCTCAGCAACCTAACTACGAGGGTTGTTTACATATTAGGTTATGAGGCGTTTTTTATCAAATAACTATTGTGTTTTAAAAATAAAATAAAAGTCACTAAACATTTTTGCTGCTATTAAGCTGAAATGCCTCAAATCAAGAGCCTCAATTAGATGTTTTTCTACTAGTGCATCAAACTTCAACTGCTACAAGCAATCAACGGAAATGATGTCAGTTTAGCTCCGGTAACCATCAAAATTCTCCTAGCTCTTGTATGAGCGACCTTTATCAATACCAGCAACGGTCATCGTGGGGGTTCTTAAGCTGCTCTAAAAATATGGGTTCATTTTCCCTTGCCTGACTAACTCTTCAAGAGCTCGATGTTTCTAACATCCATTGGTCTCTTGGCCGCAATCCTTGTGGAAATGGCAGCATTTTCTTCTATCACGGTTCTTATAGTGCAGGCTCATCTCAGCCGGAGCTTTTAGATCATGTTGATATTTGACCTCCATCAAGATAAAGTAAGGATCCTTGTAGAATTCAATCAGATCTCCAGAATCGTCCCTACTTATTTTCTCCCCATATGGAAGTGCTCTTGGCTAGAGTTCAGTCAGGATTTCAGACTTCTTGGGATCTCTATTTTTACTTGTACCACCTCTTCACCCTTCTTTTAGCCGAGGTGTTTTGCCTCAGCACACACCTTTGTGGTATGGATAAAGGCATCAGCCTCCTTTAATGCTTCAGATAGAGTATCCACTTTCTTTTTTACCTGAACGAACTTGAAACTCCCCGGCTGATGTCATCGTACGAAAGCATCAAAAGCTACTCCTACATTCAAATCGTGGATCTGAAGAGCCTCGTGGGGAAATCTCTTGACGAAACGTCTAAGAGATTCCTTGGGCGCTTGGATTTCCTCATATGTATGATGGTCTTTTGCTCTTGTCGATTTGCCACAAAATGATGAGTGAATAGGAGTTTGGTGGGAGGTTATTAAACCATTTTTTCGCTGCTCCTTTATGGATTGCAGGAAAATGTTTGCACCATGTGGCATCATCCAGAGTTGTACATAAACCTGATGCTTGTAAGTAGACAATTAATCATCTGGAACAGTAGTAGCATTGAAAGTCCCAATAGACAACAACTTGACCTTAGGATAATGGGAGCATTCATTGTTTTGGCCGAGAATGAGGTTGGCTAGTTGATATGAAGTGCCTCCACCTACCTGGCGATGCCAGGCGAAAGGTTGGATTTCCTTCATCGCATGTTCAGACGACCTAGTTTGGTACTCAACCTAGTGATATGCCAAAGGTTGTTGAGCACTTCATTCTTAATGAGGACAGAGCAAGAAGTCGACTTTTGACCCTCCATTTGAAAGCGAATGATCAGAGGTGGTCCTTGAGATATGGAGTAGCACTAGTGGCCTTCTCGACCCCCAAAATATTAGCACGTATTAGTTCGTAGAGGATCCATCCGAGAGCACCCTCTTGAGCCAACTTTCTTGGGCTTCAACCACTACATTTCAGTTGTGCCTCCTTGGTTGTTCACTCCTAGGCAGCAGCTTTCCTTTTGAAACCCTCTGGGAGTTTTCCGACATGCAGACTAGGTCCTGAATCCACAAGCTGGGTCTAAACTAGACGTGGAGCCTTAGAGGGGAGCACCCCGCTTTCAAGAACATCATATTGTTTTTTATTTGTTCTTGGACGATAGCAACCATCTAAGACGTTTCCAAACGGACAATCAAGATTTTTGAGATACGGTTCACAAGCTGGACGATCATCTTCTGTTGTGAATTATACCTAAACTTGCATGATTTTGTTGTGTGCGGCGTTTTTACGAGTGACTATCAATCATTGGCATACCCCCCATATTGTGGAACTAATTACTATTGTGTACTTCTTAAGGATGTAAATGTAATTTCTAAAGACTTGAGCATGCAACAAACTCATTCGCCTTTCTGCACAAAGTGAACCAACTCAAATCTAATTTCCATTACATTCCCATGCTTCTAGATATTCGAAAATTTACACACATCTTAGGGTTCACTTTTCATAATAGTGTAAAATAGATGTTACAAAACCAAATATTTACTACTACTACTGCTTACAAGTACTGCACATGCACCAACAATGACTTAAGTGTTATACTTCCTTCGTTTCAAATTAGTTGCAACATTTCATGTTTACATACCTTGATTTTGCACATTAACACCTTTAATTAACAACAACAATAAAGCCTTAGTCCCAAAATGATTGGGAATGGCTAACTTAGTTATCAATAGTAAAAATTATAAAAAATTGATATTAAAAGAATGCACCAAAGACGAATCTAACAAGGCTCGTAGACTATATTTTTCCTAGCATATAAATCACTAATGAAAGCGTATGAAGTAAATATTAAACATTATACAAATGATACTACTATTTTGAAACATAGGAAATGTTTCAGCTCAACCAGCCAACAAGTAAAATAATCAATCACAACTTAAAAGTTGGATGTTTTTCAAGTTGAAGAGTTGCATTGCTTGGATATAGTTCGAATTGTTGGATATACTGAAGCAGAAGATGAAGGCACTATTGAAAGAAAGCATATCGCTGTTATGTGAGCTAATTAACTGAACATTAACTTCATTTCATGCACTAACTTCGTTTCGTGAAATGTGCACTAACAGAAGGTACAAAGAGGGAAGGGGGTTCGATGTTACATATTAACGACAACAATAAAATGACTACTACCTAAATGTGGCCATGTGAAAAAAGGCAGCCATAAACAACTTCAAAACGTCAAGAAGATTCTTTGTCAAGCATAACAAATGCTTGAATAAGACTCTGAGCAGCATGAGTCTGTTCAGGAGTTCCAGAAATGATGATAAGAGTTTCAGGTGCACCTTGTTTGGGGTCAGTGATGGTAATCTTCGCATCAGATATCTGCACAGCAGGCAATCACAAGCTTTATGTAATAATAATATTGGAGAAATCATTTCATTAACAAACTAAAAGTTGTCGGGAAGATTTTGAACAGAAAAACGACATTTGCTTAGCTGCATCAGTAAACTATAGAAAGAAGGTTATAAAAAATAATATGTATGCAATCTAGATCATCTAATCATCCTTCTCGAAAATTGTTGATCGATTTCTTCGGCTTTTGGGGATGGTTAATATTGAAGCTTTAGAAGTGTAATAAGGGCTTAATTGACGCTAATCATGCAAATGTGTTAATTAGAACCAATTAGTTTAGTTTAGTTTTAAACTTAACTTGGTTAGTCCAAGTTTGAGAACTGCGCACAAATCTTTTTTGGTCATCGTGAGCAATCTACAAGGAACTTCTAATTATTCCTTTTTTGTTGGATTGCTAACATCTTGAAGATTTATCCTACAAATTTTGGTGATGTCATGAAGAAATTAATGCTCAGTAGCCTTCAACATGGAATGTTATTTTGGAATCAGTTTTCTACGTTTTAGAATAGCTTGCTTGTAAGCTGGGTTTTGTAGGTTCAATAAATTATTGCAAGCAAGCAGGTGCCACATGTGGGAGTTTATCTATGTTCTTAAGATGCTCATTTGAAGTAAGTGAGAGAAAACCCAGCCAAGGAGGAAACCTCTCTGCAACACCGCCATTACCAACGTGAATGTGCAGCGAGTTTGTTTTGTTATGGGAAGCAGCCATTTGTTGTCCAATTAGGGAAACTCTTCGCGAAACTCTTGAAGTCTACAAAAAGCTCCCACTGGTTTCATAGGAAAAGGATAAGCCAATAAGGAGATATAGCCGAAATGGTGAAGGTGTACTGATCAGAAAAGTT
The DNA here is from genome assembly GCA_947645195.1 of Patellifolia procumbens. Lineage (NCBI taxonomy): Eukaryota > Viridiplantae > Streptophyta > Magnoliopsida > Caryophyllales > Amaranthaceae > Patellifolia > Patellifolia procumbens. The sequence continues at coordinate 86,388 of CANSGD010001454.1, forward strand.
GCAACAACTTACACGAGTTTATTTTGTTTTATCTTGTATTTCCTTGCTTAGTTATTACTTTAGGTGATATACTTTGTACTATAAATAGCCAAGAGCTATTAGGCTGTAGGAGTGTTGTTTTTCAATGAAAAGTTAAGATTTAAGCTTGTTTTGAGTGGTAGAAGTATTAATCAAAGATTCATCTTGTGTTAAAGGAGTGAACTTAAACCAAACTTAACCTCAGAGAGTTTAGATTGATTAGTAAGTGAAGCTAATCAAATCTATTCTCGTATCCTTCCTAAATCATATTACCTCCGTTCCAAGTGCATTGCAACATAGGGGGTTGGCACATTTATTAAGAAGAGCAAAAAGTGGGTCATCTTCCCCACTTACATCAAGTGATAATAAGTAATGAAGAGAGAGAAAGGTTGCACATGTGATCTTTTTGGTGATTAAAATAGAAAGGTTGCAATTAATATGAAATTGCCAAATAAGGTAAAGGTTGCAATACACTTGGAACGGAGGTAGTAAATTCTTGGTGAGTAGAGCCTGAGACTTTATTTAGAATCCTTACGCAGTCTTAAGCGAGTGAAGCTTAGAACCTAAGAAAAATCCTTAATGGGATTCGCGTCAAAAAATGTAATCCTTTCCCAACTCCCCATAATTAACTCCATCAACGAACTACTACCTATTGTGCTCCAGTTGGGGCTCCCAATTATTTTCCCTCATTCCACCAAATGGTTCTTTCACCTTACATTCACCCTCGTTCAAATTATATGAAACACCTTCTATTTTCGATAGTACACCTTCGATTTTCATTAGTTCAAAACTCAAAGACCTCCTGACATTAGTCCTTTCTATATCTCTCCTTATCCAAAAAGGTTTGGGGCGGCCAACGCAAAACAAAGTCCCATATCATGACATGAATCTATGAAAATCATTGGGGCGTCCCCTTCACAACGCGTCGCTGCACTTCATAGGCCCGGGGTAGTGATAAGTATGCAAGGGTTGCTAGGTCATTACGTGGTGTCAAATATACAACGGTAATAGGATGCATTTTGGAATATGGAACATTAGCTCTTTGACGGGAAGATCGACAAAGGTGGTGGAGGTTATAAAGAGGCATAAGATTCATATAATGTGTCTAAAAGAGACTAACTAGGTTGACGGGACCGCAAGAAATTAGCCCCATAGGGTTCTAAGCTTTGGTATTCCAGATTGGAAAAGAGTAGGAACACAGTGCCCATAATCATGATAAAGAGTACATTGACGATGTAGTGGAAGTTTAAAAAGAGGAGTGACCAAATTATGAGTATTAGGTTAATTATAGGGTTGAAGTTGTAACTACCATAAGCGCTTATGTACCATATGTAGGATTGGATGCATCTATTAAACTAGAATTTGGGGAGGGTTCAAAGGAGGTTGTGCGTATTAGTGAAGAAAATGATGACCGTTAGGGATCTCAACATGTGGGCACTAGTCAAATTGGCTTTGAGAGCATTCATGGAGGTTTTGGGTATGGGAAAAGAGATGAAGCAAGATGTGGTATCTTGGATTTTATTAGCATATGGTCTTGGTATTATGAACACTTGGTATGAGAAAAGATGGTCCCACCTTGTGACATATACGAGTGGAGGTAACGCGACTCACATAGACTTCTTTTTAGTAAGGAATGTCTAGCGGAAGGCTCATCCACCCAACATAGGCTAGCAGTGCTTGAATTTTCGGGGTCGCTTTAACAAAGCGAAGACCTAACATTGAGAACTTTTTAGCTAAGATGGCTAGTAATGATGTGTAATCTAAAGGTATGCAAATGAATATAACCATAGTATAAAGGAAGCGTCGAGAGATGCCTTAAAAAGTCTAAAGGAAATGTACCAGTAAATAAGGAGACATACGGGTGGAACAAGAAGGTGAGATCAGCGGTAAAGAGCAACCGAATAAACTATTGGGGAAAGATAGAACTATGAGAAGTACATAGAGGTTAGAAGTGAAGCAAAGAAGGCGATACGAGATGCTAAAGCAAAGGTATATCTAAGAGCCTTATGCAAGATTAGATACGAAACAAAAGGAAAAAGACATTTATAGAATTGCGCGTATGAGGGAAGGAAGACGTGAGACATAGGGAAGGTTCAATGTGTCAAGGGTGTCAACCAAAGAATTCTTGTTAAGAATGAGGAAGGATAAATGGAGATCGTACTTTGATACCTTGTTCAATGATGATCATGCGCAAACATATCGTGGATGTACACATCCCGCCAAGTATGTTAAACAGAGAGTTTAGGAGAAGAATTCAAAAGGATGAAGCCATAACAACATTAAAAAAGATGGGGATTGAAGAAAGCTATGGGACTAAATTTGGAGGTGTTTGGGGGATAGGAATCGAATGATTGACAAACTTATAGAAACAACAAAATGTCATCGCAGTGGAGGAAGAGTGTTTTGGATCTTTTGTATAAGAACAAAGGTGAAGTCCAAAATTGTACCAACTATCGAGGAATTAAACTAATGATACATATGGTGAAACTCGAGTGAATAAGCATTAGGAGACGTGACAATGTTGGAGAACCAATTTGGGTTACAGAGGCAGAGGCAGACAATAAAACATACAGAGATAGGAAGAGGGATCTACATATGATTTACATTGATTTGGAAAGGAATATGATAAAGTACCAATACTTTTAGTAGGCGTCAGCAAAGAAAGGTATTTATAGATATCATCAAGGACATGTATAAGGGGGTCACTCGCGAGCTACCGTGGAAAAGACAAAAGATTGCATTAAGGTTTTGCGCTTAGTGCCTTCCTCTTTGATCTAGTCATGGACATATTAACGATATCAATGCAGGATGAAATACCGTGGTGCACGATGTTTTCAAACAATTCTGTGTTAATTGATGAGACAAAAGACGGTTTTGAAAGTAAGTTGCAATTTGTGGTATTTGATTGAGCACAAGCAAAACAAAGTATTTTCCGTAAAAGTTCAACGAGGCAAAGACGGTCACAGTAGATGGCATGGTCAAGGATTGGACGGCTTTCGTTATTGGATCTATTCTCCAAAAGGATGGAAAAGTCGACGAAGATGTGACTCATGGAATTAGCGTCGGTTGGTCAAAGTGGAAAAGTGTCATCGGGTTCTTTCGTGATTCTGGTTGTCCTCATAGATTGAAGGGAAATTCTACCACACAGTAATTAGGCTTGCTTTGTTATATGGCATCAAGTATTGGGATGAATGTGGCAAAGATGTTGAAATGTGTATGTTACAGTAGATGTGTGGCCACACAAGACAAGACCGATTTAGAATTTAGGTGATTCGATAGAAAGTTTGAATTGCTTCTATTGAAGAAAAGATGAGGGAAAATCACTTAAGATGATTCGGCCAAGTGAGACACGAACCAAATGATGCGGTAGTTAGAAAACTTGAAGATTGGAGCTGCAAAGAAGATGATTTGGATGAAGGTAATTGGAAGTAATGAGTTAATTTGGGATCGATGAGAGCATAGCATTGGAGAGAGTTGAGGAAGGAAAGGATTCACGTGGAGGAAAGGTGTGATTACCTTATTTATTTGTTTATTTGCATTTTGTTTGTTCGTCTTCACGTACGAATTTATTTTTTAATTTTGTCACACTTGTCAATGCTCTCTTTATCTCAACGGTTTCAGATTTCGATTCATGTTAGCCTCAAAATCATTTTAGGAATAAGGTTTTGTTGTTGTTGATGTCTCTCTTCTTCCTTTAAACCTTGTTTTAGAGGAAATCGAACCGACTAACTAGAGTGGACCTCAACTGAATGGACCTTATCTAAATGGTGAATTGAATGAACCTAAAATGAGCTGAAATGAAATCATTGAATCAATAGAACCGAAAGAAATGGAAGAATGATGTTGAAAAAAAGGTCGAGAGTATTAAAACACCATAAACATGCCATATAACAGCTAGAAATAAAGAGTAGGCCAGCAAAATCTTTCAATCTACTACAAAGTGCACATTGAACTTCAAAGGAAACTAAAATTGAAGTGATATGGGCCATTGATGTTCTTCTGGATGATGTAGGAGTTTTTAGTTTAGAAATGTTGCTCATGCGCCACGACCTTGTTGATGTGTTTAGTTAGTTGCAGAGCTAGACTATACAAGATGCTATTCTTCTCATTGTAGGATTAAATACAATTAACATAATATAACGCTCAATTGATGCATCACTTACCGATTCCTCCTACTCTAAATGTACCTTATCTTTTTAGTTCCCCGCAACTTCTTCAAGGGCATACTACTAGGCATACTTTAAACACTCCATCTCGGACCGATGAATCTAAAGCGGTCGGAAGACGACTACGTTTTGACCCATACACATCCAATCTCACATTTCAGGCTTCGTTTATTACATCTCAAATGACAAATTCCGGACACAAGTTCAAACAAGTTTTTAAAAACGAGCTACAAAGTTCATTTCAAAACTCAGAATAGTTCGGACAAGGGGCTTTACAGGTGAAGATATATGAAGCCAAATTCCTCTCTCTACTAAATTCCAGAATATGCCCTACATACTTAGTTGCAAAGGGTCCAGGAGCCTAGGCGCACCGAGGCGCAAAAGGTCCCCGGAGCCTAGGCGCGAGGCAAAGGTGCGAGGCGCAGGCGAAGGAGCGCGCTTCTTGTAGGCGAGGTGCATCTTTATTTAATTTTTATTTTTTGAAATTAATTTAATTTTTCTGGTTATTGTGGTTTAAATTACTTTATTTTACTATATCCTTTCTAATATATTTAAAAATTAAACTTATATAGAGGTAAAAATAATATATAAGTATATAACAAATGAATACAGAATTTTAAAAGAGCCAAAGCAACAAAAACAGTAAAACTGATCAAATCTAAAGAAAGCAAAGGAAAATCAAAGTAATTAAAATGTTGAATCAGCAGTAAAGTAATCCCCCATGTGATGTTATGATGCCAACCACACTTACAAGAGAATAAAGCCATGAAAAGAGGAAGAAGTGAAGAACAGCGACTCTTTTGGAAAAAATCGGCATCCGCCACCCTAAATATCGTCGATGATCGGCAAAGATCACAGATCTCTGCTCATCTCTGGCCGGAGGTTTCTGTCAGAGTTTATGTGGGTGGCTTTCTTCGATTACAAATGATTCTCAAATTAGGGTTTTCAGAATTTGGGGTTTTTTTAAGGGTACAAATTAAAGCAAGTATATGAAATTAAATGAGGGATTGTGGTCGAATTTGACTCAAAAGGCCTTGGTAAGTCTTAATTTTGTGATTTTTAGAACTCCTAAACTCAGATCTTTTATTTTCTCTCCCGTTTCTACAAGAAGCGGCAAAGCGTTGCGCCTTGCACCACTTCAGAAGTCTTCGCGCACTTTTTTAAACTAAGCATACATATCTGCTCCTTTTAGGAGAAAAGCATATAACTAAGAATTCTCTAGTATATACTACCATGTTTTTATTTGATAGGGACATTTTAACTTTTGTTACTATTTAACCATCTTATGGTATTTATACGTGACAAAAAAACATAGTCATTTGATATTTTGTTTGATTCAACTATTCATAATCGTTACTCATGTTCAATTAGAGATATTTGTAGACTGTGGTTAAATTATCTGCATTCGCAAGCGTAAAAAGTGCAAATGTCAAGAAGTAGGTAAAAGCCTTTGAACACACACCAATACTGAATAATTAATATATTTTGAACATACGAGCAAAACCTATCAGCATAGAAAGTTTCTCTATGCCTAAAAAATATGTATGCTAAAAGATGGTTTTTAGTATGTCTAGCTCTATTTTTGTTGAAAATCAACATTGTACCCTCACCTTTTCTGAAGTATCCACGGTAGCCCATGGTTTATAAGTGTGTCAATGAGGTCCAAGTAATATTTCTTTACAAACTAATTTATGTTGTATTGATAATTTTGTGTTCTAATCTCAATTTCAGGTTTGAAACCAAACTAATTACTCAAAACTTCTTGTTATGAAATGGAATACGATGCTTCAAGTTAATTTACCCTACTTTATAACAAGGAATTTGGCTAATTTTATAAGTTTAAACCCCTGCAACTGAGTTTAGAAACAATCTTGTATTCCCTTCCCATTCGTCTGTTCCTCTTCTATGGTTATGATTTGTATTTAACAACTAAATTTTCTCACTTTACCCCTTCCTGGTTCCTATCCCACAGATACTCTTTCTCTTAGTTTTTCTAACATAAACCCCACATATCACAGTTGCTATATGTTGCTATGGATGTAAACATGTAGACGTAAAAATAGAGCAGAAGGAGTATTTTATTAACTTATTAACCGGAAGATAATCGTAAAGACATCATTGCGACACTTGTAAAACCGTTAGGGTAATGAGGAAATTTTTTACATATAATACAACCTTAGTTTAAAAAAGCACGCCTCAGGCGAGGCGCTAGTGATGGCGCTTTCCAAACCTGAATGTAGGCGCGCTTTTTGGTGCGCTTCTAAAGAGGCGCAAGACGCAGTGCTTTGCCGCTTCTTGTACAAACGGGAGAGAAAGTAGCAGAACTGAGTTTAGAAGTTAAAAAAATCACAAAACTAAGACTTACCCAGGCCTTTTGAGTCAAATTCGACCACAATCTCTCTTTTAATTTCATATAATTGCAGTAAATTGAACCCTAAATAAAAAACCCCACATTGTTCAAACCCTAACATAAACTCTGACACAACCTCCAGCCAGAGATGAATCTGCCGCAGGCGTGTGGTTACTGATTTCTTCCAGAAGAGTCGTTGTTCTTCACTTCCTCCCCTTTTCTTCTCTTGTTACTTGTTTACGGTAGTAATATACATGGCTTTATTCTCTTTTAAATATGAATGACATCATAACATCACATGGGAGATTATTTACTGCTGACTCAACACTTCAATTACTTTGACTTTCCATAGCTTTCTTTAGATTTGACCCGTTTTACAGTTTTTGTTGCTTTGGCTCTTTTAAAATTTTGTATTCATTTGTGATACTTCCTCCGTTTTTTATTAATTGTGATACTTTTGATTTCACGGACTCTTAAACAATTTTTGAAGAGGAAAGAGATGGAGAGAAAGAAAGAAGGGGACCCATGTTATAGGAGAGATGGAGATAAAGATTTACCTAGAAAAGTGTCACAACTAATTCCAAACTTCCTTATATGGAAAGTGTCACAATTAATAAAAATAGGAAGTATTTTTTTTACCTCTACATAAGTTTAATTTTTAAATATATTAGAAAAAATATAGTAAAATAAAATAATTTATACCATAATAACCAGAAAAATTAAAATAAATTTTAAAAAAGAAAAATTAGATAAAGATGCGCCTCGCCTACAAGAAGTGGGTGCCTTCGCCCTTAGTTTTAAAAAGCGCAAGGCGTACCGAGGCGCAAAGGATCCCCGGAGCCTAGGCGCAAGGCGCAAGGCGAAGGCGCGCGCCTCTCGTAGGCGAGGCGCATATTTATTATTCAATATTTTTATTTTTATTTTTCTGGTATAAAATATTAACTTGGTAAGTAAAGCCAAGATTTATGCATAAATTAAACTTCAAATAGAGAGTTAAAATACAAATATATAAAAAGAAATTTAAAATAACCATAATAAGCATAAACAAGAAATAAGGTGACAGCATGTGTTGGTCAAACTAGAGAGACCAAAGAGGAAATTGGTGCTCACTCAGCAATAAAGACATAACCTATTATTTATGAATCTGCCACGAGCCATTTAGAAACTGAAAGACGGATAAAAAGAACTAAAGCAACAGCGAAATAAGTACGAACAGCAAGCAGTCGACTATGTCGTAGTAAATGGGCCCTACAGCCACTGGCGACCAGCGAAGATCAATGGTAACTAACAGAAGGAAGTTTCTGTCTCAAACAAAGTCGGCGTCGCTCTTCGATTCAGTTCGTTCTGAAATTAGGGTTTATGCCGATTTGGGGATTTTTTTGTTAGGGTTAAATCTCAGCAATTTACCTTAATTAAATGAGGGATCTTGCACGAATTTGACTGAAACGGTGTGGGTAAGGTTTAATTTCGAGTAAATTTGATCCTTTCTACTTCAAAACTCAAATTTATTCTTTCTCTCTCCTATTTCTACAACAAGCGGCAAAGGCGCAGCGCCTTACGCCTCCACCAAGGCGGCCAAAGGCGTGCGCCTAGCTGCGCCTTGACGAAAACGCCTCGCTTCCGTTGGAAAAAGCGAGCATCCCTGCGCCGCGCTTGGGGCGCCTCAGGCGCGCTTTTTTAAACTAAGCCTTCGCCTTGCCTCGCACTTAGGGACTGTTTAAATTTACTGAAAACAACTGAACTGAACTGATTGGAACTGAATTGAATTGAATTGAATTTAATAAATATATATATAATATTCAAAAAATAATAATATGAATATTAAATAATAATCATGATGATAGGTAATAATAATGAATAATTATTAATAAATAATAATAATTGTATTTTGGATATTTTTAAATGATAATTATAAATAAATAATATTAATAATTATAAATAAATAATATTAATAATTATAAATTAATAATAATAATGATTAATGATTATAATGATAATTAATAACAATTATTTTATAGTCTTTGTGTTAATATATTAATACCTGATGGTGATTATATAATAACAATAATATCTTAGAATTAAATTAATATTACTATTTTAATTATTAGATTTAATTATATATTAATATTTAGTAATAAAATAATGATTTGGTCGGACCGTTCAAAATTACATCATAAACCATTTTGACGTGATTTGATTGGATTATGGGCTGAAAACATTTGTGTTTTTAACCTAAACCATGTTCCTCTTGAATGATACTAGTAATGCTAATGAATAAAGCTATAATAAACAAAATTGTATACAGATAATAATAATAATAATACTTAATACTACCTCAGTCCGTCCCATATTAGTTGCAACAATAGGTTGGGCACAAAGTTTTAGGAAGTTAGTAGAGTAGGGTATAGGTTGTATTAATTTATTATAAAGGTTGATGTGATAGAAAGTGATAGGTGGGTGGATGTGTGAGTAGTTTAATGTTTTTTACATTAAATAATAAATGAGTGGGGTCATATGTAAGGTGACATATTATAAAAAATAGTGGGTCTTTTCCTAATATAGAAGTGTTGCAACTAATGTGGGGACAACCATATATGGAAAGTGTTGCAACTAATGTGGGACGGAGGGAGTAATAATGATATAAAAATAAATAATAATAATAATAATAATAATAATAATAGCAATTAGTAAAATAAATTAGACCAACATAATAATATTTAACAAGATGGTTATAAAAGAATGGAGCTGAACTGAACTGATTGGAGCTGAGCTGAACTGAACTGATTGGAGCTGAACTGAACTAGATTGAAATTAAGCTGAAATGAACAGACCCTTAGGCTCTAGGGACCCTTTGCGCCTCGGTGCGCCTCGCGCCTTTTCAAACTAAGAATACAACATAGATTCTCAACAAGCCCAAAGGAACTCGATAGAAAAAACCAAAAAGAATAATTAATATGACTAAAACAAATTTCTATTATGTTTAAGATGTTTACTTTATGTTTTGAATACTTTAGTCGTATGTCCTAGAATCCAAACTTATTTCATGTTTAAAAGAACCTAAGAGTATCATAAAAGGAACATTTGTATTTTTAAAATTATTATTATTATTATTATTATTATTATTATTATTATTATACTTTCTGTTTCTAAATAGTGATACACTTCTTGTTTACATGTTTGCCAATGCATTATTTTAACCATTAATATCTACAATTACCAATAAGTAAAATTATAAAAAGTTGATATTAAAATAATTTACTTTGACACGAATCTAGCAAGATCGCACATGACTAGGTTTTTCCCAAAATGTAAATCACCAAAGCTAATTAAAGTCTAAACTATGAATAGTAAACACTATGCAAATGTGTCACTTATTTAGAAACGGATGAAGTATATAAAACAAGCTCAAAATATTTACAAAAAAAGAGTGGGAAGCCGAGATACTATCTCTCTCCTTTATTATTACTAGTCATATATGCACGCATTCATGTAATATTCTGCATGAATATGTAACAATAAGTTTGTTTAGGATGTTTTGTATTTCTTTTTTTCAAAATTTAAAAATGTGAAACGGTTAGTTATGGAGTAAGTTGTACCACTTAATTAGGAATTAAAAAAAAATTGTTGATTTTTGTTGTCCCCCTACTCTTCACTTATAGAATAGAGGTTGTTATTATCATTTTTCTATTATTATTATTATTATTATTATTATTATTATTATTGTTGTTGTTATTGTTGTCGTCGTCGTCATTTTTGTTATTATTATTTTCACCAACTAGAATTTTCCGCTCCACACCTAATTTGAAATTCCCCCATGTGGTAAGCGTCACAACTAAAAAGACGGCGGAAGTATTAAATTTTCACTAATTTCGTTTTTCATTCTTTCACTTTTCCTACTACCAATATATGCATTTCAGCATGTTAAGGTGATTTACGTGCAGACATCCAAAATCAGAACTTGGAAACTGATCAAAATTTTCACATTCCTTTCAGCCAGAAGCAAAAGAATATGCAGCATGATGATATACCTGCCGGATTTGTCTCAAACATCCACCATCCTCTCCGTATATTGAAGGTACAAGAGAACTGGGAACTACTACTTCCACGGTCGTATTTGTGATCACAGCTTGCTGGCTTCCCCTTTACATAACAAAAGATATGACATTAGCAAATCAATTAAAGATTCAAAACACATTAACACATACAGCAGCCACTGAGATTCTGTGATAGAAGATACCCTCCGAATACAGACAGCCGTCTCGGCGGGGGTCCACCATAATCTAACATGCCCATAGGACCACCTTCAATTAAATTCTAAAAGCCAGTAGGAGAAACCAGTTAATAACAAAAGTCCACAATGGTAATGAGATAGCTACCAATAAGAATACAGATCATATTATTAACATAGCATAATCATACCAAAAAGAAGTAACCAGCACACTTGGTAAAGGGAAAGAGGGGGGATAAAGAACAAATATCAGTACCTGTGGGTGCCATGGTCTTTCAGAAATATTAGGCTTTCCTTGCCTGTGAATATCATGCAGGAATGGTTGATGTTCATCATGAGGATGAAAGCCACCATTTAAAGGAGGAGCACCAATAGAATCAAAATTTCTAAACGAAGGGCCTAATATTGGAAACATTCCAGGAGGAGAGACTTCTCGTCTTGCCATAAATGAAGGAAGAGGGGGAGCTCGATCTGGGAATGCAAGATTTGAAGGGTGATTAATAGAAGGAAATGCATCACGGAAGAAATGATGCTGTAGTCTTGTGGTTATCTGCAAAAGTGCTTCTTGAACTACCTCCAGTTCCCCATTTATCTGGAAACAATGACTACATAAGACAGTAATAATAAATCGCGTTGCAAACTATACATAAATGTACACTTACAGTAACTTACACAGAAAAAACATCAAACTACGCTGTATATCGGATACCTAGTGACTAAACAAATACAGTATATCATTTTTGCAAAACTGGACATGACGAAAAGTCGTGCTAATATAAAAAATGCAAAATAGTGCCATACTGTCATTCTTGTAGATCCTTATATGTACAAACTTATCCAACTAAAATGAATACCTGAACTACTTCATTTTCAGATGCACTCTTAGGGATCTGATCTTTCCCCAAAATACGAATATAAGCCCCAGTAACCTTCCGCATCTCAGCAATAATAGAGCCACCTTTACCTAGAAGGCAGCCAATTTGATTGGAGGAAACAAGAAGCTTGGCTGTTACACCCTTCTCCTTGCTATCAGCTGTAGCTTTGGCTATTCGGTTTTGCACACGAAGAACTGCATCTTGTACCGCAGAAATCCTATCATCTGGGTGCTGCATAAATTAAGCAACGGATATTAGCCTCCTCATAGGATAGTATTTGGTCTAAAGCAATAATATTGTAATAGTTGCAATAAGCATGAATCAGCTGACTGATATGCCATAACATACCGCTGGACCAGATATAACTATCATGCGTTCCTCTCCATCAGAAGTGCCTTCAAGAACTTTAATCTCACACCCTGATTCATGCTGTAGAGTCTTAATAATAGCTCCTCCCTTCCCAATCACACCTCCTACCCTATCATCAGGGCAGAGTAACCGCAGGGTGAAAAAGTCAGGTGCATCCATTCTTCCAGGCATAAAATTTTCATGGAACTTGGAAAACAATGAGGGAACACTTGAATGAAATTCAGCACTATCACGAAATCCGCCACCAAAAGATGCGCCGTGCGAAGGCAGGGAACGGATAGGATAGGATTCAGGCCTTGATAGATGATTGTTGTGTGAAGGAAATGCAGGCCCAGAGTTATTAGAGGGAAACGAATCATCATCTTGAGATGCATTTTCCAGAATCTGATCGGAAACAGTTCTGATTGCTTTCTTTACAGCATCAGCTACCCCTGTGATCTGCAATTAGAATGTGACCATATGAGGCAAAGTGATTTTATATGTAATAAAAATAAAAGAACAAGACAAATTGAATTTTCTTCTGGACAAGAGCACCCAAGTCCAACATTTACACACAATTCCCAACATGCTTGTGATATATTTTTCACGTTCATATTTCTGTGACCAAATGAGTCAAAGATGAACAGAAAAACTGACAAAATCAGGAGGAGAGCAAAGAGATCTGTCAATTTATAAAATGAAGTCAAAGAATTGCCATCTCTGATCAAAGGAAAAACTTAATATGAAGAGTTAACACGAATTCCCATAATTTAATGGATCAACAGAAGAAAGGGATTTCTTTTTCTTATTTTCATAGTTCAGGCGCACAGCGCAGAGTGCAACGTTTACATGGCAACAATATTATACTAGCATATCTAGAATTAAAGCACAGCATATTAACAAGGAAAATTTGTCAGAAAGGACCTTTTAAAAGAGTTTTTTTGTGAGAAAGGACCTTTTAAAATTTTTTTGGCTTTTTACAACCTTATACAAAAAAAAATTTGTGAGAAGAGACCTTGAGCTTGTTTTCCGACGTTGACCACCGGAAACCGGCGTTGACTAATATTTTCTCACAAAAAAAACTCCTCTAAAAGGTCCTTTCATTAACACCCCCACCCACATCCAACCTCCTCCCTTAACCAGCCACCGCCAACCTCACCCCCACCCCATCTTTGCTGGAGTTTGCCGACGAGGCTACCCACCACACAGTACCCACAACCCTACAGCAGCCTCCATCCATTGTTGTCCCTCTCTCCTCTCAATCCCCTGCCTCATGGTATTGAGATGGAAGCTCAGAAAGAAGATGCTGGCAATGGTGTTGAAGACGGGGAGCCTAATAATGTTGAGAGGAAGCTTTGATAGAAGGGCCCATCAATGTTGATGAGAATGTAAATCCCGATGGTATGGAGATGGGAGTTGAGAAAGAAGAGGCTGGCATTGGTGTTGAGAACCCAGAGTATGGTTTATTGCTGAATCTGCCGTAGCTGAGGAAGCTGGTTTGAGTGAGTGAAAGGCGAGCAGGGGAGGACGAGGAAGGTGGTCGTGTCGACGGCGGTGGTGGTGTGCGTTCGTGGTGGTGTAGGTCCATGGTGGCGCAACCACGAGGATGAGAGAGGAAGCGAAAAGAAACAGAAGACTAGATTAGGATTGCAAATAGGAAGAAAATATTAGTCAACGCCGGTTTCCGGTGGTCAACGTCGGAAAACAAGCTCAAGGTCTCTTCTCGCAAAAAAAATTTTGTTTAAGGTTGTTAAAAGCCAAAAAAAATTAAAAGGTCCTTTCTCACAAATAAACTCTTTTAAAAGGTCCTTTCTGACAAATTTTCCTATTAACAATGAGGCAACGTGACCATTTACTTTAGCATTAAATATTTAAACAGGAGTTCTGCCAGGAGAAATGACACAAACTAAACCAAAATATGGTCAAGATCTTGGCATGATGACAACTAACAAAAAAGATGCTAGAGCAACCTGGCTTAAAAATGAATGTATTGACGGATGACAACAATAATTTGAAATGTTGTAATTCGAAAGATCGAGATCATAAATACCTGAACGACTTCGTCAGCTGAAGAGGCACATAGGGGGAGTTTATCTCGGGGAAGAACACGAATCTGAGCACCACTTTCAGCAGACATTTGCTTAATGACAGAGCCACCCCTCCCCAGAAGGCATCCCACTTGACCGGAAAGCACAAGTAACCTCAAAGTGACTGTAGCAGATACATTGTTATTTTCATTAGTGTCTTCTCTCTCCCCCTCCGCTTCAAAAAATTTTGTAAACACGAGTAACAAAGCACTTTGCACAGATGAAGTCAATTTCTTGGACAGTAGATCTTCAGTAATTGTAGGAGTTTCCTTGTCGGCATCATTTACACTGTGATGTTCGGAATTACCTTGCTCTTTGGCTGACTTAGATTCCTCATGGTCGTTCTTGTCATTTGGATTGCTGCTCTCAGCTTCTTTATCAGGGCCCATAATAAAGATTACCCTCTCATCACATCCAGGAATAGAGTCATCAATTCGGACCTTGGCACCAGTTTCTTGGCGTATTTGTGATATAATACTGCTCTCATTTCCAATTACACTTTCAACCCTAGAAGATGGACAGAGCACACGAAAAACAGCACCTCCAGACGAGCTCTTCCTGGGCTGTTTTGTTGAGTTATGACTTGCCGACTTTTGAACCTTCTTTCCATTTGAGTCTTCATGATTTCGATTATGTTGCCTCTTAGCAGGTGTTAAAGAAAGAGACATACTGAGCTGAAAGTGCTAAAGACACAGCCTTATCTGCATGGAGTTCAGCACAGAATAAGAAGTAAGTTATTTGGGAGCTACTCGAACTATTAGTTGGGCCTTCTTTGGCACTAAAAGTGCGTTCTCTTCACCTGATCTTCCCATAACTTATCTAGATTTATTAGCCCTGAATTGCCTTAGTCAAACTAATCTAAAGTTAAGGCGGCGAAGTTAACTTGTCTCAACTCATAGGCTGTGAAGTGAGCTAACTTATTGGCCCTGACCTTAACTTATTAGAGCTTATTAGCCCATACCATACTTGTTAAAACTTATTTGGACTATTTTCCTCAAATAACTAAAAACAAAGTGAGTTGAAAGTCGTAGACCATGTTCTCGTCAAATGAAGTTCATTTTTACTGAACTGAACTTATTTTTGCTGAACTGAACTTATTTTTGTTGAACCGGACTTATTTTTACCTATTCATGTTGTTTTTCTTCTTTGCCATTTTTACTGAACTGAATTTATTTTTACTAAACTGAACTTATAAGTATTAAATTAAACTTATTAGTATTGAACTGAACTTATTTTTAATGAACTGCAGGGCCTTAGTAATTTAATAAAGATAGAAGATTGTGGACAACTATTACCTAGAGAATTAGACAGATATTTCCGCTCCTTTTATTGTTTTTTCACAATCTAGAGGTCTAATGTTTACCATATACTATATTTGTAGTTATGCATTGAAAAAATTAAAAAGTCGGTACTATGAAATTACACATCAAATAAACCTAATAAGATACGGCATGATAATTTTGTTATCGAATTTAATCGAAGCAACATTAGCATTTTTAAGGTTAAAACTTAAACATCATTCTATTATACTAAAAGAGCTCCAAAAAAATTCCTAAAATAGCTTACCTTTTCCTTGCCCAATCCCCTAAAAGCTTCTACTATTTTTTCCTATTTTTTTACGTTACTCCAACTTTAATTTAATCGCTTATGGAATTTTAAAAAGGAAATAGGATATTTGAGGCAATATGATAATTGAGGCAATTTATTCCAATTCTCAAAGATTATATGAATAGTAATAATTGAGATGAATGAAATAAATAAATAAAACTACTCCAATTTTTTCTTATTCTCAAAGAACTAATTAGACGTTACACCTATTTTGACACATATAAAATCATTGGCTTGTGTGCATTAATTTATATTTTTAAATATCAAAGTGAGTACAAATATACATGGTTGATAAGTTAATAAAATGTAGTACAAATAAAATAGATATTTCCTTCATTTCACATAAATTGTTACACTTCTTGTTTCCACGCGCCAAAAGCCTAAATATCTATAGTTGTGTATTTGTCAAAATTACGGTCAATGGCGAAGCTAGAATTGACAATTTGAAAAAAAAAATGTATGAAACGGAAAAAATGTTAGTATGGAGATTTGAACACGAATTTCATGAGTTGTTTGCTCTATTTATGATTAAAAATCAACTAAGTCAACTAGTCAAGTCTATTTAGTGACATTATACTATATTATATCCTATATATACATTAAAAATTTTTGACCTTGTGGTGCGCAACCTGCACACCATCCCCCCTCCTTGTGCCACTTATTAGAGTTGTATATTTGTAAACATTATAAACTGTAGATTTTAATAAATGTACATCAAGTTGAATCCAACAAGATCTCACATGACTATAATTTTCCTTACATATAAATTAAAAACGACACTAAAAGTGAGCTTCGTGAATAGTATTTACGATACAAATGTTACATTCTTTGCTAAATGGAGAGAGTATATTGAATCACATCAACAAAATAATTCTTGGAAAATAAATGATAATACTCCATCCGTTTTATAATGTTCTAATCAATTAATATTACTACAAAAACCAAGGCAAATAGGAGAGAATGTATGAAAATGGGTCCTTTTTATTTATTTGAATAGAAGAAATAATGTGGTTATGAGAGAATTTAGAATTATGTGGGCTCAAGAAGAGTGGGGTAAAGTAGTGTAAAAAGGAAATAAACCTCCACCGTTTTACGAATAAAGTAAAAGTGTCTAAAACTGACTTAAGCGGAAAGTGAGTATAAGTAAAACAACTTTGTATATAAAACAACTAAAAGGTACACATTGACCTACAAATGCTTATGTTAGATTCATTGAAAGATTGGAGATCATAGAAAAAATCATGATTGTAAATGTTATATTTTTATACAAAATTTTACATTATTTCGTACGTAACGCGTGCATATAGGGCTAGTTATTTTATATTTGACCCTTAGATGCTTAAGAAGGGTGTTTAGTACATGAAATGTGAGAAGTTTCATAAGATAAAAAAGAAAAGGAAGAATTACAAAGGAGGACTAAAGATCCACCAAAGTACCCATATACTTCCTTGTTTCTTTTCAAGTGCTACCAAGCATATTAATACCAAGCATTGGCACACAGGTTCTTTAGCGACCATCTCTTTTGCCATCGGTTTCAGATGAATATGGACGATTCATGTTAGCCGATCTCAAATCATTTTAGAGATAAGGTTTTATTGTTGTTGTTAGACTAGAGTAGTTAAGTGGGCAAATTGTTTACAATACTTTTAGACTTGGTAACCAAACCACTCCTTTTAAGGAGTTAATTTTTTTCTGAAAAAACTTATCCGTTTACCTAGTCTACCATGCTCCTTAAATTGTATATCAATCCGTCCGCCATAGATTGCTGCTTTCAACTTTCCAACTTCACATACTTTGTAAGTATGTCAAATATGTTAATGACCTTCCAAATCAATCTCTCTAATTATCCTAAATAAAACTTCACACAAGAACTGCTCGACTATAGCCTTCTTAAATAAAGTCTCTAATGAATCCCAACAATACAAAGGGTACGTTCTTTTCGCCTTAAAAAGATATTCCAGTGCCATAAATTAGATGATAAAAGAAGTTTAGCTAAGTTCAAACCATCCAACAAATTCTAACATATTATGCATGATCTTTAATAAGTTCCAATACCTTCATATAGGCTCAAATAAGTTCAAATAAGTTTCAATGAAAAGTAAAAATGAAATGAATAAACACACCCTACCCTAAGTAGTCCAATTATGGAAGAAACTGAAAATTTTCAAATTAGCTTTTGCAATTAACTTGCCATCCAACTGAAAATTTGAAATTAGAAAAATAAACAATAAAAATATCCTTGAAGACTGAATCTTACCACGGTGGCGAAATACCACAATTGGCCTGTTACTGATTTGATGCGGATTGGTGTCTTATGCGGTGCTGCTCCGCAAGCGAAATGTTGCCTGGTCCGGTGGTGCGGGCGTGGATGGGTGGAGATTGGAGAATGGAGATTGATGAGAAGCGAAAGGGGATTTAGGGCTTAGGGTTTGCCTGTAACATTCGTCATTTGGACAGTGCTAGTTTTTCTTCTTTTTTTTTTTTGATTTTAAGTGAAGAAAGTGTAAGTTTCAAATGAATCACTTCTAATTAAGTATTTTAAGGCCCGTATATTTCAGTTTAATTTCAGTTCAGTTCATTTCAGTTTAATTTTAGTTCAGTTCAGTTCAGCTTCAATCAATTCAGTTTAGTTCAGCTCGGCTCCAATCAATTCAGTTTAGTTTAGTTTTTTTTGCTAATTTATTTATTTATGTGATTTAGCTAATGATATTGATAATGACAATTTAGTTTAGACATGTCTTATGTCTAATGATATTACTAATGATAATTAAGCCAAATTCATACTTTTTAATAGATTACAACAACAAGAACACAAAGTCTTATAAAAGACGGTCTTACGTTAAGTTTAACGTAAGACCAGTCCAATAGGCCCATTTAACAATCTCCATCAAATATCTCTCTCTCCCTGCTCCTTCCAATCCTCCATTCCCACCACTGCTTTGCTGTCAAAGGTTTTCTCCCGTGAAGATAAGCTCACCAAGAAACCTTCTTCATCACCTCCTCAACCTCTTCATCGTCCATCTCGGAGTCGCCACCTCCGCCGTCGGCAGCTCCATCGTCAAAAAAGACACGGCAATTGCGTCATTTGAGGGGAGGAAAGAGGGATTTGGTGGAGAGAGGAGAGAGTGTGGTGGTGGATGATGAAGGAGAGAGAAGTGGGAATTGTGAAAATGTGGGTTTTGGAGTGATGAATTGCATGGGAAGAGGAAGAAGGAAGGAGTTGCCATGGAGATGGTGAAACTGAATGAAAGTGGGGAAGAAGGTTTAAGGAGGGGATAGTGGATTGAATTACAGGATTTCATCATTTGATGCTTTAATGGCAGATATGAATGCAACCATACTCGGGCTACCATACGCCTCAGTCCGCCATTAACGAGGGGTAATACTAAGAGTCGAATTTTGCAGAACTAGAGTGAAATCTGAAGGTTTTTTTGTACTTTAATGGCGAAAATGGTAATCAGGCGTCTTTCCTCCCCCTGTTACACGCGTCAGTTTCAAAAGTTGACGTTTTAAAAACAAAAGTTAAACTTTTTGATCCATTTGTTAATATCATAACCCGTTTCAATTTCTAATTAAAGTTAATGATATAGGGTAAAAAGTTAAATATTTTTTGCTTATAAGTTAAGGTTTTTTGTCGAATAGTTAAGATTTATTATGTATTATATATGTATATTCCAAAATTCCAAGTTGATGTTGGATTTAAAAGTTAGCTTTCAAGGTTTAAAAGTTGATCTTTCAATTCTATTTGTTAAACAAATAACTTATGTTAATATTTAAAAGTTAATGGTTTTAGGTTCAAAAGTTAAGTTTATAAGCTTAAAAGTTAACAATTTTAGCCGATTTGTTAATATTGATTCCACATATAGTATTAGTTATGGATTTTTATGCAAAAGTTAAGGTTTTAGGTTGAAAAGTTAGAAAAACGCAAAAGTTAAGGTTTTAGGTCGAAAAGTTAAAAAATCAATTTGTCTGAGACAGCTCAGCCTGTGGCGCGCGCGTAATTGGGCTTATTTGGGCTGGTATGAGGTTAAGGCTTAACCTAAGACCGTCTTATAATAAACCTACTCCAACAAGAATAACAATAACAATAACAATAATAATAATTGTTGTGACATGGCCAAAGCGGAGATGTGGACCAATAGAGAAGTGCCACGAGTCCCAATCACCACGTGACACGTGGGCCAATAAACACACGACATGTGTCGGAGTCTAAAGAGTGACACTTGGCACCAGTAGAAAATGACCTGATGACCTCACCATTTCTGAATAAAGAGGCCCATTTATTCCCTAAAGGAGGGAATAATCAACCCAAATCTCAATGAAAGGCAGCAAATGATTGGTTAAGGAGACCAAGGCACTAGGAGAGCGACAAGTGTCACCTTTCCATTTCCTAACCAATCACCTCCCTTTATTTCAGGGTGCTCTTTCCATTCACCAACACTATAAATAGTTCCTAGATTTCAGGTAAAAGATAGAATCTCACCTACTCCCTAAACTTACTCTGTCAAAATACAATCAGAATTTCTCTTGCTCAAATACAGACTTAAGCATCGGAGGGGGAATCAATTTCCAAACCTCTAGGGTTGGTTTCCTTATTTTCAGGTCTGGATCCGAAGCAACAAGCATCTATGCACAAGTCTTGATAAAGAACTCAGTTATTATGAGTTGGAAGAAGAACTTAGCTTTCTATAGCTAAGAACATTTGGCGCCGTCTATGGGGAGACGTAGAGATGACTGACTGCCATTCGTCCAACCAAGTCCGAAATCAGGGTCAGCAACCAATATTGGAGGATACTGTATAGGACGAGCGTCCACCAAGAGGAAGAGATTGACCTCGTTTGGAGAGGGTAGATGTGGTGATAGAAGAAAATCTGGATCGTCCTGTAACAGCCGCCCATCTGGAGAATGTTCTGAACGACTTTCAATCGAAAGTCGCGGCTATTGTTGAGGAACAGATCAAGAGTAACATGTTATGCTTTCAGCATAATGGAGCTACGATTGCACCAAAGGAGCCTCTTCGTGGACGATCACAAGTAGATATGGCAGGACCTAGTCGTCCTACTCGTCCGGCTAGTAAGAGAAAACGTCCAGTAAGAAGTGAATAGGAGGAGGCTAGGTTGGAATCTAATGGTAAGATCTAAAGAAGATCGCCAAATAGATGAGCATCGCATGGCGACGGATGCCCGAGATTATGTGCAGGCGAAAAGGGTGGCTGCTCTTCAGAGGTCAGTCACAGGATCTACATCTTATTTAAGGGATCCCCCGCTGAGAGTCTTCTCCCAGACGGAGGTAGTGGGTCCCGCACCCACACTTCGACGTCACCTGGAAGAGACTGTGAGTCAGCCAAATGTATATCGTCAAGGGACCCCAGCACATACTTTATCAATCAGGCAATATCGTCAAGACTATATGCCCGACGATAGGGGAATGGGGGCCTTATGCATTGATTTGCCAACCCCTTTCTCGGCTAGGATTATGGAAGCTCCTCCATGTCCCAAAGTCAAGCTGCCAACAGTTGAACCTTTTGATGGTACAACCGATCCCGATGATCATTTGTCAGCATATAAGCACCAGATGTATGTCCAGGCCTGGACGATGCTACTTGGTGTAAGAATTTCCCGGCTACCCTTAAGGGGGTAGCTCAGAAGTGGTTCAACAATCTTCCAGCCAATTCAGTGAACAATTTCACCGACCTTAGTTTGTTGTTTACCAGTCATTTTGTAGCCAATCGTCAAGGGTAGAAGACCAGCATGCATTTGGGTAAGGTTGTTCAGGGACCCAAGGAAGCTTTGTGCAGCTTTGTAAAGAGATTGAACTTTTGAGGCTCTTCAGATACAAGATCTGAATGCGGGAGTAGCTTTTGATGCTTCCATCAGGGGATTACGCCCAAGGAGCTTTAAGTTTGATTTGGTTAAGAAGAAGGTGACCACTCTATCTGAAGCCCTGAAAGAGGTTGAAGCCTTCATACATGCAACGGAGGTTTGTGCTGAAACCAAACACCCTGAGTCTAAGAAGCCCGAGTACTCTGTTCCCATTAAAAAGAACAACCCTAAGAAGGCTGAGACCTGGACGATAGCTTCAACAACGACCTCGTTTAAGAAGGGAAAACGTTTCTGAAACGGAGAGAAAGAGAGGCCACAATGTCATTAGAGTCTATAGAGTTCAATAAGGATCAATACTCCATCCTTATGGAGATTAAAGATCATCATGATCTCAAGGCTCCGGCTGAAATGAAGACATCCTAGCGGAATAGAGACAGAAGGAAGTATTGCCATTTTCATAAAGATTGTGGTCATGAGACGAATGAGTGTAAGCATTTCATAAAAGTTTTAGAGGAATTAGCCCGACAGGGAAAGATGAATACCTACCTCCCTCAAGGAGGTAAGAAATTTAAAAAAGAAATGATCGGTTTGGAAAGAAGAAAGAAACTGAGAGTACAGATGAAGACGTGGTATTAGTTATCTCATGAGGATTTGCTTCCAGAGGATCAACCAACAGGGGGACATAAGAGTTATCTCAGAGAACTTGGTCAATATCTACTGATGAATGACACCAAAGTTGAGCCTTTTCCTAAGGTGGCCGTCAGTGAGAGTGTGATGAGTCATATTGATATACGTCTTTCATGATGCATTTAGGTTGCAATTTAGGATCATTTAGTTGCATTTTAATCCATAATTGCACATAATTACTTAAGTTGAAAAAATATTACTCTTGTGTGTGTTTTCGAAGTTTTTGATAGTTTTCAGGTATTGAGAGCACAATTGGAGTATTGTTGGACAAGATTAAGCATGAGAAGCATCTAGGAAGGAGCTAAGTCAAATGAGAAGTCCAAAGCGCATCTTCGAGTTAGATTGCAACACCAAACATAGAGGAAACATATTAAAAGAAGTATGAAAATCTCTACAGAGATCGGAATTAAGTGATTCCAGTGGTGTTGGAAACTAGACTTGAAGAGCTTTCCAACGATGTATCACACGCCCCAATACGACTTCTAGTTTGTGAGATATGGTCTTTGCAAGTGGACACTGTTTTGAGGAATGAAAACCCGCGCACGCGGGTTATTCCGTGTAGCTTATAGTCGAATAAGGCCTTATCTTTTGACGAATTTAGCTCTATTTTTCTAGTTGTTTTAGGAATAGAAAGGTATAAAGACTCAAGGGAATATTATTATTTCCTATCTTATTTTCTATTTTATTTTTCTATCATTAATTCATTTTAGATTAAAATTCTTTTTCTCTCAATTAGTTAAGAACCCTAGTTTTGCTTTTTCCCCAATTTACATTGAATTTTCAATATAAGTTTTGATTTTGCAACATTGGTTCTACAATTGGTATTATATCTCTTCTCTTCTTATTTCTATTCAATCCTTGATTATTAATTCATGTCGGCTTATTTAATTATAAATATGTTTTTCCCAATTATGATTGAGTAGTCTATTTCAAGGGTTTAAGGGGATCCATGATCAATTATGAAGGGATGTCTATAAAGTATTGATTTTTGATGATGTATGTTGATTCTTATTGAATGTTTTTATGTCTATTCAATCCAATTTGGCTAGATTTGATTGTTATAGTGTTGCAATATTAGGTTACGTGCCGAGAGGTATAAACTTGATATTAAGGCTAGTTTCAATAGGTAGAATTGGTATTAATAAATTACAAGAGCCTGTTAATACCGTTCTATGGTTGATTTTGACTCGAGAGAGCAAATCAACCTATTTAACTGCATTATTCATTATTGATTGTTGCGTTTCATCCTAAAATATGGATCATTGGTGAACCTATGCCTTAGACTCTTTATTATTGATATTTTTGATATAGTTACCCACAACACTCGTTCTCTACAATCTAGATTTGACTGACAATTTGGAAAAGAACATTGTTTCTTTGTGGATTCGACCCTGCTTTCCTGATTACTATTTGTTAGAGGACTTTAGGATTACTTTTGATTAGGTGATACGACTTTAGCCTGTTAGAGTGATAGAGGAGAGTTGAGAACCTCTCATGATGACCCACTGGTAGTAGAAGTGAAGACAACCAATTTAAAAGTTAGAAGGATCTTGATCGACACAGGTAGCTCAACTGATATAATCAGTATTGATTGTCTGTCTCGGCTAAAGTTCGATGAGAATCAACTGCTCCCTGTCCACCATCCTATCATTAGGTTTGTGGGAGAAGTTATCCATCCAATAGGGACAGTGTCATTGCCCGTCCGGGGTGGAGAAAAAGAAAAGTCCAGAACCCTCTTTATCAAGTTCCTGGTGGTAAGGGATCTCACGGCTTACAATGTCATCCTGGGTCGGCCAGCACTCAATCATATCAAGGCGGTGGTGGTTACACACTTGATGCTGATGAAATTCAAGTGTGATGACGGCCAGGTTGGAGCACTATACGGTGATCAAAGAACAGCAAGGGAGTGTTACTTGACCACGTTAAGGCCTTCGTCTTGGAAGAGGGAAGAGAAAATGAGGGGATGACAGACAAAGTTGACAAGACCGCTGAAACTCTGATTCCGACTTCGTCCAGCCGAAGGGGATTATATAAAACTCAAACGAAGATTGCTTCCTCAAGGAAGGCGTCTGAAGATCTGCCGAGTAAAAAGAGGAAGTTAACCACAGTAAAAGAAGAGCATGTGACTTCATTAGAGGTTATGGCTATTATGGGAATGCCCACTAAACGTCCAGAACCTGTAGATGAGCCCATCACTGTTTATTTAGATGAAACTCGTCCAAAGAGAACTCTTCAGCTGGGTTCATCTCTTGATCCTGAATTAAAAGAGATGTTGGTAAGTTTACTTAGAGAGTTTCAAGATGTATTTTCTTACAACACGAAGGAGATGCCCAGGATTGGAAGTTGTCGTTCATCTGCTGAATGTTGATCTATCCAAGAAGCCCGTTCGTCAGAAAAAGAGGCATCTTGGCCCAGCTAGAAATCAGGTTGTAGACGAGGAAGTAAAGAGATTGATGGATGCAGGTTTCATCAAAGAAACTCACGATCCTGACTGGATAGAAAATATAATTATGGTGCCTAAGCCTAATGGAACATGGAGAATGTGTGTGGACTACATAGATCTCAACAAGGCTTGCCCCAAAGATAACTTGCCAGCTCAGCTGCCTGTAACACGTTTATAACGGTTTTTTTGGGAAATCAAGGAAAGGAAAAGTATAGACGAAGAAGTTATGTTTCTTAGCCGAGGAAACACATGGATGGAACCAATCATCCATTTCAAGAAGACTGGTCAATTACCAGAGGATCCTATTGAATCCAAGTATATCAGAGCGAGGGATAACTAGTTTCTGCTGTGGGATGAAACTTTGTACAAGAAATCTTTTAATCGACCACTTATGAAGTGCATAACTAAGGCTGATGGTATGGAAGTCCTGAGAGAATTACATGAGGGTTCATGCGCTTCTCATATAGGTGGGCATGCTTTGGCTGAGAAGGCCTTCAGAACGGGATATTATTGTCCAACACTTCGGTAAGATGCTATGAAATACATCAGGAAATGTGTTAATTGTCAAAAACGTGGAAATCTTCATCAAAAACCTTCAAATTTACTCACTCCAATTATTTTCCCTTTACCCTTTTCCAAATGGGGCATGGATATACTTGGGACATTCCCTCTAGCTGCGGGGCAGAAGAAGTTCTTGATAGTCGTTGTAGACTACTTTAGCAAGTGGGTAGAGGCCGAGGCTGTCAGGGGCATCACCACTAAGGATGTGAAGAGTTTCATATGGAAGAAGATCATAATCAGATTCGGCATGCCCCAGTCCATAGTCTTTGACAATTTCCACAATTTGATACACCCAAGCTGAGGGATTGGTTGGCTGAGAGAGATATCAGGGCACACTTTGCTGCAGTAGCACATCCTCAAGCAAATGGACAGGTTGAGTCATGCAACAAGATCTTATCAAATGGCATTAAGAAAAAACTTGATGATGCAAAAGGTTTGTGGGTAGAGGAACTACAACTAGTCTTATGGTCTGTAAGGACGACAACAAAGAATTTCACTGGTGAAACTCCTTTCATGTTGGTGTATGGTACTGAAGTTGTCCTTCCAATAGAAGTAGAAGAACCTATTCTAAGAGTCATGCTTTATTCAGAAGAAGCAAATTGGACAGGTATGAGGACAGCCCTAGACCAGCTGCGAGAGGTCAGGGGCAATGCTCTCCTAAGGATGCAGCTCTATAAGCTCCGTATGACTCGCGAATTTAACAAACGAGTTACTCGTCATCCACTAAAAGTAGGTGATCTTGTGCTAAAAAAGATGGAGGCAGTGGGACGAGCAAAGGAGGAAGACAAGCTGACACCGAACTGGGAAGGCCCTTACCTAATTGTGGAAAGAGTTAGAAGTGGTACTTATCGTCTACAAGATATGGAGGGTCGGCCCATTTTCAGAACCTGGAATTCGGATAATTTTAAGTAATTTCATGTTTAATGTTATCGGCAGTACGTATTAATCTAAGTGCCACGGCACAGGATTGTATACATGAACATTCAGTCGTTTGGCTGAGCAAAAATCATTAATACAATTCTTTTTCCTTGATGTAAGTTATATTTGCACTTATTTGTAAATTTCCTTTTTACTACAAACCGTCTTCGACTACTCATATTGTTCTCAGGACGAAGAGGGGGCTTTCCTAGCCATTTAAGAATAGTGAAAAACCTTAGTAAAGGTTCACCTATCATGAATATGTTCGTCCCAAAAGATGACAAATTTTACAAAGATAATGTCATTTTAAAACGAACATGGCTTCCTAAAGGAAGCCGGCTGAAATGTGACGCAACTTAGTAAAGTTTGGTACATATAGTCGTCAGAAAGCTCTTTATAGCTATAAGACGAACATTGCTTCCTCAAGAAAGCTAGCCAGAAATCAGACAAAACGAGATTCGGTTTGGTACATATGGTCGTCAGAAAGCTATTTATAGCTATAAGACGAACATTGCTTCCTCAAGGAAGCCAGCCAGAAATTAGACCAAACGAGATTCGGTTTGGCACATATGGTCGTCCGAAAGCCATTTATGGCTATAAGACGAGCATTTCTCCCTCAAGGAAGTCAGCCAGGACACATGCTCATGTACTTAATAATCCAAACGAACTGTCGTGTCTGAAGAAGGTCGTCTTGACCCAACAATCAACACTTCCAATGTACGTCTAGACTCTATAGTTTGGCCGCCTTCCTTCACGAAGCAATGTCCGTTTAAAGACATGCTAAAGGAAAGATCAGGACGAGCAGGAATCGAAGTAAAGAAGAACAAAGATAAAATGCATTTAAGTCAACGCACTTCTTCGTCTGAAGAAGGCCAATTTCCAAACGGAAACTAAGGTTACTTAGACGGAGAAAGCGTTGACGGTCGACTATAAATCAAACGAGCTTGGCCGCTTTCCTTCTTGAGCAACGATCTGGTAAGACAGACAGTTGCCCACGAAGGGGGGGCAGATACCCAGGTGGTTCTTGGACGAGTTAAGTTGATCCTTAGCCCTTTCTAGACGGGTTAGGTGGATACTTAGCAAAAATTTGATGATTGGAACATGTCCGGTCAGAAAAGGAGATTGGTTCCTGGACGAGTTAAGTTGATCCTTAGCCCTTTCTAGACTGGTTAGGTGGATACTTAGCAAAATTTCATAATTGGAACATATCAGGACAGAAAAGGAGATTCGTTCCCGGACGAGTTAAGTTGAACCTTAACTCTTTTTAGACGGTTTAAGTGGATACTTAGCGAAAATTTCATGATTGGAACATGTCCGGTCAGAAAAGGAGATTAGTTCCCGGATGAGTTAAGTTGAACCTTAGCTCTATTTAGACTGGTTAAGTGGATACTTAGCGAAAATTTGATGGTTGGAACATGTCCTGTCAGAAAAGGAGATTTATCCCGGACGAGTTAAGTTTGTGATATAATAACACTTAGCAAAAAATTCTGCATTTGCGATACAATCATTAAAGGAAAGCTATTTCATACGAGTTATTGGAATACTTGGAAAATTTTTATACAATTAAGCATTAGACAAGCAAAGCGAAAGAAAGCTATTCATTCAGATGGACGAAAGTTGGTTGCCAAAATCCACAAAATACAGAGCAGTTGAGTTTCCATGTTACTACAATAAAACTAGACAGAAATTGATTAATTAAATTACAATGCATTGAGAGACAGCCTGAATGAGCCAAAAGTTACACTAGCCAAAAGTGGACGAGGGGTGTCTGCTGAGTTCCTTTAACATCTTCAGCCAAAAGGGATGTATTCTGTGCCTTCCTCGCTGTCATACTTCTTCGAGTACTTGGTGCAAGCCTTTACCAATTCTTATAGAACCGCCTCGTAATTTCCTCACTCAAATGAGTAGCAAGGAAAGAAGGCGGACGATAAAATTAGACATTAAGAGGAGGAATAGGGTCATCCTCCTCCATGACGGCATCATCTTGAGGATCTTCGTCCTCCAACTCCTCTACCTCGTCTGAATCCTCGAAAAAGGAGGTTTTTCATTACGAATCTTGGCCTTATGACACTCCTCCTAGAATTCAAGCCGGCGTTGAAACCGATTCACTTGGTCAGGATCGACCATCATCTCCATGGCCTTGATTCCCTAACCTCTGGCCGTTTCCAAGGACTCAGTAAAGGCTTTGAGGGCGTCCTGGAAGTCCTGCTTTGCTTGGTTCTTCAGCTGAGCTACTTTTGCTGTGAATTCAGAAATTTTATTTTTAAGCTCAGCCGAGGTGACAGCAGCAACCTCCTTCTCCTTTTCCTGGTCGTCCAGCATGACATCTCTGGCCAGGTGCCACTCTTGCTTTTCCTTGAGCAGCTCATTGATCTTGATCAAATGAAGCTTGTTAGCTGACTCAAGCTCAGCCGAGCGCTTCTCCATGGCCTCCATCCTCTGCTTATGTTGAATCCTCAACCCCTCACAAGTCACTATGGCCGTATCACCAGCCGTAGTTGCCTTGTGGACGAAGGCAAAGTTCTCCTTGCGAAGGTCCTTCACATAGTTCTCCAAAACTATGCTCCGGACGTACATCTAAAAAGACAAAAAAAAACTAATTAAGTTAGAATATGACATAAACTAGTAAAAGGACAGAAAATGAAGAAAGTCAGGAGAAAAATGATACCTCGGCAGAGAGATGGGATAGGTAGCCCACATGTCCAGCTGCGGCTCCCCTCATCCCTTCGACATAATCCTTGGGGAAGGAGTCAACGGCGTCCTTATTTATCTTCTTCTTCTATGCCGAGGTGAACTTAGCAAAGGAGGGTGATGGCCTCGTCTAGAGACTCTGCATCCGACCAATCCACGGCCGGAGACTTTCCTCTATCTAAAAAAGATGAACTATCAGTTCTGCGAACAGGGATGACCACTGCAAGTTCGTTGGATGGACTCATCGATCGTCCATCAACTCGCAAAGTTCGGACCCAGTTGGAATGGTATAACTCACCAGAAGAGGAAGACTTCGTCCTGTAAGAGTGAGGCATTTGCCTCACCAGCTGAGCCACAGCCCAGTGTAGGGCGTGGTCCCAGGAAAGACCGCGTCCGGTTGTGATGATTCCTCAAGATTCAAACCAGCTGCGTCCAACTGCTTTCCAAGTCTATAGGAGTGGACGACTCTGCAGCTCCTACTGTGGTAACTGGTGATGGTAAGATCACCAGATCAGAAGGCTTTCTCCCCTTTTCGCCGGAGGGGATAGGTGTCTTACAGACAGACGAACTCGCCTGACCGACCTTCTTTGCCAGAGCAAAAGACTTAGATTTTTTGGGGGAAGAAGGTTTTCCCCTCGAAGCGGCCGGCCGTTTCCTTGATGAGGTCGGCTTGGCAACGGTAGCTTTCACCGTCGGCGAATTTCTCTACAAGACACTAATCACCAAATTAGGCTCAAAATAGAATCCTGTCTAAAAAACGAAGATTGCTTCAAGAAGGAATACGGCTAGGGCCAGCTGACCTCTTATAAGCCTAAAATGCCAACTTAAAGGTTATTCAGTGAAGGAAGCCGCCCAAAGCTGGTTGTTTTCCTTATTTGAACAACCTTCGTCCTCAAGGGACCAAGGACGAAGGTAACAACAGACCGAGGGTTCCTCCAAGAAGGAATCCGTCTTGATCCAGATGTTTTCCTTCTTTGAGCAACCTTCGTTCACAAAGAAAATCATCAGACGCGCGAGAACATTGACGCTTTCCTTCTAAAAGTGGTCCTCTTCTGAAATGGTCTTCAGATGAGGAAAGATTAGGAAGAAGCCCGTCCTTACCCTGATGTCTTGGTTCAATAGGCAGTCTTCTTAAAAAAAAATTGTGTGTTTACCATTGTATCTTCCCTCTTCTTAGACGGAGCCTTCGAATGCTCCGTCCATAGATTTCCGCCGAATTGGCTCATATTGGTCTCTCCTTTCCAAGATGGTAGAAGTCTTCTTCTTGCTGGTTCTGTTCACAAAGAAACCAGATCTAGAATTACATTCACAATTATTTGGGCAAGACTAGGACAATACCTGGATCATCGCCCTACTTTAGTCCAGCGGCTATCAAAAACCTCTCATTAAAAAATATTTTCTTAAAGGGAATCCAACCAGCCGGTCCTTTCAAAGCGACTTTCTTAGGCTTTGGGCATCCTGGCTCCCCAAGCCCAGGATGGATGTACTCGATGGCCGAGAAATGGGCTACCACTGCATCGTCATATTTATTTTCTAACTCTAATATGGGGGCACCACGTCCTATATTAGTCATAGCCCTATTTTTGTATCTATAAGTAGCCGTCTCTATGTCTGGAGCTTGGACAAACACAAACTCCGACTTCCAATTGTTCATTTTCGATGGCTTCTCAAAGACGGTCAAGAACCATGCCCTATTGCACACACTATACCAAGTTCCCCCTATTGTCTTTTGAAGCTGAGAAACATAATGTATGTGGGTGAAAGCATTAAGGGATAAAACTAAGCTACACAGCTCACAAGTGGCAATAAAGGACAAGATGATCAGCCAAGCGTTGGGGGCCAACTAGTTGTGACCTATGTTATAGTGCCTAAGAACTTTAATAATAAAGGGATGAAAAGGAAATCTAAGCCCGGCATCCAAAACTAACCTATATACAGCTAATTGGCCGGGTGGGGCATGAAAAATTGTGTCCTCTTTTTTAGGGAGGACGAAGTAAAAATCGGTCATGGGCATTTCCCTGTTCAGACGGCTTCCATCTAGCCCATACTTCTCTAACCAGTTAATATCCACACATACATAAGCAGGGTCGGAAAGAGGACCTAAACGGTCCCTCAGCTCAGCCGAAGTAGTGGAGGGATCAGACTCTTCCTCCCCTTATTCCTCATCATCTTCCTCGTGTGAGACTCTTCCAGACAGGCCAGCTTTACCTTGGTTATTCACCGAGTCTTCTGGATCATATTCAGCCAAAGGGTCAATTTCCAATGGCTGAATCTCTTCTACTATGTCGGTTTCCTCTCTCTCACGACCTCTCCCAGTAGACTCTTCCATCTCAGAACTGGAGGAGGGGAGGATTAGTGAACGTCGTAGACGTACCGATTGTTTGTCGCGCGATAGATTACCCTGCACAGGCAGAGACTGGGTCGTCGTAAATGGGTCATACGCTCTATTTAAATAAAAATAGCGATACTCGGTCGAGATGGGCCGAACTCTAGAG
The DNA here is from genome assembly GCA_947645195.1 of Patellifolia procumbens. Classification (NCBI taxonomy): domain Eukaryota; kingdom Viridiplantae; phylum Streptophyta; class Magnoliopsida; order Caryophyllales; family Amaranthaceae; genus Patellifolia; species Patellifolia procumbens. Next base: position 117,685 of record CANSGD010001454.1, read on the forward strand.
ACAACCGACGATGAAAAAGAATCGGCTCTAGGGTTAGCATCTTCCATGGGCTGGCCGGGGTTATTGGACGAGGTGAAAGACACCATTTTATTTTAAAAATAAAAGAATAAAGAAGAAAAACAAAAGGAAAGAAGAGGGAAATACCTGACTAAGATCTGGACGGAGATGTGAAAGACTTTTTCTTCGCCTTTTCTACAAGTCACGACGCTCTCAACAAAGTCAAAGTATTAATCCCCAGACCAAACTCCCCCTCAACAATCATTTGCTGCCTTTTATAACTATAGAAGCCAAAAAATAGAAAGTGACAAATGAAATGTTGAGGGGGTATTTATAGGGGTAAAAACTCTCCCCCTTCCAAAACAGTTGTCTTCCACGCGTCGTTGCCCCATAGGTGACACATCACCTTTTGCTTTTCTGATTGGAGGGAAAAGTCAGTTAAACTTCCAAACAATATGAAAGTTTAAGAAGTTACTCTCAATAAAAGGGTATTAATAAGTCAAGACCCAGGTCAACTACCTTTTAGGGGCAAATGTTGTGGCCAAAGTGGGCATGTGGACCAATAGAGAAGTGCCACGAGTCCCAATCACCACGTGACTCGTGGGCCAATACACACACGACATGTGTCGGAGTCAAAGAGTGACACTTGGAACCAATAGAAAAAGACCTGATGACCTCACCATTTCTGAATAAAGACACCCACTTATTCCCTAAAGGAGGGAATAATCAGCCCAATCCCAATGAAAGGCAGCAAATGATTGGTTAAGGAGACCAAGGCACTAGGAGAGCGACAAGTGTCACCTTTCCATTGCCTAACCAATCACCTCTCTCTATTTTAGGGTGCTCCTTCTCATTCACCAACACTATAAATAGTTCCTAGAAATCAGGTAAAAGATAGAATCTCACCTACTCCCTAAACTTACTCTGTTAAAATAAAATTAGAATTTCTCTTGCTCAAATAATGACTTAAGCATCGGAGGGGGAATCAATTTCCAAACCTCTGGGGTTGGTTTCCTTATTTGCAGGTCTGGATCTGAATCAACAAGCATCTCTACACAAGTCTCGATAAAGAACTCAGTTACTACGAGTTGGAAGAAGAACTTAGCTTTCTATAGCTAACAATAATAATAATAATTATTATTATTATAACATTCATAATAATAATAATAATAATATTCATTGTTGAAATGGTTATATTTTTTAATACACATTTTTATAGTTCAACTATAATGCAAAATAATAGTACTACAAAACATGTACAAGTACTAGTTTAATAAAAAATACCCTCTTAAATTATGCGGGTCGGCAGGTCGGGTTTAATAACTCAAGCAAAATGGCTTAATAACTCATGTAGTCCGTAAGTCAGGAATAAAATAAAATGGCTTAATAACTCATATAGTCCGTAAGTCAGGAATAAAATAAAATATAAAAAACAAATATTAGCCAACCCATTAGCATTGCGAACATAACATTATATATTTATACAGCATACTAATAAACAGGAAGCTAATTATATTTTAGTAACCTTATGACTATAATTATACTAAGTTTTCAATTAATTGTCCAATTTTATCGTGTAAGCTTGTGACTATAATTATTGATGAAAGCCAAATAGCAAAATTATTGTGATTATCCTAATTCCTTCTTTTCATAATAAAAGCTTTTAGTTCAGTTCAGTTCAGTTGAGTTCAACTCCAATCAGTTTAGTTCAGCTTCAATCAGTTCAGTTTAGTTATTTTCAGTATATCTAAACAGGCCCTTAGTCGAACCGGTGGTGGAACTCTATGCGAGGATACGGCAAAAGCTAACCCGACTTGCTAATCTATATCTATACTATAAGGCCTTGTTTAGTTCACATTAAAATAATAATATTCAGGAGAAATAAGTTCAGTTCAGTAAAGATAAGTTCAATTCAGCAAAGATAAGTTCAGTTCGGTAAAAATAAGTTTAGTTCAATAAAAATAAGTTATGTTCAGTAAAATCAGTAGTGCAAAGAAGAAAAAACAATATGAATCAGTAGGAATAAGTTCAGTAAAAATAAGTTCAATTCAGTAGAAATAAGTTTAGTTCAGTAAAAATAAGTTCAACTGAACATGGCATAAGGGAAGAGGGGTAGACACCAGAATTAAGAAAAGAAAAAACAAATAAAACAAATCAAGGAAGTTATTAAGTAATTAAGTTTTATTTCCAAACTTAGTCATCAGATTTTTAGCAAAAAAAATGTTTAAAACTTCAAATTAAAATGTTTAAAAATCTACAAAGTAAAAACAATTTTAAAAATATCAATGATTAAATTTTCTTGAGATCTATAAATAGACACCCGCATTGCTATATTTTTATACACTTTTTATTTTTCAAAAATTTCAAATACATGAGTAGTTAATTGCTCATGATTTAAGCGTAGCATATCAAATTGATCATAAAACGTGATAAAGTATTTAAGGATGAGAGAGAAAGTGATAGAGGGAAAGAAATGTTACTCATGAGTCATGGTTCCAGTGACATCTACCAGTCATCTTTTTAAAGTTTTTTGTCTTTTTGGAGGTTTGTTTTTAAATGACTATTGTTAATTTACTCTCTAATATTTATTACTCTTTTTTATGTATTTAGATTATTTTCACTATTTAACCTCTTTTGAGATTACAATTACACCCTTTAGAAAATAAAATGACTAGAATTCAACGATTATTTTTAAAAGTAAGAAATTATGTATACATGTAACGCCCCGAAAACGGGTGCCTTAATTAATCACCATTAACAATAACTAATCACAAGATTTGCGGAAGCGTTTCCTTAAACCTGTGGGTTATGGCCCACCAATAATATAAAATTCTTACAAAAGCTCATTATCTCATAATTACAACTAAGACCTTAAATACTTGCTTCATCTCATTTCTTGAAATCCATCCTAAGCACTTGCTTTCCACGGATCCATCCCGATACTTCTTTCATAACCTAAGCTTCGTTCAGAAGAAAAATAGAGAAACAAGAAAAGACAAAAAAACATTCCAAAATGAGTGGAAAACTCGTAACTTTACTCCAGCCCGTAAAAATGGTTTTGGTTCGAAAACATTTGCATTTACAGGCACATATATCCAGGAGATAAAGCAGACATGTACTTCACATGTAAATCATATTTCCTTGAAATAAGACAATAATCATATAAATCATAATTGACCTATGATACTCACGTTCATACGATACATGCAATCATGTTAACGGACACTTTCATACTTCATAGGAATATACATAAACTGTGTAAAACTTGGATGCTAAACCATGTTAGAATTTGACGTCATGCATCTCACAATCACGTTAATTACTTTAAGTACAATGACGTGTCATGAACAATATGTACTGAGCATTATGTAAATCCATTACGTTAAAATGTAACCTCAAACTTTAAACAGAAGGAAAGAATAATTCAATCATTTATGATTACAGTATGATTCATAATAACCCATAATTCTTTTTTAATCAGCTTGTTGGACATTATTTTAGCTGGTGGGACGTCTCCCCACAACGGGCCAGTGCCCCAGTAAAAGAGCCAGTGCTCATCAGTAATAACAGTAGTGGGCCAGTGCCCTAGTAACAGTAAACAGCTCGGTACGTGCACGACCATCAGTCAGGATATATACAGCTAACAAACCAATTCTTTCACTTGAACTTATCATGTTTCATAATTTTTAATATCTATCAGTGATATTCCGTATACTTTAATCATTCAGCTCAGCTCTACCTTTATATAGGTAGTAAAATCATAACATAAACAATATTCATCATTCGTAAGCTTTCAATTGCTTCCTTATGAAATGTTCATTGAGCATTCATAATAACATTGGGTTATAAAGCATTCATAGTTCCGTCATTTATAAAGTATAACGCCTCCCATGATTCATCAAGCAACATACTTAATCCATTCACATAATCATACGACACTTATTAAGATTCCGTAATTCCCATTATTTTGCTTATCATGTTTCATGACTTTATTAACGTGTTCCTAGACACTTAACTCGCTTCACATATTCTTAATCATTTCATAGTAACCGTTATTGCACAACAACATTTTAGACATAGACTCAGACTTAAGATTACTTTTAATAAGTCACATAACTCAGAACCGACATTCTTTACTTAAACATTAAATAATCATATGAACAATAATTAGATTAATAACTCACGTTAACATCAAGTTTCATATAAACATGAATAAAGCCGTAAAATCATAATTTTACTTAACCACATACTTTCAGACATATTAATGATGAAATATACTTTTACTCACACCAAAGTAAAATATTGCTCCAATTTTTTCTCTCTCTAGAACCGAGAGTCAGCTCCCTCCTCTTGAGGTTGTTCTCACAAAGTGAGTTAGGGTTTTAGATTTAATTTTTACTCTTATTTGCCACTGTAGCATGCAACTTTGACTGCTTCTCCCAATCTTCTTCCATTGCTTGTGTAGCTTCATCAAGCTACCAGCCAATCAATAGCTAGATACCTAGCAACCAATAAACGCCATTAGAATGTGCAGGTGAAACGCTGCATGCACGCCAACTCCTTCACCAACAGCAAGAAAATCTTGCACAGCTTCCAAGAGTGAACAACAGCTTGGAGCTCCACAACTCTGATCTTCTATAAATCACACCAAAAGCTGGAGCATTAAAGCCATTACAGCTTTCTACCAACAATATACCCTTCTTATTCCTTCTGAAATCCAAATTTCGCCTTTTCCTATACCCTCTTTATTGCTACTTCCTGTTCCGATTCTCTCTTTAACCTTTCTCAATAGTTTTATCTCTACTACAAACTCGAAACTCTTCACACAAAAACCACATACCTAAACCACCTTTCAAGCTTCCAAATCTTCCATGGCCCAACCAAACGAATGGGGGAGGTTTAGAGCTGGCGTTTTTGTAAACCCTGAAGATGATAATACCCAGACTCTAGAAATACAATGGGGTTACTCTGTTCTTGGCGTTTTTGTGGGTCCAAACCCACCTCCAGTTACGGTGGTTCAAGGGCTTATTAATTCACAATGGAGTTCCTTGGCTTCTGTCCTAGTCTCCAGAACAGGTAACTTCTTTGTTTTCCAATGTGAAAATAACTATGATATGGAAGGTTTGATAAACCAACATACAACTATCATAGATGGTAGAATCATAACCTTTAGAAGATGCAACTGGTTTACTGTTCCACATGCAATTAATTTTGATATGGCTAGACTGTGGGTTAGAATGCATGGAGTACCATTAGGTTATTTGGAACCAACTTGGACTAATAGGATTTTAAGCCATATTGGGATGGTAGATATGATAGAGTATGATGGTAACCCTCTCCCTCAATTCCCATATCTTAGAGGAAGAGTTTATATTGACCTTTCTAGACCTTTAATTCCGGGCTGTTACTTACCTATTCACAACAATAGAGTGATTTGGGTAGACTTTAGATATGAAGGGCTTTTTAGGTTTTGCAAGAATTGTGGTTGTGCTGGACATTACACTAGGTATTGTACCTTGTCTTCTCAGGAAGCTAGAAGGAGAATTCAAAGCAGAATTCAAGAGTTTGAGCAAGGAGGCCTGTTAGTTATTTATGGACCTTCCCATTACCCATACTACTCTAATATTCTTGAGGGATCTCTAGATCGATTTCGCAGTAGAAACACAAGAGTAAACCTAGTGGAGAATGGGGAACCGGAAAATGGAGTGCAAAACCAATACCTCACACCTGATATGCTACTGGATTTAAGTTCTTACTCAGAGGAGTTGGGAGAAGGAGATTACATGACAGGAGATGAGGAGTTTGACTCTTCTGATGAAGCAGACAACCTACACCAAGCACATGCAAACAACAATGATCAGGGTGCTTCTCTACTACCTAAGGTAACATTGGTTCCTCCTTCAGGCACTCGTTTTGGTTTACCTTTGGACCCTCAGGCAGAGTTTAATGTCTCCAGGAACACCAACCCTATGACATTTAACCCCAGACATAATCCTAATACTGCTCCTTCTCATAATCCCTACTATGAAGTAGGAGAATCCTCAAACCAACCTATGCAAGACAACCCACCTATGAATGCATCAACAGATTTTAACATGATCTTAAATGAAAGAGGCCTTAATCCACCAACAGAACCACTTGACCAAACCAATAACTATTCTCTCTTTTCTAACCCTCCTTTCCCTAGCCAGCAACAAAATGTTATTCAGTCCCAACACATCATGCATCACTCAAACACTCAACCTAGACAACATTTACGCATACAAATACCACCCTAACTCCTTCTATGAGGAACTGGTTGAACACCAACCAGTGTATCTAAACCACCCTCAGCAGGAGGAAGTTCCCCAAGTTCCAAACCCACATGTGACCTTATTCCATACTCTGGGTATAGAAGCCTGGGCCAAGATACCTTTTACTGAACACCTTCAATATCAACAAATTAACCAAACTGGTTCAATAGCAAACACCAACCTTGAGCCTCAAGCTCACTCACCAATTCAACAACAAACCCTACCCTACCACATCATTTCCCAAACCTTGATCCTTCAGCACATATTGCTCGAGGACCTAGACTGGGGGGCTAATCCAACCTACAGGCCTAGTACCAAGGTCTACTGTTCTTCAAGAGGCAAGTAGACGTCTGAAAAGGTATCTCCAAACTTTCCAAAATCAAGCTCGTATCCATCCCCTAACCACATTTGGAGATCACCATTTGTCTATAATGCTCCTCTTCAGCCCCTGGAACCTCTAAACCAGGAACACAATCCACCCAACTCACCAGTTTCACCTAATCCCAGTAATCATTCACCAACTACTGAACATCCTAAACAGGTTCTGCAACAGATTATTCACTCTTGGTCTAATAAAAGACCTAGAAGCAGGAAGATGAAAAAACAGCTTCAGCTGGGAATCTCTTACAGCAGGATGAGTTAGAGTGTGATTGGTACTTAAAAAGGAGGAGGCAAAGATTGGAAATGTGGGAAAGCAAGGGAGGTTTCAACCTTTGGCATAAGGAGGGACACTCTAAATCTCTAAAGGCTAAAGCTATTACAGACCCTCAAATGGATTTTGATTTGGGGGTTGAAGCTGGTGAGGAGATACTGTCAGCTGCTAGCAATAAGTACTATGATGCCAATGAAAGAAACAAGTTATTGCAAGAACAACAAAAGAAAAGAACAAGACAGGAAGATTTAGAATCATATGGCATGATCATGGAAACTGATGAAGAAACAGCAGGAAGTGACATGGACATTGACTGTACCTTAGGGCTTAAGCTATGCTCCAGCTCAGGTAAAAGGAAAAAGGAAGATGATGACTCTGAAGGTGGGGTGGCTGGCCTTACACAGCCCCAGACCCCATTATGAAACTTCTAGCTATGAATTGTAGGGGTTTGAATGATCCTGACTCCTACAATTCCTTACTTACATTGGATGATCAATGCAAAGAGACCTATGTTTATGTTTCTAGCTGAGACTAAATGCCCAGTAGACAAAGCTTGTCTTCCTTTTGTTTCTACTAACCCTAATTTTGTGCATAGTAGTGATGCCATTGGGACCAAGGGTGGTTTGTTGGTTCTTGCTTGGACAAATGTAGTAGTTTCGTTTCCTGTTTGTTCTCCTAACTTTATAGTTTGTAAGCTGGTATTCCCAAATAGTATTGAACTATTTATGTGCTTTGTTTACGGTTCCCCGGTGTTGGAAGAAAGACCTCGAGTTTGGAGGCAATTAACGGATATTTTAAATTCCTACCCGAAATGTCTTTTATTGGGAGATTTTAACCAATTAGAAGCCCTAGATGATAAGTTTGGGGTTCTAATAATATCCGAGGATGGGACGAATTTATAGATTGGAGATTAAACTCAAACTTAATTAACGTTCCTTTCTCGGGGCCTAAATTTACTTGGTGCAATAAAAGGTTTAACAATGGACTAATCATGGAAAGACTAGATAGAGGTTATATGACTAATGATTGGTTTGAAGAGTTTCCTGAAAGTCATATCACTAATCAACCTTTTACGACCTCTGACCATGCAGCTATCTTGTTTGATACGGAACGCCAAAACCCCACATAATACTCGACCCTATCAATTAGAGAATTGGTGTCTAAAACAACAAGAAATTATCAATATCATTCAAGAAGTTTGGAACACAACCCATCCAGGGTCGGCTATGTTTTCTTTATGTAGAAAATGTGGTACGGCAAGACATTGTATTCAGAAATGGTGCTTAAATTTTAGGCAGTTTAGAGGTATAAATTGGAGGAGAATAACCATTGAACTAGCTAAAGAGGAACCTCCATCCAAACCTTAAACCAAGCTAAGGCTTATGGCCTATATGCTCATGAAAAATGGATGATTATACCTTAAGCAACACTTACTGGAAGCAGAGAGGGAAAATAAAGTGGATTCAAGATGGGGATCTTCCTACAAAATCCTATACCATAAGCAAGCAGAAACATAAATGAAATGAAATTGTGATGCTGAGAAATAATAACGGGGAATGGGTGGAAGGGAAAGATCAGATAACACAGTTGGTTACGAACTTATGGAAATCAATTTTTACCTCAAATACAGACTTTATTTCTAACCCTACAGGAGAAGCTGATCTCCTACTCAGGGAACTTGACCTCCCTTGCCTTTCAGAAGATCAAAAATTTGTCCTGACAATACCTCTTACTTCCACAGAAATTAAAAAAGCCATGTTCTCTATCAAAGGTTCCAAATCCCCGGGGCCGGATGGAATGTCTGCGGAGTTTTTCAAACACACTGGCACATGGTTGGAGGATCAGTGATTCAAGCCATAAAGCATGTTTTTGATACCGGGAATCTCTTGAAAGAATGGAATAGAACAATAATGATCCGATCCCGAAGGGTAGCCTCACCGGAGGAAGTTGGACGGCTACGTCCCGTCAGCCTGTGTAATACCATCTACAAATGCCTTTCAAAATGTATGGTAAACAGAATGAAAAAGACCCTTCCTGCACTCATCTCAAATTATCAACTAACTTTTGTCCCAGGTAGACATATGACGGATAATGTTTTGCTTAGTCAAGAACTACTTCATATGATAAATTCAACTAAAGTACTACACATCCTAAAGTTGCAGTTAAAATTGACATGAGTAAAGCTTATGATCGGGTCGAATGGCATTTCCTCCAAAAGTGCTTCAGGCCTATGGCTTCACCTGCCTGGATTCATCTAATACAACAATGCATCATTACAGTTTCATTCAAGATACTAGTTAATAACAACCTTTCAGAGCAGTTTGTGCCGGAATGTGGGTTACGTCAAGTGACCCCCTATCTCCATACCTGTTCCTCTTTTGTATAGTCATTCTCTCTCGGACTCTAAGTATATCGGAGGAAATTAAACTGTTTAAAGGAATTAAAATAGCACGTACAGGACCTGCAATCTCCCACCTTTTTTCGCAAATGATGCAATGCTTTTCTTCCATGCTAATATGGAGTCCTGTACAGCAATAGCCACCATTCTGGGACGCTTTGCTAAAGTGTCGGGGCAACAGCTAAACCTGAATAAATCCTTCGTCAAATATAGCCCTGCTATCACAGTAGAAGATCGAGAATCTTGTACTAACATCCTCCGTATGCCAGCTGTAAGTACTATGAGTCACCATTTAGGCTCTCCAATTTATCTAATTGGCAAGAAAACAGCACTACCAATTTCTGGTCGACAAGATTCTGAAAGATTCTTACTTGGAACTCAACAACGTTTTCTCAATCAGTTAAGATCCTGCTAATTAATACAGTCTTAGTCCCAATGGTTTCACATGTCATGAACAGTACTCTACTTCCAAAATCGATTCTGAATAAGATCGATTCCTCATGATCAAGTTCCTATGGACAAAAGAAGGGGCAGGGGTTCACTAGATCAATAAGCAACTGTCCAACTCCCAAAGGAATCGGAGGGCTGGGAGTTCGAAATATAGAGGCAGTTAATCATTCCCTCTTAATGAAACAAATCTGGAGAATGCATGTGAATCCCCAGTGGCTGGTTTCCCAAGTAATAGGAGGACGCCAAAAAATTCTGAGTTCGTTGACAAACCCGAATATCACAAGCCGGTACTCTGCTGCTACAGGAAATAAATCATTCACCACAAGAGGATTGGAAAAAGTAGGCACTAGATACATGTCGGGTTATACTTGGAAATATTGGCAACGGCGCTCTGGTTAAGGCTTTTCAGCACCCATGGGTTAACGACAACATTCCCAAGAGTAAAGATAGTACCCAAGCAAGGACCTAAATGATTGGAAGGTGGAAGAGTTCCTTTCTAATGATACTAGGAGTTGGGATGGTGATAAAGTGCGGAAATACTTTACGACGGAGGATGCAATCAATATCCTGGCGCTAAGAAGTGCCACAGGATCAGGAAGCCCGACTTATCTATGGGAACCATACAAGATCCCAGGAATGTTCACCACCAAATCTGGGTATGCTTTCTTCACGAACCTAGCTCGGAGAATAAACTAGGGAGAGTAGGAAGTGGAACGATATAGGAGAGTCGAAAGTGGCAAAGAAATTGGCACTCCCATCTGCCCCCGAAAATGAAAGCTCTTTTTATGGAAAGCATGGAAAAATATTTTGCCAACAAAAAGATAACCTCCTTACCCGGAAGATTATACAGGAGAACTGCCCTCTGTCTAGTTTTTACTGAAACGGCATTGCATCTCTTTTGTCAATGTCCAATAGTTGCAACTTGTGGCACGACACGCCGACTCTTAGACCAACAAATCTCACTGGGACTACCAACAACTTCAAGGAAATCGTGCATAACACAATGAGAATATTCCTAATTCGATAATCCGCGAGGAAGGAAATATTGCGACCTTTACCATAACCTTATGGACCATTTGGTGCACAAGAAACAATGTTGCCTTCTGCAATGCGAATGTTGATTTAGCCCAGATGCGGGAACTATGAAATAGAGCTTGGGAGGAAATGGAAACCTACAGTAACAGAGCCCAAGGACAGGACAGGGGTAATCAGGTCTATGCGGGAAGGATCCGGATCACCCACCAGGTTTTAATTTAGCCAACATAGGCCAAAGGATATTTGGATCACCAGAAGCCATTATAGAAACAGATGGTTCCTGGGACAAAGAGATCTAAAGCGGCAGGGATGGCTTGGCTCTGAAAGGGCGCGCACCTCATCCACACCCTGGAGAATAACGGTTGCATCATTGGAGGAGGAACTTATGGGACGGCCACTTCGGCTCTACACTCAGAGGCCAAAGCGTGTCTCCTAGCAATTGAATGGGCAATCAGTCCGCAAACTACACCAAGTCCAATTCCAAACTGACTCGACAGAGCTGATAAACCTTCTGCGTACAAAAGTTCCACCAACAATAACGATAAAATGCACCCTGAAAGCTATCCATTTGAAAGCAAAAAGACCTTAACTGGTGTACCATCTTGAAGATGCAGCGTCAGGAAGTTCGTTGGCCCACAGAATAGCTAATGTTTGTCGCCATAATTTAATTGATTTTCATTCTTAGTACTATTTACAGTTTAACGGAGTGTCAAAAAAAAAAAAACATAAGCATGAATCATGGATTAATTGTAACTATAAATTAATAGTAATTTACATATACATGCTTTTACTCGAATAAACATATAACATGATCATATTTCATAAATTATTACTTAAACATACCATGGTCATTTAACTTGCATTATTCACATTTAAAAGAAATTCATACATAAATATAAATTCAATAAACTTTAAATAAACTTTAGATAATATCATGAATCTAATTTAAATAACATAAATTGGATTATCATAGTACAAAGGCTGCATAATCGCATTTTAACATACGGGCATGTAGTCTAATGCTGGACATAAAGGTTACTTTAACCGTTCAATCCATAATATAGTCATAACTCCAAGAACGTCATCATCCATTGACTTTTCTAATTCCCACATTCCGATTATCGCTCCAAATACATCAATAAAATGATAATTATCAGAATCAACCCAACTTATAACTATAATTACGACGTTTCCTTAATGACCCGTTTTTCGAAAATCTTTAATTAAAACGTTATTCTTAGAAATAATAATTTAGCTAAATAATTATATTTTCCAAAATTATTAATATAAATGATTATCTAAAATACTATAGAACTTAATTGGGTAAATGAGTTTTTACCTTTGAGGGTCAAATATTGACTTTGGGCTTTTTAATGTCCAAAACGAAAAACTGTTAAATCAGTTTCTTAAAGTTGAACAAGAGAATGCAGGGGACAGCATCGAGAGGAAGGTTGCGGCAGGGGCAACGGTGGTGTCGTGGTGCTGGGGACTGGTGGGCTGGTTTCTGGTCGTCTGGTGGCCGGATCAGGAGGCGAGCGTATCAATGTGTGGTGGTGGTTCACGAATACCAAGCGTGGTGGGAAGAGAAACAGGGATGATGGTGCGGCTGTGTGCGTGAGGACGAAAGGAGGAGAGGATCGCATGGCTTGCGTGCTTGGTGGCTGTTATGGGTGGTCGAAGATGAAAAAAGGTGGGCGAAAGTGGTGATGCAAGTCCGGGCAAATTGTGAGTGTTGTTTTCCGGCGAGTTAGGGTCGGAAAGCCAAACTAAGGCCTTTAATGGCTGAAAATTGTTAGAACAAGAAGAGGTGGATGAAAGCTATAAACTTTGTGGTTGGGTTTTGTGTTGAGCTTGAAAGATAGTTCTATTTATAGCTTTTTTATTGGAGATATTCACTTTAAAGTTGAACTCTTCTCCAATGGATAAGAGGATAACTATCACTTAGGATGAAGATGATGATACTTATCTTGAAGCATTCATTATTCACTATCTGTAATTGATATGTCATGCTCATACTTATCTTGTTTGCGGCTTTAAGCTCATCCATATCTTACATCTTGTCTGCTCCAATGGTGAGAAAGAAAATGAAAGCAGGAGGTGGAGTGGAAAACTTTCTCTTTTAATTTTCTGGTTTGCTTTTTAGACAATATCATTTGGGTTGGGCTTGGAACTTGTATTTGGACTATAAGATGGTTACGAACTGAACTCATAAGCTTACTAAGCATTTCAATTTTCCTGACTAGTATTAATAATCAATATAATTAGTACTTAAAATAACTTTAAAGTTAATCAAAAGCTATTCTAGTCCGAACTTTAATACTTATTCATTAAAATAACAAGGTCGTATTTAAGTTAATAATCCTAATTATTAAATAATCAAAAATAGCTAAAATCGGGATATTACAATACACTTCACTGGAAAATTTACAATGTAGCTTCCCCCAAATTCTTATATATAAATATTTCGTACAAGACGGATCCACGTGCAATTTTCAAAAACTAGTATCTCAAATTTGGTATTTGAACAAATACAAAAAATATATATTTGAAAAGTACACATTGTGACGATGCAAATCAGATCCCGCACAAGTCAATTTTCCGTTACGTATATAAACTCAAAAACAGTCAAGTGGCAAAGTGAAGACACATCAAGTCATAGTCTAGCATCGATGTCCTTAGAGCTAAATACACCAACAGTAGACATGGACTAACCTTTTTCGGTAAAGAGATCTCACATTTGGCAAGACATTGGGAAAGGTTGGGATAGTTTCACTAACTAAACCCTTTAGTCCATTAGGATGAATACAAAATCTCATTCTGGTTATATATAACTGGACTAGGAACGTGTTGTAACATATTAAAAAGAGCCGACATGGGTCCAGGGGCAAAGGGGCTGCCACACGGGGCCCAATGAATTCGTGACACGTGGCTTATCCTTCCTCATTGACACGGAGAAGCATATTAAAGGATAGCTGATGATATCACCAAAACTGAATAAAAGAGGCCCAATTATTTCCTAAGGGAGGGATAATCAGCTCCAAATCCCCATAAGAGGAAGAAAGCGATTGGATAAAGGGCTTAAGGCCATAAGAATATGACAAGTGTCGCCCTCTCATTGCCCAACCAATCACATCCCCTCTATTTTAGGATGCTCCCTTTCTATACATAGATACTATAAATAGCCTCATAATCAGGTAAAAGTGGACACAACTTTTCTTAAACTTACACTGTCAAAATTTATACTCAGATTTTATCTATAGTATACTGACTGAAGCATCGGAGTAGGGAATCAAACCCAAAACCTCCGGTTTGGTTTTCCTTTTCTGCTGGTTAGAAACGAAGCTACGTCTGCACAAGCCTCCCAAATTCATCAACCCTACACCTGTCCATCATCAGGACAAACCTTGTTTACGAAAAGTATACTTAAAACATTTGGCGCCGTCTGTGGGGGCGCGGAGATGACAGATCGCACTTGTCCAACCGAGGACAAAGGACGAGTCCTCTTGTACAAGTCAGTGACACAGTCGATGATGAACGTCCACTCAGGGGACGGGACGGACACCGATAGGCTCGTCCTGTCGGGCTGATGCTTCGAGCCCGACTCGCTCGGGTACGGCCACGAGAAATGCCTAAACCACCTCCGCTCTCGGCTCTCGTATCAGAGCAGATTAACAGTAACCTGTTGTTCTGCCGACTAGTGCTCATGGGATTTAGGCCGACATCCTCGAAGATGGGCTTCTCGGGAGAATGTAGCTGCCGACCAGTTAGCGGGGCTAGGCGTCTAGAGGTAGCCCGAATACGCCTAGGGAAGGCAGCGCTTGTCGTGAGCAAGGACGTCGTCTAGGCTGGAATCTGGTGGACACCAGTCTAGCGAACAGACCAGTGGACGGTCGTCGAACGGAGATGGAGGCACGGGAGTACTTGCAAGGACAAAGGGTAGCGGCACAGCGAAGGTCGGCTACTGGATCAACGCCATACTTGCGGACCCCACCCGAGGATCCGGAGTCATACTATGGAGCAAGGAAGGACCCCGTCTATCTATGAGCCTCGTCATGAGTAAATGGTAGTTCAGCCCAATGTCTCCGGAGGACTTCTCAGCAGAATGTTTATAGGCGAGGTCCCAGGAGGTCAGTTCGTCAAATCTAGTTCTCAGGGAATGCTGGAGAGATACGGTACCAGTTGTATGCACGTTTAAGGAGCTCCGCATAGGTTGGTGACGCCTTTCTCAGCCAGAATAATTCAAGCCCCTCCATGTTCTAAGGTTATGTACCCACTATTGATCCGTTCGATGGCACTACTGATCCAGATGATCATCTTTCAGCATACAAACATCAAATGTACGTCCAGGCTGTGGACGATGCTATGGTGTAAGAGCTACCCATTGCCCCTGAAAGGGTCGAACGTGGTGGTTTAACAATTTACCAGCCAAATTCCATCAAACAATGCTACGAGTTGAGTAACTCATTTACTAGTCACTTTATAGCCAATCGGCAGGAATGCGAAGACCAGTATTCATTTGGGAAGATTGTCCAAGCCCCAAAAGAGTTCTCAGGAAGTTTCAGGGAAGAGATTTAATCTTGAAGCTCTCCAGATCCACGACTTGAATGCTGGTGTAGCATTTGATTCATTCAATTCGAGGACTTAGTGCAGGAAGCTTTAAGTTCTGACTTAGTCAAAAGAAAAGTAAGCACTTTGGCCGAAGCTCTAAGTGGAAGCCGAAGCTTTTATACATGCGACAAAGGTGTGTGCCGAAGCTAAACACTCAGAGTCTAAGAAGCTTGAGGAGCCTGTTAAAAAACCTAAGAACAATCCTAAGAAGGCTGAGACCTGGGTAGCTTATCTTCAAGCACAACCCCGTCAAGAAGAGAAAAGAAAAGAAAGGATGTGTCGGCTGAGCCTATCGAGTGTAATAAGGATCAGTATTCGATCCTTATGGAGATCAGGGACCAGCATGAACTTAAAGCCCCAGCAGAGATGAAGACGCCTTACAAGAATCGAGGCAGAAGCAAGTATTATCACTTCCACAAGGATTCTAGGCATGAACCAATGAGTGTAAAACATTTGAAGAGAGCTTTGGAGAATCTTGCAAAGCAGGGAAAGATGAACTAGGATGTGTCTCGGGAAGGTCGTTTTCAGAATAAGGATTTTCGGCAAAGTAAGAAGAAATAAAGTGCTAGCCACTGATGAAGATGTAGTTTCTATGATATCCCGGTTGGCAGTCGGAGGACTAACTTTGAGAGGCACAAAAATCCTGTTAGAGAGCTCGGCCAAGTGTTGCTAACAGGGAAAAACTAAGGTGACCCGTTCCCCTTAGTGACGGTGAGGAGGAAATTGTGGTCCCGATTAACCCCTCTTGATGATTCTCTAGTCGTAGAGATGAAGATAGCCAAATTTCAAGGTAAGAAGGATCCTTATGGACACTGGCAGCTCGACTGACATTATTAGTGCTGATTGTTTGTGAAGACTAACACTTTGTTTGGATACCAAAGAAGAAGGGAAAGGAAGGGGAGGGAGAGAGGAAGGGAAGGAAGAGAAGGGAGGGAGAGGTGTGGTCCATTTTCCCTCCAAATCCTCTCCAATTTTGGAGGGATTATGCTTATTAAGGA
The DNA here is from genome assembly GCA_947645195.1 of Patellifolia procumbens. Classification (NCBI taxonomy): domain Eukaryota; kingdom Viridiplantae; phylum Streptophyta; class Magnoliopsida; order Caryophyllales; family Amaranthaceae; genus Patellifolia; species Patellifolia procumbens. The sequence goes on from CANSGD010001454.1 coordinate 134,116, forward strand.
AGGAGGAAAATGGATCACTCCTTCTCCCTTCCCTCCCCCAACCATGCATCCAAACACGTGATATTGTCCCCTCACCTTTCCCCTTCTCTTCTTCCATTTCCTTTTATCCAAATAACCTGTAAAGTTTGATGAAAGACCTCCTTGATCATCATCCGATTATAGGATGTTGGAGTGGGTGGAATCATTCATCCGGTAGGGATGGTGTCGTTACCCGTCCGATTGGGAGAGAAAGATAGGAGTAGGCTTATGTTCACAAAGTTTTTGGCTGTCAGGATCTGACAGCATACAATGTTGCTCTGGACGTCCTACTCTCAATATCGATTAAGGGGTCATTGTCACTCGTCTAATGTTGATGAAGTTTGAGTGTGACGATGGTAGTTAGCACAATCTACGGAGACCACGGCCGTTAGAAGGCTATCGCACCACCTTAAAACCTTCGTCATGGAAGTTGGTGAAGTGAGCCCATGGACGTAGACGACCCAAAGAGGCTGGGGCGAGACAGTAGGAACGTCCAGAATGAAAGAAGAGAAATTTCAGACGCATGCTGCTTCCATAAGGAAGCCGTCAGGAGAAAGAAATGAACTGTATGTTACTCCAGAAAGGAAAATGGCAAGAGATCTGCCCAGTAAGAAAAGGAAGTTCTCCCAGGAAAACGACCGTCTTGATCGTCCTAAGCCTACTGAAGCTCCTTTAAGCATTTGTTTAGATGATTCTCGTCCAAAGAGGACTTTACAGATTGGAGCAGGTTTGAAGCCGAGTTGCAAGGAGCTATCATCACACTGTTGAAGGAATGTCAGGATATCTTTGCGTATGGCAAAAGAGATGCCGGGAATTGACCCCGAAGTGGCTGTTCATCGGCTAAACGTTAATCCAGCCAGAAAACCGATCAGGCAGAAGAAGAGACATTTGGGACCTGTCAGGAATCAAGCTGTAGACGACGAGGTCATAAAACTTCTTGAGGCAGGTTTCATCAAAGAAACCCACTATCTAGATTGGGTGGCAAACGTGGTAATGGTCCCCAAGCCGAATGGAACGTAGAGGATGTGTGCTGACTATACGGACCTGAACCAGGCCTTGCCCCAATGATAGTTTTCCTTTGCTCAAGCTGGACCGTCTGGTAGACTCGACGGCCGGGCATGCGTTGCTGAGCTTCATGAATGCTTATTCAGGGTTTCATCAGATCCCAATGCTGCCGGAGGACCAGGATAAGACTTCATTTATAACAGAAAAGGGGTTGTATGGCTGGCCAATGATGCCTTTTGGTTTGAGAAATGCCCTGGACAACTTTTCAGAGGCTTATCAACCAGATCTGTTCACCTCAGTTGGGACGTAATCTCGAAGCATACATTGACGATATGATCGTCAAAAGCCAAGAGGAAAAGATCATGTCGCAGATCTGCGAAAAACTTTTGAAACATTGCGCAAGTATAAACTAAGACTTAATCCAAAGAAGTGGGTTTCTGGGGTTTCGGCTGGAAAGTTCCTGGGGTTTCTAGTAGATCAGCGTGGGATAGAAGCAAATCCTGAAAAAATCCAAGCTATACTCGATATGAAGCCTCCAACAAAGGTTAAGGAAGTACAGCGGCTGACTGGCTGTCCTGCGGCTGTGGGACGATTTTTGTCCAAGTCGGGTGACAAGTGTCATCATTTTTTTGCAACGATAAAGAAGAAAGCAAAGTTTCAGTGGAATCCTCAAGCAGATGAAGCCTTACTTGAAATCAAGAAGCATTTACAGCAGCTCCCTCGCCTGATAAGTCCGGTGGTCGGGGAAAAGTTATATGTTTATCTGGCCGTTTCTCCCGAAGCAGTCAATGCCGTACTGTTAGCTGAGAGAGATGCTATACAAATCCCAATATACTTTGTGAGTCAAGTACTCAAGGATGCAGAGAGCAGATATACTACAGTGGAGAAGTTCGGTCTGGCCTTAGTAGTAGCTAGTCGGAAGCTAAGGCCCTATTTTCTGGCTCATAGTATAGTTGTTTATACAGATCAGCCGCTAAAGCAAGTTTTACAGAAGCTAGGCGGCTGGGAGGATGCTCAAATGGGCGAATGAACTAAAGATGTTCGACATTACCTTTGAGCCAGGGAAAGCGATTAAGGGACAGGCTTTGGCAGAGTTTATAGCTGAACTAACCCGTCCAATACTTGATCCAGTAAAGGATCCCTCTGAGGGCAGCCAAAGTTGGAAGCTGATGGTGGATAGCTCATCTAATGCCCAGGGTAGTGGGGCAGGCTTGGTATGTCAGTCACCTGAAGGTGATAAATATGAATATGCCTTGCGGTTTAAATTCCCAGCCTCCAATAACGAAGCTAAATATGAAGCCTTGCTAGTTGGAATTCGAATATGCCGAGCAGCTGGAGCAAGGGAATGGAAGCCAAGTCAGACTCCCTTCTCGTAGTCAGCCAGGTGAATGGGGAATATGAATGCAAAGAGGCCTCGATGGCCAAGTATGTTCAGCTGGTGAAGGAAGAGATCAAGCAGTTAGAACGGTTTACTTTGGTACAAGTACCTAGGTCTGAGAACCATTAAGTTGATGCTCTATCAAAACTGGCTAGTTCAGCTTTAGGTGACGCTCCTCGAACTGTATTCTGGGAAGTACAAGAGAAGAAGAGCATAGATCAGGAGGAAGTGATTTTCTGAGTAGAGGGAACAATTGGATGGATCCCATACTTCATTACAAGAAGACCGGGCAGTTACCAGAAGATCCGGCAGAGGCAAAATATGTTAAGGCTCGTGATAAGTGGTTCGAGGTTTGGGATCAAACATTGTACAAGAAATCATATGATCGTCCGTTGTTGAAGTGTATTACCAGGGAAGATGGCCTTGAGGTACTGAAGGACTTGCATGAGGGCTCTTGCGCCTCATATATTGGCAGCCAAGCACTGGCTGAGAAGGCACGCATGACTGGCTATTTCTGGCCGACATTAAATGCTGATGCCATGGACTATGCAAAAAAATGCGACAGCTGCCAGAAGCATGGCCATCTCTTTAAGCGACCGTCCAACTTCCTGACCCCTGTCCTGACTCCTTTGCCGTTCTCTAAATGGGGAATGGATATTCTAGGACCTTTCCCTGTGGTGGCTGACCAGAAGAAATTCGTGATTGTGGCTGTGGATTACTTCTCGAAGTGGGTTGAAGCTGAAGTTGTAAGGGGGCATAAAGACGATGACGTAAAAAGGTTCATCTGGAAAAACATCATAACGAGATTTGGGATGCCCCAGTCGATAGTGTTTGACAATGGACCCCAGTTTGAGACCCCTAAGCTGAAGGATTGGCTTACAGAGAGGGATATTAAATCCCACTTTGCTTCTGTTGCTCACCCACAGGAAAATGGCCAGGTAGAGGCTTTCAACAAGTTAATATCAGAAGGCATCAAGAAGAAGCTAGAAAATGCCAAGGGTTTTTGGGTGGAAGAGCTTCAGCTGGTCCTGTGGTCCATTAGAACAACTGCCAAGAATTCTACAGGGGAAACGCCCTTCATGCTAGTCTATGGGAACAGAAGCTGTCCTACCCATTGAAATTGAAGAACCCACCCTCCGCGTCATGTTATATTCAGAAGAGACTAACTGGGCAGCAATGCGTCTGGCATTGGACAAGTTGCCAGAAGTCCGAGGTAATGCTCTCTTGAGGATGGAATTGTATAAGTTACGGATGGCTAGGGAGTTCAACAAACGGGTAACCAGACGACCTCTCAAAATAGGGGATCTGGTTCTTCGAAAGATGGAGGTTGTAGGACGAGCAAAGGAACTTGGCAAACTTACCCCGAATTGGGAAGGACCTTATCTGGTCGTCGAAGAAGTGCGTAGTGGTACGTTTAAACTACAAGACTTGGATGGACGCCCTATACCACGAACCTGTAATTCTGATAATCTGAAGAAGTACTATGTTTAATCAAGTACGAAGTTTTTTACAAGTTGTAAATGAAGTGCTACGACACAGAAAAATATTTTAGAAATGTATTACATGTACCTTAGCCTAGGCTAAGAAAACTTCATATCAATAAATATTCTAAATTCTGGTCTATGGTTTGAGTTGCTAGATTATATATGGGCTAGCTGATATTCTATGACTCGTTCTACCACACTCAGCAAGGGGCATTTTATTATCCAAAGCCATCTTGGGGCATTTTACCATTGATGGACGAATGATGGCTATGAGATAATAACCATAAAAGACCATTATGAAAGACAGATATTACTTCCTAAAGGAAGACGTCTACAAAAATCATCACAATCTGTGCAAGACATAACTGACGAATAAAGACTCCTTGATTAAAGGTGCCTACTTTAACAAGAAGCAATTAGTAAATCGTCTAAAAACAAGTTCACTAAAACTTTGAAAATGGACGAACACTGCTTCCTAAAGGAAGCCGGCTAGAGAGACGTATTTGCTTAGTAAAGGAAATCCCGTCATAACACCTTAAATTAATCAAAGGTGTTATTTCCTAAAGGAAACCGGCCAAAATGAGACGACTTAGTAAAGAAGGTCTCATTACTTACAAAAGGTGTGGACTAGACACTCACCTTCATACGATGCCTTCGTCTAAGAATAGACTAATAGCCATCCTAAGAAGGGGGGCATACAGTACCAGTCCAGCAAGGAAAGAATAATCCTTGGACGCCTTCAACATTACATTGGTACTTAACCAATAGTTAGTTCAATAAGAATAACGTCTGAAGAGTAATCCTTAGATGTCTTCCTTCGAATCTCACTTTTGGTATTTAATCGATAGTTAGTTCAAGAAGGAAAACGTCCGAAGAATAGTCCTTAGACGTCTTCCTTTGAATCTCACTTTTGGTATTTAACCAATAGTTAGTTCAACAAGGAGTACGTCTAGGAAATAAACATGTCTTCCTATAAACATTATTCGTCCAAAAGTTAGACTACAGCTCCTTAACTACATGTCAGTCAGGGCCGCCGTCATCAATAAAGTGAACATTGCTTCTTTAAGGAAGTCGTCTGAACATATTTATAATGTTAAGGTCGTCTTGACACAGCAGAGAAAACACACGTCCAAGAGGATTATGTACTGGCCGCCTTCCTTCGTGGGGCAACGATCGTTTATAACTAGTCAAGAAAAGGCAGGACGAGTGTCATTGCCAAAAGGAGGCAGGATGAGTATCCATCATAGTCCAAGGGGTAGAGAAAAGACTCGTCTAGAGGTTTATCTTGGCCGCATTCCTTAATGGGTCAATGGTTGTTTAGACAATTTGTCAAGCCAAGACGAGTATCTTTGATTCCTGATGGACGAGTAACCTGATAACTTATAAAAAATTGCATGTTGAAGTTTCCTGGTCGGAACAGCTACTATCCATCTAATGTATGTGACCCAGGACGAGTTATGCTGGTCACTGGCTCCTACTGAACAGCAAAGTTTATCGTCAAATGGAATCGTCCAAAGACGAGTTAAGATTGGTCAACAGTTCCTTTAGACGAGTAAGTTAATTACTTGGCAAAAAGTGGCATGCTTGATTGATCAAGATCGTCCTAGATTGATCCTTGATCAAGATCGTCCTGGATTGATCCTTGATCCCTCCTTAGACGAAGAAAGGGTATACTTGGAAAATTTTGGTTGATCTTTGCATGTTTGATTAGAACATTTTCGTACAAAAGAGTGATTCAAGATGAGCAAGATAGAAACAGGCAATCACATGGAACTACCTTTAACACAAATTACTAGAATAAACATTGGACAAGCCAGTTGAAAGAAGGATTCTCATTTGGGCTACTCATTCAAGTGGACGAAAGTGGGTGCCAAAATTCACAAAAGTACATCACTAATGAGTTTCCATGTTACTACAACAAAACCAAACGGCAAAAGAAACCTCCTAATGTGATTACAAAGCACTAGAATTTCAGCAAAATATCCATGAAGTACAAACAAAATACTTAGTTAAAATTACAGCAAGAGGAGCGTCCTGATCTGGTTGTGGGCCAAGACTTGATGACAGTTGCGTACTTCTTCAACTTGTCAAGCTGAGCCTGAATATCTTTCTTGCCCCTCCTTGCTGAGTACTTGGTGCAAGCTTTCTTAGACTTGCACCAGTTCTTATAGAACCGCCCCCTGACTTCCTCACTCAAATGAGTAGCCCAAATGAGAAGGGAAGGAAGCAGGAGGACGGTTGATTTAGACATTGGGAGGAGGAATAGTTTCATCCTCCTCCATGGCGGTATCATCTTCAACTTCTTCGTCCCCCAACTCCTAGTCCTCGTCTGTTTCCTTGAAGACAGGGGGATCTTCGCCACGATTTTTGGCCTTGTGACACTCCTCCTGGAATTCAAGTCGGCGTTTAAACCGGCTCACTTTGTCAGGTTCAGCCATCATCTCCATGGCTTTAATCCCCCATCCTTTGGCCGTTTCCAAGGACTCAGAGAAGGCTTTGAGGGCATCCTTGAAGTCCAGCTGAGCTTGATTATTCAGCCGTTCCACTTCTGTTGTGAGTTCAGAAATTTTGGCCCCAAGCTCAGCCGAGATAGCAGCAGCAGCATCCTTCAGGTCGTCCATGATAACATCCCGAGCCAGGAGCCACTCTTGCTTCTCCTTCAGAAAGCCAGTGATCTTCTCTAAGTGTAGCTTATTGGACGACTCCAGCTCAGCCGACCGCTTCTCCAAAGCTTCCAGACTCTGCCTGTGGTAGATGTTCATCTCCTCGACAGTAACTATGCCCTGATCTTCGGCTTCAGTTACTTTCTTAACACAAGCAGAGTTCTCCTTACGAAGACAACTAACATACCCCTCCAAGGCCATGCTCCGAGCGAACGCTTGAACAAAAGTGAAATTTACCAAGTTAGCAAGCTAGGTTGTAAGAAGTTTAACATGATAAACAGTGAAGAAGCTAAGAAAGGGAAGTACCTCGGCCAAGAGTTGAGACAAGTAGCCCACGTGTCCAGCCGTGGCCCCCTCAGATTGTCGACGTACTCGAGGGGAAGGCGCCATAGACATCCTTCTTTATTTTCTTCCTCTTAACCGAGGAGTACTTAGCAAATGAGGGGATGGCCTCGTCGTGCTCAGAAGCCGACTCATCCACGGCTGGAGCTTTTCCCTTATCTGAAAAAGATGAAGCATTAGTTCGGCGTATAGGGATGACCACTGCAAACTTGTTGGACGGACTCATCGATCGTCCACCAACCCGTAGCGTGCTGACAATGTTGGAATAATATAACTCACCCGACGAAGCGGACTTTGTCCTGAATTAATGAGGCATTTGCCCCACCAGCCTAGCTACTGACCCTGAGTAGGCCGAAGCACCAGGATTTACCGCGTCCGGATTTGACAGCTCTTCATAATTCAAACCAGCTGCATCGAGCTGGTTTTCCACATCAATGGGACTGGACGATCCCCCAGCCCAGTGTGACGGCCGGTGGTGGCAGGACCACTGGATCAGTAGGCTTTCTCTCCTTTCTTGACGGAAGGGATAGGTGCCCTACGGACAGAAGAACTCGCCTGCCCAACCTCTTTGCCGGAGCAAAAGACTTTGTTTTGGTTTTTGAGGGGCGAAGCTTGTTCCCCCGAAGCAGCTGGCCGCTTCTTCGACGATGTCGGCTTGGCAATAGCTGCCCTTGCCGCTGGTGAATGTTTCTGCACAACAATTAACCAAGTCACATTAATATCCAAAACCGAAGATGGTACCAAGAAGAAAACCGACCAGAAAAACTCTTCGTCCAGAAAAGTCACCTAGAACCAACCAAAGCTCGTTCAATGAAGGAAGTCGTCTGTGGCCGACGTTTTCCTTCAAGAAATCACCTTCGTTCAGAAACGTGACAAGGACGAAGACATACACCAACCAAAGGTTGTTCAGTGAAGGAAGCCGTCTGCACCCAGACGTTTTCCTTCACGAAACCACCTTCGGTCAGAAAGATATAAAGGACAAAGATCTAAAATGGATCAAAGGCCATTCAGCAAAGAAACCGTCCACCCTGACGTTTTCCTTCAAGGACCAACCTTCGGTCAAGAATAGGACAAAGGTCCGGACGAACACAAAGCCAAGGATCATTTATAAAGAAGCCCGTCTAAATCCAGACGTCTTCGTTCACAAAGAGGCCTTGGTTTTATGATTGAACTGACGGGAGATGATTTATAAAGAGGTCCGTCTCAAAAAAAAAAAGTTACCAGAGTTTCCTCTCTTTTTCTTATGTGGAGCTTTTGAATGCTCCGCCCACAGGCTGCCGCCGAACTTACTCATGTCTACTTCTCCTTTCCAAGCGGCTAGGATACTTCTTCTTACCGCTCGCATAAAGAAATTATTTGGTTAAGTACAAAATGGAAAATACTTTAACAGGCTGTTGGGCAAGACCAGGAGCAAGTTGGATCTTCGCCCTCCTTTAGTCCAGCGGCAACCAAAAATCGCTCATTGCAAAACATATCTTTGAAGGGAATCCAACCACTTGGTCCCTTCAAAGCTATCTTTTTTGGCTTTGGGCGCCCGGCTTCCCCATGCCCGGGGTGAATGTACTCCATGGCCATGAAGTGAGCTACCACGACGTCATCATATTTGTTCTCTAACTCTAGTATTGGGGCACCGTCCAACATTGGTTACCGCCCGGTTGTAATACTTATAGGGCTCGGCTGTCTCTGCGTCGAGAGCTTGGACGAACAAAAGTTCCGATTTCCAGTTATGCATCTTTGTTGGTTTCCCAAAAACAGTCATATACCCGGCTCTATTACAGACATTGTACCAGGTTCCCTCCATGGCCTTTTGAACTTGACAGACATAGTGTATGAGGGTGAAGGCATTAAGGGACAGGACCAGGCCATATAGCTCACTGGTAGCAATAAAAGTTAGAATATTCTGCCAGGCATTGGGGGCCAGCTGATTATGACCCTAAGCTATAGTGTCTAAGAACTTTATGAATAAAAGGGTGAAAAGGAAATCTAAGTTCGGCATCTAAAGCTAGTCTATACACAGCAAACTGGTTGGGTGCTGCATGGAAAATCGTGTCCTCCTTTTTAGGAAGGACGAGTTTGAAGCCAACCATGGGCATTTCCTTATTTAGACGACTTGCATTCGCCCCATACCTCTCCAACCAATCTATATCCACACATACATATGCCGGGTCGAAAGAGGACCCTGACGTTCCCTAAGTTCAGTAGAGGTGGTAGAAGGTTTTGGACCCTTCTTCTTCGTCCTCATCTTCCTCACCGTCTGGGACCCTTCCAGATGGTCCGGCTTCATCTTGTTCCTCCGAAGCCTCGAAGTCATATTCGTCCAGGGTTAACCTCCAATGGCTGAATCTCTTCCACTCTATCACTTTCCTGTCTTTTAGGAACTCTCCCAGTTGATTCTTCCATTTCAGAACTGGAGGAGTGGGAGAAATTAGTGAACGTCTTAGACGCGCTGCTTGCTTGACGCGCGCCAGATTACCCTGCAAAGGCAGAGACTGGGTCGTCGGAAACGGGTCGAACGTTCTTATTAAATAATAGAAGTATTCAGCCGAGATGGGCCCAACTCTAGAGACAACGGAGGATGAAAAAGAGTCCGCTCTAGGGTTAGCGTCCTCCCATGGGTTGGCCGGGGTTATTGACGAGGTAAATGACACCAATTTATTTCAAAAAGAAAAGAATCAAAGAAAAGAAGGAAAGTAAAAGGAGAAAGTGGGAGATACCTGACTAAAAATCTGGACGGACCCTCTTCGCTTTTTCTACAACTCACGCCGCCTCAGCAATGGTCAAAGTCAAAATTCTCCAAAGTCAACTTCCTCCAACAAATCAAAAACAAGAATTCTCTTTTACCCAGAGCTTATCTCTCTAGAAAATTGTCTCTCTAAAAGTTTTGCAAAGATGAAAGTGAAAAACTGAAATATGGAGGGGGTATTTATAGAGAGGTAAAAACCTTCTCTCTCCCAAACAGTGTCATCACACGTGTATGCACCGGGTGGTGAACACGTCACCCCACTTACTTCTGATTGGAGGAAAAGTCAGTTAAACTCCTAAACAGTACGATGAATATCAGCAGTTACTCTCAGTAAAAGGGCTTTCATCAGATAAGACTATATTAAACCCTTTAGGGGCAAATGTTGTAACATATTAAAAGAGGACACGTGGTCCAGGCAAAGCTGCCACGTGGCCCAATGAATTAGTGACACGTGGCTTATCCCCCTCATTGACACTTGGCAGCATATTAAAGGATAGCTGATGATATCACCAAAACTGAATAAAAGAGCCCAATTATTCCCTAAAGGGAGGAATAATCAGCCTAAATCCCCATAAGAGAAGAAAGTGATTGGATAAAGGGCGAAGGCAATAAGACCATGACAAGTGTCGCCCTCCCATTGCCCAACCAATCACATCCCTCTATTTTAGGCTGCTCCTTTCTATACATAGATACTATTAATAGCTCCTCATAATCAGTAAAAGGGACACAACTACTCTCTTAAACTTACTTTGTCAAAATTTATACTCATATTTTATCTATAGTATACTGACTTAAGCATCGGAGAGTGGAATCAAACCCAAACCTCCGGTTTGATTTCCCCCTTTTGTAGGTTCGGAAACGAAGCTACGTCTCTGCACAAGCCCTCCCAAATTCATCAACCCTACACCTGTCCATCATCCGGACAAACCTTGTTTACGAAAAGTTTACTTAAAACAGAACGGATCCCTAAGGAGCTTAATCAGTGGACCACTCACTAGAGAAGACATTAACCTTACTGCGTTTGACTATTTAATTGATGGGAATTGGTCCTTAGACCAGATCTCCTTTGTCCTACCTAATGAACTTATGAACTTCATTCTAGCTTTGTTTATTCCTGCTTCTGGTAATGACGAGTTCACTTGTTCCCTTGCCAAGGAGATATTTTAACACCAAGACCACTTATGTTAGCTTTGCCACCAACATTTCAACCCCGCCCTTTCCTCACACCATCTCTTACTTATTACCAAAATTGTTAGGAGTTCCAAAAGGTGGGGAAAAGCTATGGGCCAACAACTTACCTCCTTCGATAAAATTTTTCTCCTAGTTAGTTTTCTGGGATGTTTTTACTAGTAGAAACACATGCACCTTATAAGGAATCCCAGTTACTATCTGTCCATTCTGTCCTAATACACCATAAATATAGCATCATGTCCTGAGACAATGTCCACTAGATGAGGGTATACAACTGGGTATTTTTGTCCAAGTACCACGAGATTTCAACACATGCAATGATGTAAGTGGCTAACGATAACCTGTTTAGCTTCGAAGAGTGTAATATGACACCTTGGAACATACAATTTGGGAAGGATGTTGGAAAATATGGAAGAAAAGAAATATTTGGGTGTTTGAAAAGAAAACAAAGAAAACCAGACTGTACGCAACAACTTCTCCATCTTACAAGAGAAAATTTATATAAAAAATAACACGGCCCAGGAGCAGAGCAGCTCCATCGAAAGCTTAGAAATATATCCTAATCACTGCATGATCAAAGTGGATGCATCCTACTTTTATCATTCTCTACCGCACTACTTTTTCTTTACTTTTACCTTTATATTTAGTGTTACGCGCGAAAAACAAACGTCCCTATTGAAAAATGGAGAGTGTATTAATTATTAATTACTCCCTCCGTTCCCTTTTGATATTCATTTCCGTAGGCCGTTTCTAAAGTTGTTTCCATATTGAATCTTTTCCATTTTAAGAACATTTATTCTCCCATCTTACTTCAACCACCAAATATTTCAACGCTTTTTACTTTTTTGTTACAAAATGTCCTTTAGAATAATTCCTTTCTCAATCACTCACTTTTCTTTCTCTTTCTCTCTTACTTTTTCAAAAGCAAAAGGTACAAAAGTACAATTTATACAATATAAAGGTCAAAAGATTCATCACCACATCAATTTCATTGTTTTTCCCCATAGTCCATATGGAGCCTCCCGCAAAAGGCAAGAGCGAGTATTACTCATTAGATCCCATGTTAGTTGTAATAATTTGACTTTTCTACACTATTCATATGTCCTACTTTGGCCGTGATTTTTAACTACATATAAAACCAAATGTTTGTAAATAAGATATTCTTAGATTTGTCTCAATGGATAATTTGACATATCAAATTTTCATACATTTTACTAATTAATAGTTAGATATATTAATGGTCAAAGTTGTGTATTGACTAGTGTGTCAGTCTGACTGTTACAATTAATATGAGACGAAGAATAATATTACTTAGAATTATAAATACTTATTATTTAATATTCATCAATATTATTATTTACTGATTATTTATATATTTATTAGAAGTCACATCAGTTCATTTCATTTTAATTCGAGCTTCATTAAATTCAGTTCAGTTCAGATGAAATCAGACGGATAGAAGAGATCCTCAATATGGATTGCGAGAAGGAGATAGTATTACTTAGATTATAAATACTTATTATTTAATATTCATCATTATTATTATTTACTGATTATTTATATTTATTGTCAAGACCGTTCAGTTTATTTTAGTTCGATTCAGTTTGATTTATTCTAATAAATTTAATTCATTCGAGTTCAGATTAAATTAGATGAAAGTAAACCCTAAAGACCTCAATATGCATTGCCAAGGGTTGTTGTTTTGAACTCTCTTTTAATTTTTTTAAAAGAAAGAGGAAATAAAGAAGGTTTTTCTTGTCAGGGAAACAATTTACCCTGTATTATGTATATCCACGTGCTGCTGTAACCACTCAGTCTCTTCATCCCACCTCCCTCTCTCTCCCTATGTCTTCCCGCCTTTTGCCTATTTACAATTTACCGCAGTCCCTCACTATTCTTTCTACCACAAAAGCCCATTCATTTACACCCGTCGATCATCAAAACCCCCGTCTCACCTATTTAATCAACGGATGCAAATTCTCCCAATCCTACGTTTACATGAGTTTGGTTAGCTACAGCTCAACATTTGTGGGACCCTTTCTCTCTCACTCACTTGTTTCATTAATTCATTCATTCAAACGTCCACGTGGCTTCCCCCATTGGCTCCTTCCCAACTCGGAAATTGTATAAAAAAAACTATAGTGAAGGGGGCCCCACTTGCAGGACTCGGGGAGGTACTTACAAGCATAGGTTTGGTGACAGCCTGTCAACAGCTGTACTCCATCCACCCTGCAACTAATGCCCCTCCATTTCTCTTTTCTGATGAGAGATATTGATGGAAAGGAAAGTGTCAAAGATTGATTTTCTCCACAAAAATACAAAAATCATAAACCCACACAAATTTAACTTTTTTTTGTTCCATAAAAAACCCATTGAAGAATTGAAGATGATTGTTAGTAATTTTCATTGTTTGAAGAATTTGGGATACACAACCCACATTAAAACTCTCTCGCACATCGAGAAATGCATCAGTTGTTCTACTACTAATTCCAAGGCCGATTTGCTAACATACGCCTCCTCCCTCTTTGATTCAAATACTACTACCATTATCATCTAATAATCAACCCACTTTTTTGGTGCATAATAATAATAGTGGAATTGAGAAAAGAATGGACCCATGTCCGTATGTGCGACTATCAGTAGGGAAACTAGCGTTGAAAGTACCAATAAGTAAAAGCAAAAAGTACAGTAATCCACCCAACTTCATCCCCATGTTTTTGTAAGATCAAACTCAAGGGATTCCCAGCTTATACAGCCGTAATCCCTTGCCTTCCACCTGAAAACAATAATCCAGACACAATCCAACACCAACCTCAGCCTTTCGCGCTACCTATCATTTAAGCATGGATGACCTCTTTAAACTCGCTAAAAAAATCCATTTTTGCTGCCAAATTAATTACTCAAGATCTCTATCTTTACAGGAAGGATTGGAGCAAGTTGTGGGGTTAAAAACTCTGATAGGTTGTTGGGTAAGGTTTCTGTACCCTTGGATCTTAAGGGTTGTGAATCTAAAGGTGTTGTTTTCTATAATGGTTGGATTTCTATTGGCAAAGGAACTAAGCAATCATCATCATCTGGTTCTTCCGAATTTCACTTATATGCTTGAGCTGATCCTGATCCTAGGTTTGTTTTTCGTTTGATGGTGAACGGCGAACAGTCCTCAGGTTTTTCAGATTAAAGGCAATATTCGTCAACCTGTTTTTACCTGCAACTTTAGCTTCCGTACCAACAACATCAGCAACATCAACAACTCTTCTTCTAACCATCATCGTCGTTCGCGGTATACTCAACTTCTCTTTCATTTATATCCGAAAAACGATCATCATAATCTAAGTAGTTTTGTCCGTCAATATGATATGACATTACATATATTTAATTATGTTATATGTTTATTAGTATTAATGTCCTATTCCGTTGAAGAAATAAATAATGATATAGAAGACTTATGATGGTTTTCAGAAGATTCGAATTTGACTTTGGAAATGTGATGATAGTCTGTGTGTTTGAGTGTACAGATCATCGGAGCAAGGAAGTGGGAGAGGGTGGTTGAGTTCGTTTGAAGTGAAAGAAGACCTGGAAAAGAAAGAAAAGGGTGGTCAATCACAGTTCACGACTTATCCGGATCACCAGTAGCAGCTGCCGTCATGGTTACACAGCACAGCATCTCAGGTTCGAACAGAGTGAGCCGGTCAGCAGGTTCATGGCTTATCCTTGAACCTGGTGATGGAACATGGAAGCCATGGGGTCGTCTCGAGGCGTGGAGAGAGAGAGCCAATGATGGGTTAGGGTATGATTCGAGCTGATATCGGATATGAACGCCAATGCAGGGGTCGTATTAGCTGAGTCGACTATTAACACGGCTAAAGGAGGGAAGTTCTCAATCGACTTAGGGTCTGCTCAGTTCATTAGCAATAATAATAGTAGTAACTGTCAATCTGGAATGGGGTTGTGGGGATACGATGCGTATAAAGGGTTTGTGATGGCAAGGGTGTGAAGGGAAAGAAGTGTAGTAAGCCAACGGTGGAGGTAAGTGTGCAGCACGTGAGTTGCACTGAGGATGTGGCTGCATACATGGCGCTTGCAACTGCTGGTGATCTTAGTATTGATGCTTGTAGGCTTTTCTCTCAGAAACTTAGAAAGGAGCTTTGCCAGGTAATTATCTGGGTACCTGACTCACTCTATTCCCTTTTTCTTTTCTTTTTTTGTTTTGTTTTTTGGGTTTTTGGACTTGGTTAAGTTTGGGTAATTTGTAGGGAGACTAGCGAGTTTTATCAACTTTGTACTCCGTCGACTATTTTAGATGGGTTTTAGTACTACTACAACTATTACTATTAGCAGCTACTAACCGGTTGGTGGGTGGGGGCGTTTAACTGTGTATAGTAGGGAAAGTAAGATTTCCTCAACCGCATAGGAGGGTAAATCTATTTTTAAGTGGTCTGTGTAAGATCTTCTTGTATCCTTTTTTCTTCTTCTAAAAAACAAGATCGAGTTTGATTTTTCATGGAATTGCATCTTTTTAGAGCTTCCTAGTTGCAGATCTTGCAGTTGGAAATGATACTCCTTAGTGTACCTATCTCTATGTACACCCAGACCCAAGAGATCTAGGCCCAATATCTAAACAATCCCGCCACTATTGCAAACACTACCCAAATAAAACAAAATTTAGTGAAAAAAGAAACCCAACCAAGTCTCTACAAGAAATCCCCTTTCTCTCTCTCCTCTCTACCTCCTCTGTATCTCTCTTCTACTCGAGTAAGCTACTGGAAATCATAACAAAATTCTTTGTTAAGACAACAACAAGTTACACACACAAATATGGTCAGAAATCTAGTTAAAGTAACTGGCGTGAGATTTTCATTTTTATTTTAGCATGATTGCAATATCCAGAAATGTCGGCATACTGAAATAAATCATTTAATACACTAATTCAAATTTCAAATTTTAACCTTGAACAAGTGAGGATAACCCAATTTGCCAATTCCAACTAAAATACAACTACGTTCCCTAATGTTGTTCCCGTTTCATAATTTGATATTCCCTTTAGTTGTTTTCCTTTTCTGATTTTCTAAATTTAAATCACATAAAGTCAAATCAATTTGCAATCTCATTGATTTAAATCAAAATATAACCCATATGCTTTGCGTAGTAAGTTTTGTTTTCTTTCCTTTTTTGATATTTTACCTTTGCAATGCTTTGGTGAGATAACTATTGGAATAATAAACTCTAAAATATGCATTTTTTAAATGTAATTTTACCAAAGAATCATTTTTCTCAATCCTCTTTCCCGATTCCATATGGGAACATCAAAAGGGAACGGATGGAGTTATATTTGCAGTTGCATAAATTAAGTTCCACAAATTAATGCACCTAGATACCCAATTGTTAATTGAAATAACACATAAATATTTAAGAAAACAAATTGGGAAGGAAAGAGTAAAGTTACAAAGTTAGGTTTTGTGTTTTAGACCTCGTCTTTACCTTAAAAATAAGTTTATAAAAGAAAAATTAATCGGTAAAATTTAGTTAGTAAAAATTAATTGTAATAAGTTTATTTTTAGGTAAAAATTAGTTTATTTCACCAAAAATCACCTAAATATAGTAAGGTGGCCTAGCATAAATGACTTACTTGAATATATTTTATTAATTAGGGAAGCTAGCTATTGTAAGCTTAACAAGAAAAATCCTAACTAACTAGACTTGGAAAAATTTAAACCTACGGCTAACAATATTACCTAAAATTATAAACATTCTAAACAAACAATCGAAAAGCTAACCTTTAACAAAACAATATAAAGCTAACCCCCTTAAAAAAACAATACAAAAGCTAATTAAAAGAAGATAGAAGGACATGTGTGTAACATGTGTGAGCTAAGTCCCACATCGTAAAATTTGGTAGGATATGCTTAGCATATAAGCTCAAGCGGCAACTCCTCCTATTACCTATGGTTTGGGATGAAACCTCACTTGCGCTTTGTACTGGTGCCGCTCCCCGTCCGTTCTCTCTCCCGCCCCAACAAGTGGTATCAGAGCCCAAGGTTCGGCATGGGCATTCGGTCAAGGACCAACTACAATCCTGGTGGGTCCTTTCCAGATTGGATGCTACAATACTTTGAGTGGTTGCCTGGCCCAATTCAGTTCAAGGGAGAGAAAATCTGTAGGCTCACACATGAGGGGAGAGTAGTTGTAACATGTGTGAGCTAAGTCCCACATCGGAAAATATGGTGGGATATGCTTAGCATATAAGTCAATGGGCTACTCCTCCTATATACCATATGGTTTGGGGATGGAACCTCACTTGGGCTTGTGTGCTAGGTTCCGACTCCCCGTAAAGGCTCTCTCTCCCGCCCCAACAATACATAATGGTACAAAACACAAAGTAGTTGAAATAAAGGCCCGCTCAAAAGACAAAACCATAAGAATGTGTTGGGAGGGAGTTATTCTCCAGATCGGGTTAGAAGCGTGCGGAACACCAAGCTGCTAGCATTGTTGATGATTTTTTGCGCAGAAAATTATTTTATCCTTTTTACAATGGGAAAACTGGGTGAGTATTTCCGAAAAAACACTGCATTCAGCTGAAACCCAATGAATCCATAGTAGATCCGCACTCTGATTACAATTCATGTTAAACCTCTACCTTGATTTTGGTTACTCAAACGAGTAATTGTTAAGTTTGTATGATAATTCAGGAATGAGTATGCAAATGGTTAGATGACTATGAAGTGCATGAAACATTCAAATATGTGAGTGTTTAAATGAATATGGGAAGTGTTCAAATGATCACAACGAAATATTCAAATGATTATGAGTTAGACAAATGAGTATGAATTACCGAAATGAGTATAAGTCAGTTAAATAGGTACAATTTATCAAAATCAGCATGAGTCAGCCAAATGAGTATGCATGAGTCAGCTAAATAAATACGGTTATCAAAGCAAACACAAGTCAGCTAAATAGGTACGACTTATTAAAATGTGTTTGAATCGATATAATCATCCAACATGTCGAATGATATCCTCATAGAGTGTCGAAAGTGTCCAACTGAGTATGAATTGTATGAAAATATCAAAAGAGTAAAATTGGACAGTAATTATGAATTGCATGCAAATATATTATCGAAAGGAGTATGAAAATTGTCCAATAAATGATATGAAAATATCCAAAAATGTAAAAGTGTTTAATGAGAACTTATTCAGGTTAAAATGTGTAGGGAAGTATTCATGAGTTATGAGCATACTAGTGTTTAGATGAGTTTGGACATATTTTAGGTATTGTGCAAACTTTTAATACTTCCATGGCTAAAAATAGATGATACATTTGCGTATTTGTTTACTGTGTGGTTTATAACAAAATTGGTTTTGGTGATTTATATTTTGGGAAAAATATAGTCATGTGAGTTCTTATTAGATTCGTCTCAATGTGTATTTTTTTAATATCAACTTTTTTATAAT
Organism: Patellifolia procumbens; assembly: GCA_947645195.1. NCBI lineage: Eukaryota > Viridiplantae > Streptophyta > Magnoliopsida > Caryophyllales > Amaranthaceae > Patellifolia > Patellifolia procumbens. Next base: position 152,388 of record CANSGD010001454.1, read on the forward strand.
TATTTACTTATTGATAATTATAGATATTAATGTTTAAAATAATACGATGACAGGTTTGAAAACATGAAGTATATCATCTATTTTGAAACGGAGGAAGTATGAGACTTTTAAAGGTTGAAAATGGAGAAATGAAGTCATCAGAAGAGCGAGAGCTAAAGAAAAAAAGGAGAAATAACAGTTAGAATATAAGAAAACCAACCAGGGCATTAAGGAAAAGAAAAACTGAGGCAAAATGCATTCTTGACTATCCTATTGTCTATTAATGCTTATTACTTGGGAATACATCTGTCATGTACTCCAGGTGTATGGCATAATTTGTGATTTGGTTGTACCTAGGTACTTGTACGTCTTAGAAATTTTTTCCCATAAATTTGAACTTTATATGAGAAGTAATCCTTATTCAATTTGATTTTATCAACGAAACAAATTTATAGTGGTTTCTGGTTTGGGTTCAAGTTTACTATTCTTTTTGTTAAGAATGTCTTCAAATGGATGATGCGAAAATTTAAAAAACATGACGTGATTTCTCCATGAAAAGAGGTTTAATTATTTGATAGAACACATTTCGATGGACAATTTACATTAAATTTCAACAATATACCCTATGTAATGTTGACCTGCTATTTTCATTATTAAATCTACAACATTCATTCGAAAAATAAAAGATCCAGAATTCCAGTGTGAAGAAGTTATTCATGGGATACTTGAGGATTCACTACATAACAGTACATACAACGTACAAGGAAAATGAGACTAGAAACACTAACAAAAAGAAATCAAGGAATAAAAAAGAGAGATTAAGACAGCATGAGTTTATAGATACCAGAGTGAAGATGGTGCAGGTAAGTAAAAAATTGGAAAGGAAGATTTGGTGACAAAAAGTAATTTTAGAAATTAAAGGAAAAGAGATATAAATGTGAAAAAAGAATTTTTCTGGGTTTGAAAAGTCAACAGAGAAGAGGAAGACTAAAAGAACTAAGAAAGGAAGAGATATTTATCTGGATTAACAATGTAAACAAAACTGTATTGGGTCAAAACGGGAGAGTATGTTCGATGAAATAATTTCTTCGTATTACCACATCCTCAAGGATTGAGTCCCCTTTTTACAGGTCAATGGAATCTTTATGCTCGAATTGTATTAGTGTGCATATTGGATTTCTTCTGTGGGTTGTCACTAGGTATTTGACCAAATAGGATCGTCCAATTCTATAAACATCACTAAAATACCTCTAGAGGGGGAATAGGGCTTAGCAGAGCGCAACGAGCCAAAGCACTCTGCTAGCACGACACTGACACCGAGAGACGAAAGCTAGGGGAGCGACCGTCTTGCTTTGCCGATATGGGGGGTTAGTCTACGTATTGCTTGAGTTAATTTTTATTTAGATTTTGAGTTTAACACTTGGGTTATGAATGTAGATATTTAATCAATTATAAATACAAGCAACTAGTGTATTTTAAACTATTTTTTAAGTTTTTGTGTTACAATACTAATCATTGTTCGACAATATAATATATATTTATAACAAGGAGAACTCTATATGAACGCGCCGTACTTTTCATTTTTACCATTGACTGTCCAAAAAAGTTAGGAAATGTCTACACGTAACCTGCTTATTTTTTTGTATATTCAATAACCAAAACCAATTAAAAATCAATCTAAATATTAAAAAAATCATTTTTTAACAATTATAAAATCATTCTAAATACAAAACAAAATCATGTATATCTCCCCCTCCCCCCCCAAAAAAATACCAACCCCCATCCGCACCACCCCAGCACTCACTCCCATATAAGGCTACCCCCAGCCCCTCCCCTGGGCCTGCCTTCCCCTCCCCGCACGAAATCCCCTCCCAGCCCGTGCCCTTCCATGCAAAAACTCCTCGACCCTTAGACCCCCAATCCTCTCTAATTAGCGTCTTGCAGCAGCGCCCCATCTTCATCTTCCCGCGCGTCGGCCCTGCTGCCCCTAGAATCACTTGTCTCTAACAAAATAACCGGGAGAACCATCGATCTCGAACCATCCACCAACACCGATCGAAGGGGAGTGGAAGAGATGGGGTTTGTAACCTTTTGGGAAGGGGTGGGGTGTGCTATGAGGGTGGGGTTTCGGGGGGGGTGGGGTGGCAATCGAGGATGGGGGGGCCGAAATGGGGTCATTCCGGGGAAGGGGGAGTGGAAGAAGATGCTGGGGTGGGGGGTGGCTCTAGGGGTGGGAAAGAGGAGGGGAGGGGGAAGTTTGGGTGGACGGGTATTTTGGGGGGAGGATTTTTTATCTTGTTTTTTGTATTTAAAATAATTTTATAATTGGTTTGATTATTGAATATACAAAAAAAATAAGTTAGAGGCTACCATGTAGACGTTTCCTAACTTTTGGCTACCAATGGTAAAAATGAAAAAGTACGAAGACTACCAATAAAATTTCCCTTAAAACAACGTAGTTGATATTAGATGAGTTTGGGGTGATGTTATTGTTGGTAAATTTAATTGTTACAATTTAAACAATTCAAAAAAGTTTAAAAAATTTTAAAAGTAGGGCAATTCAATTCAGTTTATAACAATTTAAATCAGATTACATTATTTTTGATTTGATACAGTTCAGTTCATAACAGTATTTCAAGCCAGTTAATTCAGTTTGGTTCAGTTACAGTTCAATTCCATTTCGATTAACTACATTCTTAGTTTAAAAGGCGCGAGGTGCAAAGGGTTCCTAGAGCCTAGGCGCAGCCCGCGCGCCTTTCATAGGCAAGACGCACTTTTGTTTTTTAATTAAACTTTTTTTGGATTACGATTAAGTGTACAAAAAATAACAAATTTAAAAATAAATTTAAATTTTTTTTGTGGGGTCATAGTGACTCCTTACTCTGCTTTGACTTTCAAACAAAAAATACCAAGTAAATTCTCTACATAGAAGAGAAAGAGAAGGCACTTGCTTGAAAAAAGATAAAAAAAGGTACGACATAATGAGATATCACAGAAGGAAAGAGAGAGGGCAACATTGAGAAACTCGCGCGATAAAGCAACACCACCTTGGCAGGCCACCGGGACTTACTAGAAGGTGGCTGGCCTGTGTATTCTGTCACAGTCGGAGAGAAGGCAACCATCAATTGCTGTCGATTCCGACTTAGGATTTCCAATTAGGGTTTTTGAATTGCGGTTTCAATTTATAGAAATTTTGTGCAATTATGTTAGGGCTTTTTGCTTGAAAATGACAAATAAAGCTTATGTAAGTCTTAATTTCAATAAATATTGTTTTTTTTTCCCGCTCGTATATTCAAATCTAATCGTGTTCCTCGAAAGCGACCCGAGGCTCGCACAAGCGCGAGAGCGCGCACCTTGGTGCACCTTTCTGAAAACGCCTCGCCTTGTCTTGTGGAGGCGTTTTGATCGTCGTCGAACTCACCTTGTGCCTAAACTAGGTGTTAGATATGCCTTGAATTATCTGTTGGTTCGAATAACCAACCACGAATGAGTCTGGGTCTAGGGGTGAAACGCCTTGGTGGGGTAGGGGGCAAGCGCCCCCCTTGGCTTTCGGGTATTATAAGATTTAGACTAAACCTTATGTTCTATTATGGGTTGGGCCCAAATCTGTTTTAGTTTAGCTACAGGTGTTTATATAAACTCTTAGGTTAAACCTATATTATATTCACTATATCTGATTATCTTAGTGTTCCTTAACTTATTTAATACATATTCTCTCCTAATAAAACTACTCTCCTCTAAACTCTACATGTGATTGACGCTTTTACGTTCTTTATCGTTCTTTGCCTTGTCTGTTACAACACTAGAGTACAATTCACGTTCATTTAGTTGGTTTCAGTTCTTTTTTCAGTTACCGATCATTTGATTCCATGAGTCGGTTCAATTGGCAATCAGTTAAGAATTCTCAACCAAATTGACAACTCTAGTTATGAGCATTGCCCAGGGTGAAACTTCAGATCGTGGCCTAAACTGAAATGCAGGCATGCCCGGGGGTTTTGTGGTAGGTTACTTTCTCATATTAGTGTAGTGGCCTTATAATGCCAATTAGAAGATACAAAGACAAACTTGTGTCCATCTGGCTCACCTCCTACTTCTTATCCCATGCTAGTTCTATGCGATAATTGTGACCATCCAAAACTTGGGTAGAAATACAAATATAGAGTAACATAGGATTAAAATTCATATGATTCATAAAAACAGAGATTACAAAGACATTTCACCAAACAGTTGATAGACATAAAAACAAAAGTAAAAAAGAAGAAACAAACGGAAACAAAAATTACTCAGATTGAGACTCAGGAGTAGAGGAAGATGAATCAAAATCATCAGAGACAAGTGTCCAATCAGCAGGAAAGAGGAGGGAGAGGAGCATAAACAGTAGGACGGCGTTTAATATCCCAAGGCTGAGTCTTCTTGGGTCTCGTCTTACAGTGATGAGCTGTTGCCTTCTTCTGCGGCCTCGACGAACACTCTATCACTACTCCTACGTTGTTTGCAGGTTGTAATCCCAAGCTCACTGGGGGGCCCTTCCACCGCTGATGTTTCCCACCATTGGGACTCTAGTCCCAAATATGGGGGGGACTGACATTCTTTTTTGGGTCTGTTTATCTCTCTATCTCTAACTATGGAGTTTGTCGTGGGGGTAATGTTTTCGACCTCTCATGAGGTTGCCTTATCCTCTTCTCAATCGCATTTTATGAACTCTTCTTGCCAATTGGGCCGAGGATTCATTCTACTTATTCTTAAACCAATACTGCCTTGGCCCATATAATTGTAGACATTCACATTAGACTGTGCCTATAACAATAAAATAATACTCTATTTATTCCATTAGATGATAAATTTGATTGACATAAAGTTTTAAAAGTGTTATTTGCGTAATTTTATTTTGTTGATAGTAATTGATTTTTGGTACTCGTATTTGTTATAGTATGTAAAGTACGTGTTGGTGGGGCGTATCATAGGGGTTTGAGGTGGGTGAGGTTAATAAATTAATTATATGTGAGACCTATTAGTATTAAATAATAAAATTTACTATTGTACTCCCATGACATTTATAGAAGTGTATCAACTGTTGTTTATAACTTTTCGTAAACTGAATATTCCTGGATGGTGTACGAGTGTAGGGTTCATTCATCCTGGGAGGTTTGTGTAGAGATGTAGCTCCGTTCCTGATCCTGCAAAAAGGGAACCCAACCCAGAGTTTTGGGAGATGATTTCCTATCCGATGCGGAAGTCGTTTCAGGTTGATCAAAAAGGGATCAGAGAGTGTATATTTTGGCAGAGTAAGTTAGTTTTTTTGGAAGGTGATGTGGTGGACCCCTGAAGCCAGATCTCAAAAGCGCAGTTTCTTGATCTGGTGTTTACGAGCCCGACGATGTTAAAAAAAAAAAATCTCAGAAAGTTTCCACCACTAGAAATGCCCCTAGTGGTTTTTGATCCCATGACCTTCATGAGGTCAAACCTTTACCGCTGAAACCAAGCCAAGCTTTGTAAGGCAAGCCAAGTTTAGAGCATTCAAATTAGTTACCTTTTAACTTGAAATTTAGGACTATTTATAGCATTTGGTCTGAAGTAGGTGCCAACCTACCGTAGTAGCCTCTGATTCTGATGAGCAATTAGAGTGTGCCACGTGTGGGCCTTAATGGCTGCCTAGCCTTGTCCAATCAGTGTCCACCTTCTTTTTGGGATTTGGGCATGATTATTATTTCTCAAAATACAAATGAGCTATTTAAGGTTTGAAGAATATTCCCTAAAAGGATATTATTCCTTTCCTCATGCTCACTGATAGAGCGCCACGCCGCCCTCTAGTAATATGCCACGTGGAATAGGGGTAGCCATAACAATATTTGCCCCTAAAAGGGAATCTATCTGAATCCAATGCTGATGTATTTCCTTTTATCAGTAATACTAATTCCAGTTTTACTGAATAAGTTTAAATGTATTGAAGGAAAAATCAGTCAGACACTGTTGACTGTTGACATGCCCCTCTCAGGCATGACACGGCTTTACTTGTGGGGGGAGGTCCCTCTATAAAGCCTATTTTCCTCATTTCCTCATTTAATTTTCAAGATTTTGAGGAGGATTTTAGAGAGAGATTTTAGAGAGGTTTTGAGAGATTTTAGAGAGAGAGTACAAATCGTCTGAAGGGTCAACTCTGTCTGTCTCCAGCCTACCTGTTAGTGTTCGTCAGGTATCTTTCCTCCTTCCATACTTATTATTTATTCATTTATTCTTTTAAATAAATGGAATCCTCATCCTCGTCCAACACCCCTGGCCGTCTGAGAGAGTGTCTAGGATCTAGAAATAAACTCCAAACATTCTCGAGTTCTTCTAAGGTTCCAGTTTTTTTGGCGGTCCCTTTGTGTATGTTTATACCCACAACCTTGTCCGATGTCCCAGTCTCTACCTGTGCAGGGTGTTCTGGAGCGCGTCAAGCAAACTGCTCGTTTAAGACGATAGCTCGTCACTCCCAGCTTCTAGCTCTAAGATGGAGGAATCAACTGGCCGAGGCCCGGAGAGAAATCCTCCTGAGAGTTCTGGACGATCTCCTCATGGAGACGATGACCAGCTAGAAATATAACTTCGACCCCTTTCTGAACCAGAACCATCCACAACAGAGACATCAGGAGTGGTCAAGAAAATTCCCATCTATGACTGTGTTGTTGACGAGGATCTCGCAGGAGATGACGAAGATGTTATGGATGAAGATGATGACGAGATTGAGGCTGACGATGGGGGACGAGAAGAAACTGTAAGAGGAAGCAAGGGAGACGAGGAAGATAATGAGGATGAGGAAGTGCTTCACCACTCCCGTCATGAATACGGAGGTCCTTAGGGGACTTAGCTGACCCTAGGTCAATAAAAATAGACAAGGCTTGGCTAAAGAAACTTGGATCTGATCCCCGTAAATCTATGGGCGGCCATCCCCATAACAGACTATGAATTTGTTATTCCCTCTAAGGGAAAGGCCAATTTTTGATGTCAAACGCGGCCAGTTCCCTGTTTATAAGCTGACGCCCCGTTTATGGGCTTAGGTTTCCCTCTTCATCCTTTTATAGAAGAGATATTCCATCACTGTAACCTCGGCAGAAATCAATTGAAGGAATTTCGTCTGGCATAATGTTTTGACCTTCATAGCTACGTGTGAGCTTAGAGGTTATCCTATCCTTGGCCAGCTTTCACACACATGCACTATTTATCCAAGATACCGAAGGCAGTTGACGGATCTTGGTTTAGTATATGCAATCGACCTGGATTCATGACGGCTTGGGGTAAATCGTCAAAGATGCATGGTGGAGTGCCACTTCCTTTATCTCCATGCCCCTGACGAAGATACAACCAAACGTTTTTGGTACCGTAGTCATGCGGTTACCAACACTGGTCGTGGAGCTCCCCTTCTAGGTCTGGAGAATAAACATGACGACCGTTAGCGGTTTGCCCACTTCAAGGTGTTGGAATACCAAAGGAAGGTTGTCCAACCATCAAAGGCCCTGCCGGCTGGATACCTTCAAAGGCCCAGATTTTTATAGGAACAAGTTTTTAGTGGCAGCTAGTCTTTGGTTGGGCGAGGATAAAGGTACTCCATTCTTTAAGCTTTCCTCTGCCAACATGTTATGTCTTTATCTTACTTGTTTTCATCGTTTTGTCTGTTAGAGGAAGCCATATCACTTCTCCTTCCCAGAAAGGAGAAATGGACTATGGAAGTTTTGCACGCCAAGCTGCGTCTGGAGCGACGAAGCCTGCAGAAAAACAGGGGGGCCACCCTGGTAAGACATCTTTTTCTTTCTTTCCTAGAAATTTAAACATAATGGTTGCTTGGAAGGGGGACGTCCAGACATTGAGTCTTTCAATGAAGGAAGGCGTCCTAATGTTGAATTTGGACGTCTCCCTTGAAAACATCTTTTGTTCAAGGACCCGTCTTTTTCAGAGAAGGGAAGGCGTCCAGACTTCAAAAACATGGACGTTTTCCTTTGTAAAGTAGTTTCATTTATAAGCCCAAACTGCTCAAAGAAGGAAGGCTTCCAGACTTCAAAAACCTTGAACATTTTCCTTTATAAAGTAGTGATAGGTTTTAGTTGTATCATCTATTCAAAGATAAACCTACAGGTCCTCAAGCATTGGTAGTCAAGGGAAGCAGGGTCAAGGTCACAGGAGACAGAATTTCTAAATTAATATCCAGTGGATTCAGCTGCCCCAGATGAAATCAGAGAAGAATTAACTGAACTAAAGGTAAGCTAAGGAAGACAGATTAAGCCAAGGAATTGACTATGGACTAACGACCTAGGGTATTAGGTCGGTCCACCATCTTATACCAATCAAATAGGGTCAACTACTATCAAA